>JASXTE010000001.1:51765931-52333431 GCA_030280995.1 Hemileia vastatrix
CCCAGCATTTGAAGCAGGTACTTCGCTCGTGGTTAACAGCCTCTGTACGACGAGCCTGTCTTCAATATATAAAGGAAAAGGAGGAGAAGGAGAGGATAAGGAGTCAGCAATGTTTTTGTCTAGAAGGTGAAGGACAGCAGAGGAATGGTTTTTTCCCGCTCTAGCTTCAGGCCTTCTCAACCAAGTGACACGGTATAAGGACTTGAGGGTTTCAGGGTTGTCTTCAATCAAAGTGTTAATGTCAGATTGGTTATCAAAGTCGTAATATGTTGGCACCCCATGGACAACTACTGAAAATGTAGGAGCTTTGTAAATCAAACCTTGAGGGATCCAAGATTGCCATGCGCTGGTGAGGGTGTTGAGGTCAAGAGGGGTAGCTACAATAACTTTGAAATCATTAGATTTGTGTCTGATAACTCCTCGGACCCGTATAACTGAGGAAGAAGAGGGGTTGAGTATATTTTTTGCTTTAATTTTATTATTGAGCATGTTGAGAAGTTGAGAGTTGGTAAGATCGGTGAGGACAGGGGAGGAAGGGTTAGATTGCTTTATAGTGAAATGAGGGAGGCCTGATGGAGGATGGGAGCGTTGAACAGAGGGTGGGGGAGTAGTGGAAGCTGCTTGAGCAAATGAAGGGCGAGAAGAGGGGATATTTTTGGGAGGGGAGGGGGATGATGTAGTGGGAGAAGGAAGAGGAGGGAAGCGGGTAAGGAGCTCGTCGATTTTGTTGGTAAGAGTGGAGACGTATTGAGGAGGGGCATTGGGAGGTACCTGGTGAAAATCTGACTGATTTGCTTGGTGGGAGATTGCAGCTGCTAAAGCCTTGATGTCTGATAGAACGGCTTTATGAACTGTAACCTTGGTTCCATTGCGGGTAGGTTCTTTGATGGTATCAAGGAGATTGGTTAGGCAGGATGACAGTGCTACAGCATTTGTGGCACGTGACAAACCCACAAGACGGACGACTCGTGCTGCTGGGGCATCATGATTGACTGATGAAGGAAGTGGGGCACGGGGAGCAGAGGTAAGGCCAAAATCCACAAACGGGTTATCAGGATTATGGCATGAGTCGTTAAGGGTTTGTGACTGAGGGGCAGGAGGGTGACCAGGGGGAGAGGCAGAGGGATCGTAGAAGAGCTCAGGGTGAGCAGCTCTAGCTTCCTCCAAGGTGCTGGGAGGGTCAATGCATGGGGGTCTATAGGGGGCTGGGGGAGAAGAAAATCTGCGTCTTTTCTGAAGACGGGCCTGTTTGGGGGACAGAGAGGCGGCAGGCAGATCAGGGCTACTTGCTCTAGGGCAAGGAGGCAGAGTAGAGCTTTGAAGGGGTGGGGATTCCGGGGCCAGAGGGAGGTCAGGAGGGACGGGAGAAGGCGGTAAAGGAGGAGGCGCGTTAGTCGCGTCAACAAGCATAAGATCGTCGTTCTGGGCGGAATCCATGCCCCGCATGACTTGAGTCGAGTGAATGACTTTTTGGTATCGCTATGCATCTTGCTCAGTTGAAAATAAGTTAAAAGTTTGTTCACCTTGTATAGCTAGTTATAACGCGCTTTGTGTGAGGTGCCAAAAAAGGTGAACAGTAAGGACACAGGGTAATTATTGTTAGGTCTCGACTATGCCACAGTATCATCATGTATATAATCACTAGCACACCTGAAATAATAACTAACCTTTTCCTGAGATAAATGTTATGTACTTAATCCATATGTACTTAGTGAGTTACTATTTAAACCTGTAGAGGTACGTACACTTAACTCCGGTTCCACTTGGAGTAGTGTATCTGATCCTGTCTCTATAGGTTATGGGCTTTCCCGCTTATTAGACACAGATCCCTTGCCATACTGTGCTAGTCACACACGAAAGTATTGTAGTATCCTTGTCCGAGTCTCCCCTCCTGAACCCCGCTCAAGTAGCGTTACTCTCTCAATCGACTTCATCTCGATCATCCTAATTGAATGACCCCTCCTCCACATACCAATACACTTGATCCTTTCAAACTGAAACCGAAACTCCAACGCAACCACCCTGTTCTTCACCGTGCCTCAAAATCATCATCTTATTTGTCAAATATTGAACAAACATCTCCCTCTACTTACACTCCTGACCCTACACCAGAACCTCTTCCTTTTCCATCAACATCTCAATCTTCTCATACAGAATCGTCTTCTACCCCTCATGCTAACACTCCCAACTCAGATTCATCCACTTCCGGGTCTGATAGTTTTCACTTTGAACATACAATGGGCCCTGCCGATCTTCCACCACCCGACAACTATCATGGCAAGTTAAGCCACATCTATATGGGAAGAGTCTTCAACGTAGCCACTAAGTTAGAAAAACTTGATGCCGACAGTTCCAACTGGCAGGATAGGCGTGAACTTGTTCTGGTCACTATGCATCAATGGGTGGGCACTACAAGATACGCAATCAGCGGTGTTGTTTTGAACACATCAATTGCTAAGTTTGAAGATCAACTTAGCTGGACGATTATCTTCAATTCAATTCCTGGTAAACTTCAGTCTGATATCAATGAAGATTCCTCATGCTTCACAGCGTTTCAGGTCCTGGTGAATAAATTTGAAGCATCTACGCACACCTTATGTGCTTCCCTTTTCAGAGACCTCATTGCCATTCAATCCCAACCCTTCACCAATATATTGTCCCATCTCTCAAAAGTCGACTCCATTCTTCAGAAAATAAAACGTTCAAATTTCTCTTTTTCGGACAAGACCACAAAGTCAGTTTGGTCACATGTACTTCTACCTAATGGTGCCAATGAAATCTTCCATGCTGTAAATTGACATTTCAAAGCCCAATCGGTAGTTACCCAACCATCCAATGATTCTATGATAAAAGCGCTCAACAATGCAGCTTCAGCCATTACTGCTACCAATGACCTCCCCACTTCTACAGCCCTTAATGTGGATGTTCAAGTGTTAGCTTTCCAAAAGAGAAAGATGGATTCATACCGTCCTCCATATGCGCAACCCAAAGAAAATGCCTGCTTTACTTGTTCTAGTACTGAACATTTTTCCTCAGCCTGTCCTTACAACCCTAACTTCCCCGCATTCAATGTAGAAGTTTGGATGCTCAGAGAAGCAAAACTGAAATTAGCCAGACCCATTTTGGAGAAACTAGTTAGGAATGGCCAATCTAGAAATAAATTACCTGCATCATCATCTGCTCACTTCACTGAACTAGATCCTACAACAATCGAGGCACTAGCTACCACACTAGATGGTGTAGATCTCGGGAATGAAGAATGGCTGGCAGATCATTTACTGGAGTTGGATGCTGGAATTCTTGATTCAGGTGCTACACACCACATTACAGGAAATGTAGGTCTCCTGATTAACTTCAAAAAAGCTTCCCCGATCAAAGTTAATGTGGCAACTGATGGATCCCCTGCTTTTATTACTGGTTATGGTGATATGCTTCTCTCTGGCATCAAAGGAGAAGTAGTAGTGCTACACGACGTATTCTATTGCGATAAAGCACGTCACACACTTATTTCTCTGTATGATCTTATTAAAAAGGGTTTTACAATACATTTCGATTCCAATCAAAATGCTGTTATTTCTAAAGATTCTATTCCTATTTTCGTAGCACTTATTTATCATAAACAGAGAAAATGGTCAATAAAAATTAAAAGCATTGTAAATAAAGATTTTAAAAACATAAAAAATAATATTTTTTCTGATCAAAGCAATTTAGACTGTTTATTATCCTCTTCATGTCATGTTTCCACTGCTCCTTTTGTTCCCTTACCAGAACATTCTAAAATTCCTTATCCTCCAGCTAAACCCAACTCACTTTTATACTGGCACAGATGTTTAGCTCACACAAGCATACAGACTTTAAGACAAATTATCAAGCTTCAATGTTGTGACAACATCCCCGATGACTTACCGGATGGTAATTTTTTCTGTGATGTCTGTGCAGTTGCAAAAGGTACTCAACACCAAACAAGCGTAATCTCAAATCTTCATTTTAAATTCATGGAACTTGTGGTGTTGGATGTGATTGGACCTCTACCAGATATGACTTCTAATGGAGAGGTATATGCTGTTTTATTCCGTGAACAGTTTTCCACACATGGCAAAGTTCATATTATTAAATCTAAAACTGAAGTTCTAGATGCATTCATTGCTTTTAAAAACAGATTGGAAAATGTAACTGATAAGAAAATCAAATTTCTTTGCACGGACAATGGCAATGAATACTATAACAAACATTTTAGTAATTTTTTAACCTCTGCTGGAATTATTCATGAGCACTCCATGCCTTATCACCATGAACAAAATGGCATGGCTGAACGATTCAACAGAACTATCAGCAACATGGCCCGTTCAATTCTTGTTGGCAGCAGTTTACATTCCAATATGTGGGGACTTGCCTATCTATGGGCATCATATGTCCACAATCGTCTCCCCAACACAAACACCAACAATAAAACACCCTACGAGATTATCTTTGACAAGAAACCATCAATTGGTAACTTTAGGGTCTTTGGCAAATGGGCATACTTACAAATCCCAAAATAAAAAAGAAACAAACTAGAACACAGGAGTTTACGATGTCGAGTAGTGGGTTTTGCAAATGGGGGAAATGGGTGGATTTTCTGGAACCCAGAAACAGGAGAAGTTGTTGCCTCCGCCATGGCTGAATTCCCTAGTGATATTCAAACAGCTGTCACGCATTCAAATGATTCAGTTTCAAATAAAGGCTCATTATCACACATTCTGAATCAACTAGTCCTTGGGGATTTCTCTGCTAAAGAAACTATTGATGTGCAAGACACTCTGGTTGATCACATTGAAGCCAACGCTCAGTCATTAGCCAAACGTCTTCCTAAATCCTATGCTCAAGCATGAAAAAGTCTGGATGCCAAAAGCTGGAAATTAGCATGCGAAGAGGAATTAGAAAATCTAGCTACCATGAAGGTATGGGACATTTTTGACTTACCTAAAGGTGCAACAACTCTAGGTGCGCGTTGGGTTTTCACAAAGAAATTCAATCAAGATGGCAGTGTGTCAAAATTTAAAGCGTGCTACGTTGCCCAAGGTTTCAAACAAGTGGAAGGCACTGATTTTACTGATATGTTTGCCCCAACAGCCACTTTTGTTTCTTTAAGAGTCATGTTAGTTCTAGCAGCTAAAAATAACTTGCCTGTTAAATCATTCGATATCACTGTGGCCTATCTACACAGCAAATTAGAAGAAACAATATATGTACAGCAACCTGAAGGCTTCACTAACGGTAATAACAATCAAGTATGTAGATTAAAGAAGGCACTTTATGGAACAAAACAAGCGGCCAAATGTTGGTGGAAACACCTGGCATCCATCTTTCAGGATCTGGGATATGTAAGTAGCAAACATGATGCAAGTTTCTATATACTCAAAAAACAGAATGAGGTGGGTGTAGTATGGGTTCATGTAGATGATGGGGTTGTTACTGGAAGTGATATTGATATTTTAAAAAAATTGGAGTTGGATTTGGGTGATAAAATGAAAATTAAATGGAATGATACTCTCAAATCAGTGGTAGGTCTCAAAGTTGAACAATCTGCTAATGGTTTCTCTCTTTCACAACCGGCTCTCACAAACCGTATCTTAAGAGATTTCAACTATGGTGGATTAAAAGCAACATCACCACTTCCAAAAAATATGTCAATTTCTTCTTTAAAAACTGAAGGTAGCTACGGTTCAACAAAATTCCTATCAATAATAGGTGCTTTCAGCTATCTAGTGGTGGGATCCAGGCCTGATCTAGCATTCCCGGTTAATTTTTTGGCTAGGTTTGCTTTGGAACCAGGTTTTGAAGAATGGAGAGCTTTGAATCATTTAATCTGTTACCTTGAATTAACAAAAAATGTAAAACTGAATCTCTTTCCGTCAAAAGACAGTATTTTTACTGAAGCTTACTCTGATGCCACATGGGGTGGAGAGTTTCAATGATCCACAAATGGTCACCTTCTAATGTTGAACGGATGTCCTATTCTTTGGCAGTCAAAACAACAATCAATGGTTGCCCTCACTTCTCTTGACTCAAAATATATTGCACTGGCTAATGCTACAAGACAAGTTTTATGGTTAAGAAATCTATTATTAGGCCTATTCAAGAAACTTGATCCTACACAAATGTATTGCAATAACAAAGGTGCTATTGTTACCGTGACGGAAATCCAAGCAATAAATAGGCTAGGCATATTGAACAATCTTTCTATTTTGTGAATGAGCAGTTGAGGTCCAATAAAATAAAAATATCTTGGGTACCTTCAGCATTACAAATTGCAGACTTACTCACAAAATCTTTAGGGTCAAATATATGGTCAGAGAAGAGAAAGACTCTATCTGTTTATTAATTAGTTTATTTTCCTTTCTTTTCTTTTTTCTTTCTTTTTTCTTCTATGGTTATGTTTTTCTTTTTAACTCACAAAGGGCAGGGGTGTTATGTACTTAGCAAGTTACTATTTAAACCTGTAGAGACACGTACACTTAACTCCGGTTCCACTTGGAGTAGTGTATCTGATCCTGTCTCTATAATAAAACCACAAGTTTCCATACTTAGTAGCCAATAATTATTAGTATTATGGTCTGGGAACAGACTTGGGCGCCACTACTAATTCAATTTTTTTTTTGGACTGCAACCCCTCTACTACCTCCCAAATTCCCATCAAAATCGGGTAACCAAGTGGTCAATTTTTCAGGGGAGCTTCAGCTAGTGTTAGATTTCCTTCACTATCTCATTCCTTAAAGGTTAGAGTTAGGTTACGATTACTTTTCATTATCTTTGAAATTAGTGTTATCACTCTGGTAGCTAGTTAAGATGAAATGGCCGGATGAGAATAAAAAAAATAAAGACAGTCTCCAAAACTGCCAAAAAGGTAGTTGCTTAAAGGCCTCCCTAAATAATCATCTTTTCTCATCAGACTGTGTAAAGACAGAAAATGGCATTGCCATTTGAATTTGCAGATTCAAAGCTCTGCTGCTAAGTTGATCACTTAGTTACCAGAATTTGATGGAAATCCGGGAGGTAGTATACACGTTGCAGTTTAAAAAAAATTGATTTGATAGTGGTGTGCAAATCTGTGCCGGAACCAAAATTTTAATAATTACCCTGTGTCCTCACACCGCGGGCAAAATGTTGTCATGTTTGCACTTTGGGTGTCAATGTCCCGCATGTAAAATGTGACTTCTTGTGTGGTTTTAAAAAGTGACAACTGCTCTTGCATATGTCATGCATGAGCCATGCATCATGTCAGCACATTGCTTGCTATGGTAGCAGTGCCAGTGCTTTGTCCAGAGTGAACCCAGTAGTTTTCATTACTCACCTATAGTAGTAGTGTCAGCGCTTTGTCCGGAGTGAACCAGAGTTAGACATGTCAGCTGCACCATAGACTATATACAACTTATGTACTTAATAATCACTAAGCTATTATACTATACATAACACCCCCCCTCTTAGTGATTTCCCTATAACCATCATAAGCTAAAACAAGTAGAAAAATTGAAAGTAAATAAAAAGAAAAGAAAATATAGAAAATATAGAAACCAGAAAACCCCTAATAAGAATCTCTTCTCCTTCCAAACATTTGGCCCCAAATTCTTTGTTAACAAATCTGCCACCTGATCTTTAGTTGAAACCCATTTAATGTCAATTTCACACCAATGAACTTGCTCATTCACAAAATAGAAATCTCTGTCAACATGAAGACAATGCTTGTCAGAAGGTTTATCAGTAGCTGCCACAATTGCACCTTTGTTGTTGCAATAAAGAGTTGTTGGACCATGGCACAAATCCACCTCACATAGAAGGTTACGCATCCAGAGAGCTTGACGTGTTGCATTTGACATTGCCATTAATTCTGAGTGAAGTGAAGCTGTGGCCACTCATGATTGATGCTTTGATTGCCATAAGATAAGACAGTTGTTGATTTGAAGAACATGACCACCTGTAGCCCTAGCAAATTCACCACCCCAAGTAGCATTGCAATAGACTTCAGTTGAAGGATCAGCATTGAATTTTGGGAAAAGATGAAATTTTCATGTCCTTGGTAAATGGTAGATATCTCATCAAATGATTAAGTGCATCCCATTCAGCTTTACCTGGTCTTGATGCATAATGTGCCACAAAGTTGACAGGATATGCCAAATCAGGCCTTGATCTGGCTACAAGATATGATAAAGAACCAATAATAGACAGAAATTTGAGAGGTTCCAGTGGAGGATGAGATTTTTCCTTTAAAGATACCAAAGAAAGACCCATTGGTAAGGGTAAGTGAGAACTGAGACCAGTTTGATTGTGTTCATTTAAAATTTTGTTGACAAGAGCTGGTTGATGAATTGTAAAACCTTTGGGACATCATGAAACGGCTAGACCAACAATAGAAGAGATACCATCAGACCATTTTACTTTTAAACTACTACCCATATCCGTTTCCAACTCCCTTAAAACTGCATCACTACTCCCTAGCACCACACCATAATCCACATGAATCCAAAACATTCCCTTTGAACCTCTTTTGCTAGTACATATACACTTGCATCTTGATTTCTCGATATGTACCCCAACTTTGCCAGAATGTTGCTGAGATGTTTCCACCAACACCTGGCTGCTTTCTTAGTACCATATAGTGCTTTCTTAGGTTTTCAGACATGAGTTGGATTAACAGATTCAAAACCCTCAGGCTTCTTGACATAGATTTCCTCTTCAAGATCACTATGGAGATAGGCTGCAGTAACATCAAAAGTTTTGATTGGCCAGTTGTAGGTAGCAGCTAGAGTGAGAATCAGACGTAGAGATGCAAGGGTAGCAGTGGGAGCAAAAGTGTCTTTAAAATCAATACCCTCAATCTGTTTGAAACCTTGAGCTACATATTGTACCTTGTGTTTGATGATATTTCCAAATCCAACCCTTTTTAAAGCAAAAACCCAGCGAACACCTGTGATAGTTTTTCCAGGAGGAAGTGGAACAATATCCCATACCTTCATGTTAGAAATTTTTTCCAATTCTTGAAGACAAGCTGACTTTCATTCAACTTCATCTGGGAATTTCATCGCTTGCTTGAAAGTCCAAGGTAGTTGGTCAGAAAGTTCACAAGCATTATTGTTAATGAAATCAACCATAACATCTTGTGCAGCAATAGTTTCTTCTGCTGTAAAATCACCAAATTTCAGTTGATTCAAAATAAATTCTAGATCACCTTTAGATTGAGATGTGGTTGGATGTGAAAAAGTGAGTGTCTTGGCATTGTCCTCTTCTCCAACAGGGATGAAATTTGCCATTGCTGACTGAATAAAAGAATTAGACTCTGGATGCCAAAAAATCCAACCTTTACCACCATCAATAAAACCGACAACCCTGCAATGCATAGCTTGTACTTCCATTCTTGTTCTTTTTTCAGTTGGAATGTTCACATATTCCCACTGACCAAAACTTTTGACAGGTGACAAGTCCAATTTTTTGTTGAAAATGATTTGGTATGGGGTACTGTCAGTAACTCTAACATTTGGTAATTTATTGTGAATAAAAGAAGCCCAACAATAAGCAAAAGTCCAGAAAGTAGAAGGAAGATTTGAAGCAAGAAGGATTTTTCTAGAAATTTCACCAATAGTTTTGTTTAATCTTTCAGCCATTTCATTTTTTTCATGGTGATAAGGCATAGAGTGTTCATGAAGGATACCATGTTGGGAGAGGTATTCGGAGAATTTCTTGTTCAGGTACTCTTTGCCATTGTCAGTTCTGAGGATTTTGAGACGTTGATTAGTGATGTTTTCTAAACAAGTTTTGAAGTTAATAAAAGCATCAAAAACATCCGACTTCTTTTTTAGAACAAAAACCTCCCCATAAGTTGAGAAGGATTCTCTGAAAGTAGCTACATAAACTTCACCTCTATCAGTGACATCAACCATGGGCCCTACTAAATCAGAAACCACCAGATCCATGATCTCATGGGTGCGCTTGGATGTCTTGAATGTGTTTCTCCTTTTTCTTTTTGACACAGCACAAATATCACAGTGTAATCTGCATGAAGGGACATAAGATGGTGCATTTTTTCAAAGACCTTTTTTGGCAAGTCTTCTCAAAACCCTGGTGCTCATGTGTCCAAGATGGCAATACCAATCCATGATTGAGTCAGGAACCGCAGTTGGATAAGGAATTGTGAAGGGGGTGAGGGAACAAAGGGGGCAGGAAGGGTAGAAGATGATAAAGAGTTAAAATAATTCATTTCAAAAACATTGGTATCTAGTGCACAAGGATAAACTAGATCAACTGTCCATTTTTGACCAGAAGAAGATTTAAGAGCTAGAAATAATATTTTTTTGTTTTTTGGAATAGCATAATCATGATTTTGATTAAAAGAAAGCGAAATGCCATTATCTAAAAGATCAAAAGGAGAAATAAGAGTGGATTTTGCCCTATCACAATAGAAAACACCTTTGATTGTTACTAATTCTCCATCACATCCTTTAATGAACATATTTCAATGACCAGTAATGAAAGCAGCACCAGAGTTAGTTGCAGTTTTGACTGGAATAGGAGTAACAAATTTTTGAAGTCAGAGAGAAGACATACATCACCAGTGACATGATGTGTGGCACCTGAATCAAAAACGCCTAGGCAATCTTTACTGTCTTGCTCTTCAGTCCATCTATCAGTAACAAAATCCTTTTCTTTTAAAAAAGTAGTGAGAACATCTAGCGCTTTACAGCTGATTTCATTTAAACAGGGTTTTGAGGAACTTTGAGCTGGTTGTTTTCCCTTTTTGTTGTTCAGCGATCTACAGATAAGATTCATAGCGTCCTTATTATCATGAGCAAAAGCCTCATGTTGACCCCAAACTGCCACATTAAAACCTTTAATGCTGGGATCATATGGACAAGTGTTTTGGAAATGTTCAGAGGACTTGTAGTTAAAACAGGATTATTCAGGTTTTTTATTTCCAGGATGGTAACTGTCCATGCGGCCTTTTTTGAAAGCCAAAGATGAAACGGAATCAGGATCAGTTGCCAGTTCAAAAGCTGTGGAAAGGGTAGGAGCATTGGAAGAGGAAGATTGGGATGAATTGATAAACAAATTTTGAAGAACATCCATCATTTCATCAAAGGTGAGTTGCAAAATGTCTTTTTGTAAATCAAAATAACAATTTGCTTCAGTTGCAAGATTACTAGCTGATGACAGTAATAAGAGTTGAGTAAAAACTGCTGCCATTTCGTCAAAACCAAAAACAAAACCTGAATGCTTAACTGCCTCTAAGATTGATTTCCCTTTTTCCCTATGTTCAATGACGTTTGTGAAAGGAGAGTGTTTAACATTGAAAAGATCGTTAAAAAGAGCCATGCTAGCAGTGTGGGGTGCTTTATCAAATTTGGAACTAAGAATAGAGAATGCTTTAAAGCTTTTAATTCCAACATCGATGAATGCTAGAAGCTTATTGTCAATTGTGTTGTAGATTGCATGCCAGCTCATCTCATCTTCAAATCTTGATATATCATTTGTTAAAGCATCAGCATTTGAAATATACTTAGTCAAACGGACATGGTGTGTTAAAAAAAAGTTGATATTTTTTACCCAAATTTGCCAGTTGCTACCATCAGCCTTTAGTTTTGACATCTTATTGGTTCTCTGCATTATTTCTTCAATGATGTTGGCACAGTCACGTCCTTTGTAAGTTTTGAAAGATGTATTATCATTATCAGACAAAAAATCGTCACTACTAAGAGAGGAGAGTCTTGGTTAGAACAATGCACACAACTGGTTCCCGCATTATGTGACAACGAGGCACACTGGTGACAGTGTCTTGATTGTTGCGAATGCAAACCTATGTCATCTCACAAAGTCATAGAAGGAGGAGGATTCGGTCTACTTTGTCTATGGAGATGAGGGGGGTAATTGTGAGGCACAGTTGCTTCCCGATTACATGAGGTAGAGGTAGATGGGGAAGTTGGGGGAGGAAGTGGGAGGGGTTCCATGGGCTGTTGCCGAGAAGGAGGCAAAGATGCTAAACAAGAAGTGCTTGTGCTCTCTGTAGAGGAGACAGGTGAGGAGGGATTGCCCAAAAACAAATGTGAATGGTGTTTTGCGTGGGTATTAACAGTGGGGGGGGTTAAATTTTTTATTTCTCTTGCAAGATGTTGTTGACAATCACGTGCTAAACAAGGTTGCAATTGAAAAGGGTTTGAAGGTTCAGGAGAGTTTGGCATGGATTAGAAAACCAAAACAGTGGAGTAATCTCAACACCAGGTGTCAGACACATTTCACGTGAGGCAAGCATGGGGCACACAATATTTCCGGGAAAATACAAGATTGGATTACTGCTAGTAATGAATCAGGGACAGCCCATAACCTATGATAACAGTGTCAGTGCTTCCTCTGGAGTGAACCGGAGTTAGACGCGTCAGCTGCACCATAAACTATATACAACTTATGTACTTAATAATCACTAAGCTATTATACTATACATAACACTTGTATGGGGGCATAATTGAGTTGGGCAGTGTGTGCATGATGTATTCACTGTGGGACAGTGGCGTGATTTCATGTCACGTAATATGTGCGTGACATGGGGTCCCGCGCATGTCATGTTTCATTGTGGGACATTCCTACCCAAAATGCAAATGTGACACAGTATTGCCTGCAGTGTTACTGCTCACCGCCAAAAAATTGCAACTTTTGCCAAAAAATTTGCACTCTTTCTGAAAACGCCATCATCATCCAATTGTCTAGATATGGATAATTAATAGTATGTAAGAGCAAGTAGAAAAATCAAGTTAAACCCTCTTCTCTTAGCTAATTTGGATGAGAAATCCTGTTTTTTTTAAAAAAACCTTTCAAGTTGGCTATGGAATGCAGCTAATTTTTGAACAAGTTAAAAAGAAATTAGCTGGTTGAAGGTTATAAAAGACAATTGGAGCATTCTAATTTATCGTCAGCTCAACATTTATACCTTTTGTGCCCCTTATGTATGCACTCACTCACTTATCAAATTAACATCATATCCTTCCTGCCACCTTGCATTAATATCACGGACAAAATTTAGTCACATTTGCGTTTTGTGTTGCAATTTCACTGATGAAAGTATAGTGCATTGCAACATGAATTCTTTATTATTTTTTCAATGTAGATTGTCTTCAGATGCAATATATTCAAAATATAATGCAGTGTAACAACTTTTTATAAATTGACTGAAGCAGAGTTGCAATTTAAGAAGAAAAAAAAACTAAAATCAATGGCTAAATTGGCAAGTTCTGATTCTTGGGTCTCACTTGTCTAAACTTACATGATGATATTGCTTAGTTTGATAGATTTTTGAAGTTCACAATTTATGGGTTTTGACCCACATCACCTCGACAGCTGTTTCTCAAACTTACCAAGAAACAGGAAAACAACCAATAGCAGTTCGATTTGTTTGTATACTACTTATGTTAACCCTTCTACGCAGTCATAAAGGCTCTAAGGAGCCCTCACTAGCCTCTCCAGCCTGATACCTCCCTCCCTGGTACCTTCACTCTTCCGCTGAGCTCACCATTCTAAATAGTTATCAACTCTCTTTTTCATCCTCTTCTTCCTCTCCCTCCTCAGCTAGTCAGTTTATTTTTTTTTCTCCGTCACTTTCCCAATTTCCTGCTCGCCTTTCTTTCCTTCTTAATTATTCATTTTTCTAAAAAAAGAATAAGTTCTTTTCCATCAGCTGTTTCCTTATTTCAAGTAAAACCCTTTCCTTAGGTTCCTCTCAACCCCAAGAGCGCAGCTAATCCTTGAAGATATCTCCCAAAAGATTATTTATGCTTTCGAGGTCGGAATTGGACTAGTTCCTAACTCAGACTCTCCATTAAAAAGTACCTCACACCCCTTGTCATAATGCCCCCTGGAACATTTAGTGTGAAATTTCCTAGATATGGGAATTTTGAAATGTGAGCAACTGAAAACACTTGAGCCGCCAAAAAATTTCCACCTTTTCAAGCGTCATGGCTTGTAGCTTGACTACATTTGGCTTTGCTGTAAATAATAGGGGATGCCAGAGTTAGAAATCTGCAATTATTTAAAAAGTGTTTCACAACACAAAACTTAAGACACAAACTTGATTTTAAATATCAATTAAAAGCTGTTTTCACGGAACTTTATTCTATATATATAAAACAAAAATTGTGACTGATTCGGTAGAAAAAAGAGGGATTTTGAAATGGAATATTTCTAACTCTGACACCCCCCCAATATCCATATTTACTCCTCCACCAAGCTTTTTCGGTCATTCATTGCTAATGGTTTGTTCTCGCTTATACAGCAAAACCTGAAAAGCTTGCGGGCTTCTCGTCTCTGATCCCTCGCCAAAAACATGAGTTTAGATCGCTTCTGGCAGGGAATGAGTGGAAAAAAAACTGCAAGCTTTTCCGGTTTAGCCGTATGTGTGTTTCCCAATGTTTCATTCTCAGAAGTTCTCCATGGTTCCTTGTTTGCATTACTTTTAACTAGGATCTGCTTGGTAGGGTATCACATTTACTACTGGATAAGACTCTCCTGGAGTGGAAGCATCAGTGTAGTCAATCAATGAAGCAGAACTTGCTGATTTTTTTTTTTAATTCTAACCTGATTTCTACTTTAGGTTCAAAAATATCAAAAACTTCAATCCTCAAAACAACTTATGAATGGCAAACCCCCAAAGAAACTTCTGAAGCTTTAAAACATCAGGTTGACCATATTAACATCAAAGTACCCCCATATGTTGAGCTAATTTTTTTTGAGGGGGGGGGGGAACTTGTTAAGCTGAATGCCAGAGTTCAGATTGAGGTTGCCTCTTTTAATAGGCTAATGTAAAGTAGTTTATTGATTGCACTCATAAGAAGGTATTGAAAATAAACTGGTTTTTAAAGTTATTTGATGGATCCATGAGAATGAACAGATAGGCCAAATAAGACAGATATCTAATGATGGAATGATGAAGCAAGACTTTTGCTAGAGTGATAGAATGAGATGAGCGATAAAGTTACAGCTAATCCTGGAAGGCTTGCGGTTGTCTGGCATCCCATCCCCCGCTATAATCATGAGCTCAGTTCAGATGAACTATGCTTTTGGCGGGAGATGAGAGGCAAGACAACCGCAAGCTTTCTAGGATTAGCTGTAAGTCTGTTGAGTGATGCAGTGACATGCGACAAGCGATTATGGGTGACCAAATGTAACTGTTACAACGGACATGGGGATATTATGCTAATTCAAAGTAGCTAATGAGCTTGGGCGCTCTAGTTTGACGATTGTGCAAACTCCACAAACTAGCACATTTGTAGAATTAATTTTTCACTTGCTACTTTAGTTTTAGCTCGACGCTTGTTCATGCTTTAAGATTAACAAATTTGTTAGTTATGTTGTTCTTGGTTGGCTAGGGGTCAGAACAGGAGATGATTTGCGAGGAGAAAATATATGAATAAAGTCATACAGGTGTACTAGATGCTTTCGGTTGCGCCATATATAAAGTCTGATCACAGAAAGCCATTTATTAAATTCTCAGAATTTTTCGCATTGACAATCAATCCTTGAATAAGCCATTTATTGCTGTTAAATCAATTACATTCTCACAGCCACAGAATTTGTTATTATCATCATAGGCTTAAATTATACTAATCTGTAAAGTTTTATAAGTGCGCATATACATAGATTTCAACACTTCGAACTTTTCGTTCTTGCTTCTCCTCAAGCTACATCATCATCATCTTCCGTAACTTTTTTTTGTAGGCCGAAGAGTAAAAAATCTTTTTGCAAGATGCCAGGTGTTGCAGCAGGGAAAATCACCTTTTCCCCACCACCCTCCACTAAGGCAAAGGTGGTGGGAATATTGATGGCTGTGTTTGCTGCCTTTGGAGGTGAGGGAGCGTCCTCTATAATTTCATTTATTTCGGTTAATCATGTTCAATTATCGACACTATCTCTCCAGGTTTTTTAGTAAGCAGTTCCTCTTTGGTTTCCAATTTCGCGGCTCAATGTATCTTCCCAAATATCGTTGACCCACTTGAGTAGTACGGATATGACACCGGATATATTGCAGGACTCAAAGAAATGCCTTACTGGTGAGTTTTTTTGATGTTTATGAACACCTAATATAAAAGTTTATTAAAATTTTCTTTTCATCTTCATTTATCAGGCTGCGCTTGTTCGGTGAAGCCAATCCAGATGCTAGTCTAGCAGCAGAACGTCCTTACATTGTGAGTCTGGGCAAGTTTCCATTCAATGTTTCCTGAGGTGCTAAAAACTACCGTTTCGTTACCCCAGATCTCAACTGGTAATGATTCTTTAGTTACTGCGATTCTGTCTTTGGGCACATTTTGTGGTGCCCTCTTTGCATATCCCATGGGCGATTTTCGTGAGTTGACGCTTCTTTGGGAGTATAATATTATACTGACAAATGTTTATATATCATCCGAGCAAATTCCGCAGTGGGTAGGCGCTGGGGAGTGATTCTTGCGTGTGCTGTGTTTAGTGTTGGTGTCTTGCTGCAGACAGTATCCACAGCAATCCCAATCTTTGTGGTTGGAAGGGTTTTTGCAGGCTTGGGTGTAGGAATGGTTTCTTGCTTGGTACCTTTGTATCAAAGTGAATGTGCACCGTAAGGCTAACATTTGGTACTGAGTCTCTTACTTCTATCTCACACTTGATACTCATTTATTAGAAAATGGATTAGAGGGGGTGTCGTCGCTTGTTATCAATGGGCTATTACTATTGTTTGTTCACTCATTCAATTGCAACTTTTACTTTAATACTAATTTCCTTTGATTTTTTGGTAGGGTTTACTGGTTGCAGCCATAGTAGTATACGCGACTAAAAACATCAATAATGCTTCTTGCTATCGTATTCCCATTGGACTTCAGGTTAGAATCAATCAGCTTGCAACTTCTTACCTTGCGTTGCACAATTTAACAATCTTATTGTATTTTAAAACACTAAAGTTTATATGGGCGTTCATCTTGAGTCTGGGCCTCTATTTTCTTGTAAGTCGGTGTTTATCGTGTCTTCATTCTTCTGCTGATTTTTTTACTCGTCATACTTCAGCCGGAGTCTCCTAGATATCTGATTTTGAAGGGTCGAAGTGCTCAAGCGAAAGCCTCTCTTTCACGATTGCTATCAGTTGAAGTAACTTCGCTTGAAGTTGAAAATGAATACAATGAAATAAACGACTCTTTAACTCATGAGCTCCAGATCATGGGCAAGTCGAGTTATGCTGACTGTTTTCGATCAGGTCCAGGCAAGTATCGTCAACGAACTGTAACAGGGATCGCCATACAAGGGCTTCAGCAACTCACTGGGTTTGTTTTCTGAGGCTTTCTATACGTCTCTTCCCACACGCTAACGGCAAACGTCACATTTTCATTGTTTTACCAGAGTGAATTTTATTTTTTATTATGGCACAACGTGCGTGTTATGTCATCATAGGGGGTTGAAAAGACTCTGAAGTAATATCTTTGTTTTATTTCAGTTTTTTCAAGCGAAGTGGCATTAAGGAGCCATTTACTATAAGTAAGTACAAAAAAAATTCATGATTTTGTTTGGAAAATTATGAACACAGAAGTAATTGTTACGACTTTTTTTAAAGCGATTATCACCAATGTTGTAAATGTTGTGCTGACAATTCCGGGAATTTGGGCGGTTGACAAAATTGGTCGCAGAGCTTTGTTACTTGGTGGAGCAGTAAGTTTAAAAAATAATATTTCTCATAAATTGTTTAGCGTTATGGCAGACTCAAGAATGGTTCAATCTTTTTAGGCAGTTATGTGTGCCTGTGAATTTATTGTGGCTATCGTAGGGGTTTCAATTCCCACCAGCAACATCACCGGACAACATGTTTTGATTGCGTTTGTGTGTATCTACATTGGCGCCTTTGCATCTACTTGGGTTAGTCGCTCTCTTAAACTCTTTCGTTTGACTTGATTGCTGAATTTATTATGTTTATATGTAATTTTAATTGTTTCTGCAGGGTCCTATCGCTTGGTAAAGAATATAATTTTCGTATGTCTGATTTTTACTTTAGCTGATTCTTAAAATTCAATTTCAACAGGGTAGTTACTGGTGAAATATATCCCCTCGCTATCCGTGCCAAGGCGATGTCATTGTCAACCGCATCCAATTGGGCTCTGTTAGTTTCTTAAAAGATATTATCACTCTTTTGAATTTATTATTGAATTGTTAATAACAGGAACTTTGCGATCGGCTACGCTACTCCATATATGGTTGACACTGGCCCAGGAAAAGCAGGGATGCAAGTGAAAGTATTTTTCTTATGGGGAGCCCTCTGTGCTCTATGTTTCTTGTTTTCCTTTTTCTTGTGCGTTTATTCTTTTTATTCAAACACACCTGTGCACATTTTAAGAAGAAACTTTTCCTCTGCAGCATTCCTGAAACCAAAGGTCTTTCCCTTGAGCAAGTCGATCTTCTATACCAGAACAGCACTATTTTGGGTTCGAATAAATACCGAAAGCAACTGCTTTCCGAGAAAGATCCAAGACAGGATAATGAAGACGTTCAGGTCCATGACAAGGGAGTGGAAAATTTCTAATTTCCTCTTGTCGCCTAGGGAAATTCTTCATCTATTTCATAACATCAATATAATCACATAACAAGAAGATTTTTTATTAATGTTTTAATTGGATTTCTTCAAAAGGGCTTTTTTATTTTTTTGCTTGAGTACCTGTACCAATTTTCAGGGTAGTGTAACATTACAGAATTAGGCAGATAAATTTTAGTGTTTTCCAGATATTCATATGATTATAATAAAATGATAAATACGAAATGGAGAAAGGTATTATATTCTATTATTATTTTTACGGCTATTTTCAATTGGAAATAATAAAGTCCAAGAAAACAAATATGTGATAAAAACAAGAAGTTCTGCAAAAGAATGTAAAAAATGATATCAAGTGGTTATTTGAACTTAGTATCTTTTGTAAAATATATATAAAAGACACTGGATCATTCTAAGATTCCATAATGATATATATTGCAGTATTCAATACATATTTGAAGGTGTCAGTTCTAGCAAATCTGCACTTATCTAAGTGCGGATTTCTGAAACACACTAGCCTCAACACTGGTGGATTTCAAAAGTGAAATAAGTCACTTATTTCACTCAAATCCACACTTTCTAAACCAAAAGTGCTGATTTCACCATAAAGTCCCATTTCACTGATTTGTCAGCATCATCCCATTCATATTCAGCACTCTGCAGCATAACACTCCACAACTCAAAGCATTGTACATCATTTACATTTTTATACCATATAAGAGTCATGCCTCCCTTGCTCTCAAATCATGATAAACTAAATCAAGAAATAAGTTTCATAGCTTTTGATCTCCTCTTTGATTCTGATTCTGATTCTGATTGTGATCTTGAAGATTTTGTTTTTTTATCAAAAATGGCCAGGAATCAATAGCTTCTTCACAGAAAGCCACCCCCAAGTACACCATCCAGATGTTTCTTAACCTATCTTTGCCTAGTTTTAGACAGCTGTTTTGGACTTCCCAGGAATTTTTCCTTAAATTGGTTGAGCTTATTTAGGATCCCCCTGTGTTTCACAACTATTCTCAAAAACAACAACATGATCCTTCAATTCAATTGGCCATCACACAACTCCATTCACCATGCAATATGGGGGGTGGACTTGCTAGGAAGTCTGCAACCTTGAACCCTAATTCATATCTTTTTGAGCCCATATTGAATTAGTGATGAAACCACCAAGAAAAAATATTGACATTCTGGTGAACTCAATATGAATACAACTTGAACATTTAATGAAGCATAGGTAATAATACTTTGAACAAATCATGAGATATGAAGAATAAGATTTTTTAATAGAAATTTTAATACAGTGCAGACCACACTCAAATTAATCTGAAAAATACATATTTTAAAATATTTAAGCAGTTTCTTTGCAATTAAAAAAAAGAACACCAATGTATAGATACGACAAGATACCATCTGACATTATTATATGAGTTTCTTTGGCCAGAAATACATGGAGAAACTACAATTTGAAATATGTCAATTTTTTCATGAAAGGTTACTTTGTGAATTTATATTATTTATTGTATTATTTTCAAGAATTGAAAAAATTATATACTTATTTTATGACTAGAAAATATTGAATATTATAAATCATTAAAATATCTAAAGAAGGTGCAAAAATCTTTAAAATGATGTTACAAAGACTTTACTTAGACATATAATTTTCAAATTCAATTGACATACTATATTTCACTATTAAATAAATAAAAAATTCATACTAATATTTATTAAAATTAATTTCCCCTCTTCTTCAAAATTTTCAAAATATTAAAATGTAGATTTTTATTTGATTTAAGTAAATGAAGAGAATAACAGTATAGGAGTTGTGGATTTTTAGGATTCAAGGAATTTCTGTGCCCACTCTTTGTAACATATTTTATATATTTTATATTTTTTGTATATTTATTTTGTATTACTATCTTCTTTTATCATCTTTTTTTACTCCCTCTCAAGAATACCCCACTCTTTTCCCTTTGAAATACTTCTTTATCCTCACCTCATCTTTCTCCCCAACCTTTTCACTCCCTTTGTCATAATTTTCAACCCCTATTTACATTTTCCTCTCCCTCTCCACACCTCTCTACCCCTCTCCTTCCAGTTTTCTTACCTCCCCATTTCTCCCTAACACTTTATTTTTATACACAGAAATAGGGACTGAGTTGAAAGGGAGAAAATTGGGGTTCAAGGATTGTGGAGGCAAGGTAAAGGGAAGGAATGGGGCTAAAAGGATTGGGGAGGCTGGAGAGAGGGGTGAGGAAGGGTATATGGGGTAGCAAAAAGGTTGGGAAAGAGTTGGAAGGGAAGATTAGGGGTTCCAAGGCGTTTTGAATGAAGAAAAGGGTTGGGGAGAGGTTGAGAGGGGTGAAATGGGGATCAAAAGAGGATGGCATACGATGGGGCTGGGAGGATAGCAAAAGGGGTGGGGAGGGAAGACAAGCATGTGTTGATAGAATTGGAAGGGATGGGGATTGGTTCAAACAGAGTGTAAAAAGAGGGGGATGAACTCTGTTCTTTGAGCAAAGAACAGAGTTCACTTCCATAAAATATTAGCTGAAACATAGTTTTAAATTCTGTAAAAACAGTTGTACATAATAGAAAAAATCACTGATTTTTTTTATATGTAATCTGAAAGTTTTTAATAAAATTATTGTATTTAAGAATTGTGATATTTTCAATCAATTTTTATTGATCAACTTAATTAAATAAAGTATTATTTAAATAAGTTTCTTCAAAAAATACTGTGCATTGAGTAGACTCATGGAATGATTTTTTCTGGCTTCCATTCAGTTATCATCACATTTTCACCATGTTTTCAATATAGATCCATTATTATTTGTGTGATACTTCAAGTGAAAGTTCAGTATTACTTCAGTCTGAGTTCCATCTGATTTCCATCTGACTTCAAGTTGAGGACTTGCTAGAAAGTCCCCCCCAAATATTGTGTGGTGATTTGGGCTCCAATGGTAATGGATCTTCCTTGAAACTTTTGGAAAATGTCTTTGATTAAGGTTATGGTTCAATTAATAGCTATACCAAATGAAGCAATACTTCTATTTTTTCCTTATTTTCTCAATTGCTTTTCTTGGCCAACCAAAAATGAGCAACTTGAATAATCTCTGTTTATTCAAGTAAAGTGTTTCATGGGATGTATTGGTTTTGTTGATGGTACAACTATTCCACTGAGTCAGAACCCTGCTCAAGGTGGAAGCAATCACTTTGACCAAAATAAGATGTGGCATTTTTTTCTGTTTTAAAGAGTTTCATTGCTTTTGCTCACAAGAAATGTTTTATGTACAAAAATGTTTATTTACTTTGTCATGTTTTTTTTAACAAAATTTAATTAGGTACCATAAAAATCTGGTACATTTTTGAATTCATGTTTTCAATCTAAAATGAATCTGTATAAGCATGTAAATTTATATATGTCTAATTTGAAATTTATATTCCTTTCAAATTTATAAGTCAAACATACAAAAAGTTTCTTTTTTTCTAACTTTTTTTCTTAAATTCTCAATTCAAAAGAAAATGGCAATACCTCCCCCTGAATTTTATCCTAGAAGGGGGTCCAAATTGCCAAATTTCAATTAAAATGCATAAATCAACAACAAACAAGTCATTCAGAGTAAGAGACAAAGATAAAGTAATAGACTTCAAGAAAACAAATGTGAATCACAAGCAAATCCAAGAAAAAATGTTGCAAATTAATGTAGACATGATACCCCAGCAGCACAGCTTGACAGTCTAAAACCTCAAGTGATATAGATAAATAACTTGCATATGCTAAATTATGAAATTAAAGGAAAAATGACAACCATTCTCTGACCCCCTACTTTACATGTAAAATTTATAGAAATAGAATGCTCATGTCTTTTAACATAATCCTACAATGATAAACACAAAAAAAATACAAGCCAAAAAGATGTAAAAAGTGTACCAAAATAAATACAAAAATTCCACAAGAGTGAAAATGAAATAAGTAGACTTGAGATATTCTTTAGAAATTCAAAATGACTGTTACTAATATGCAAATTATCATGATATAAGCATTTCCGAAGCTTTATTTGTTAAGTATAAAATATCAAAGAAAAAAAAAAAAGGAAAATAGTGCAAAAAAAGACTTGAATTTAAAGGTAGATATCTTAAAAACCACTGAACCAAATTCAAAACTTTTTGTGGGAAATGAAAGGTAGGCCTCAGGAGCATCTTCAGTTAAAAGGCCATGAGATTAAAAAAAAACTAACCTTAATTCTAAATTTTTCAAAATTTCATAAAAATTTGAGAAGTGATGGTGAAAATGACAATAAAAGGGGTTCAATAAGCCCACCATTATCCATAGAAGTTTCCTATATAGGTTGTGGTATTCATTCATGATAGTAAGTGAGACCAATTAGACAAATTTTGATAAAAGATTGATTCAAGTGTTGTAGAGAAAGTCAGTAAAGAAGCACCAAATACTAATCTGAATCTAATTTTAAGGTACTTGAATCAAAGCTTAAAAACTATTTAATCAACAGATAAGTATTTCAGAGGCCTTATTCTCTAATCATGTAATATAAAATCAAGAAAAAAGAAAATTGTGTGAGAAAAGGCCCAACTTTAAATGTCAATATCTCAGCAATCACTGAACCAAATTCAAAACTATTTCTGGGAAATGAAATTTAGGCTTCAGAAGAGTCTTCAGATGAAAGGAAAAAATAATTGAATAAAACTAACCCTAATTCAGCTTTTTTTTTAAAAATTGTATAAATATTTGAGAAGTGATAATGAAAATGAAAACAAGAGTAGAATAAGTTAACCATTATCCAGGTAAGGGTCCTAAATATATTTGAATGAGCATTCTTTATAAAAAGAATGAGATATAATATATGCATGAAAAAGAGAAATGATTTTACATTTGATTTGGTAGAAAGATAGGAAAAAATAGATTGAGAAAGAGAAAAGATTAAGTTTGGGGGAATTCAAATATGGAGTAAATGAAATGCATAAAGATTGCGCTATGAAGAATCACATGTGACAGGGATGAAGTGGGACTTGAAACATGTGGTTGTGAAAAAAAAATCAGGAATATAGTGTTGATTTGAGGTCATAACTGACACCTATAAATGAAATAAGTGACTTCTTTGAAAATTCAAGTGCTCATTTTCCTTCTTTGAAACCTGCACTTAAGTTAGGTGCCAATTTTCCAGAACTGACACCCCCTATTAAATACTTAGCAAACCACAAGGTGAAAAAAAACAGCTGTTAGGAAAGTTTTTTTTTTCCCTCAGACTACCCCCCAGAGTAACTTTAGTAGTACTCTAGTGGTCTCTATTTTTTGCTTTACTTTATTTTTATTTTTTTTAACCATGTATCAAGTATCTGAATTTTGATTATGATTTTTTCAATTCTTGAAGATTTAGTTAAGTAATTTTCAGAAAAAGAATAATTTTTTACCAAATAACTTGTGAAAAAAAAATTGTATTTTATAGAGTATTTTTTGAGCCTCATAAAAATTTTCCTGCTTTTTTAAAAAAAAATCAAACATTAATTTTAATTGAAGTCATGTGCTGAAAAGACACAGTGTCTTTTCTGAATTGTTATTGAAGTCACATGCTGAAAAGATACAGTGTATTTTCTGAATTGTGATTGAAGTCACATGCTGAAAAGACACCACATAACTTCTGTAATGTGACTTCATTTCAGTTACTCTAGTTCAACTTGTCCACTGGACCACAAGAATTTTTGTCACAGCTTGTGGTCCAATGGACTACTTTTACTAGTGCAACAAAATAAAGTCAAGTGAACAGAAAAGATGCTGAGTCTTTTCTGCATGTGACCTGTTCTTTATGAACAATAAATTCATGTTTTGTAATTTCAGAGTGACCATAAAAATATTTAAGCTTGTGATTCATCTATATGTCTAATGTATCAAACATGATTTTTGTAAATTAATTGAAAATAATGTGATGGGCCTATAGTTTTATATTTTTTTATTACTTAGATGCATCATGTCAAATGACATGTGACACTCAAAGAAAAAGTCAATATTTAAATTCATAAATAAGTTCACAAATCCATACTTGAAGTTCAGAAAGAAAAATCTACATTGCAACTTCTTTTTCCCTTTGTGTGTATCAATTCAACCATGCTAGAAAATGGGCTGCCAAAATCTTAAATCTAAATTAGTCAATCATATGCTTATACTTTTCAATCTTAAGAAAATGTGCAATGTATTAGTGCTATTGTTAATTATATACTTTCAAATGTTGGGTTAGTGTGTGTCTGAGGGTAATTAAAGGTCTGTAAGTATGAGTAGCAGTAAGGCTAAAGGATCTGTGGGTTATATTGGAGGGTCAGTGATAAATTAAGGGTGTTTTATTAAAGGGGTCAATGCAAGGTGGAGTTGTCTATATAATTAGGTGTATTTGATTTGAAGTTCCTTAGAATTAAATTATAATATTGTTTTAACAGTAGTTAAATTTATATAAGGCTTTTATTGTTTCCTAACTTTATTAATAATCAATTTCATTTCAAACTCTTAAAACTCCCAAAATACCTTTTTGATTTTTAAGTTCCAACCCTTTGTGAGATTAACCTGAATACTTAGTGTTTGTTGGCAGGTCGTCTAGAAGAAGGTGAAGAAGAAGAAGATATGGAACAGAGGAGAAAGAAGTAATAAAGAGAGAATGACTAAAGGAGAGAGAAATAAAAATAATAAAATTATCAAAGTAATGAAATCAAAATGAGAGAAATGCAAAAACAGTTTTATGAGGAATGACACAACAGTAATGACATATTTATTGATAAATATTTAATTAAGTAAGTAGAGATTTCTCTGTGCAACTAACAAATATTATTATTAATAAACTTAAAGCAACATTAGATTATTTATTGATTATTTATACTGGATTTGTGATACTAATAAAAAATTATAATAATGTATTGTAAGATTTAAAATGTGTGTAATATAAGTGAGTCCTGCTAAAGGGGAATCCTAAGGTCCTTTTATAGCAAAGGATACCTCTGAAGCGCTTCAATTATATATACAAAAGTAGAAATAGTGTGAAACAAAAGATTTAAAAGAAATTAATTAAAACATACAAATTGAGGGAAAAATTGAAACAACAAATTAAATCCGTGAATAAGTAAATAATTTTCCCACCATAAAGTACCAAAAAATTAATTAATATAATGAGTAACTAAATTAAGATGAAACCATGAGAACTATGAGAAAAAATATTCTAAACAAATATTATAATAAGATGAGAAGGGTTTAATTAAGACAAATAAAATTATTTTCATGCCAAAATTTATGGAATCAATTTAATTCAGTTATCCAGAGAATTTATTTAATTATTTTTAACTATCTTAGTAATTTTAATAACTTATTTCGTTGAAAAAAATAATTAATTAAATTGTAACTAATTTAAAGTGAGAATTTAATATTATTATATTAAATATGTGTTTTGAGTTATTTAGTAATTTAACAAACACAGTTAAGGGTCAAAAAAGCACCTAATATTTATGTATAATATTATATGATGAGTTGGATTTATTATATAAATTATTTTAATTTATTTTTAATTACATTATAAGTTAAATATTATTAAGCTTATAATATAATAATTAATTTATTAATTTTTTAGAAATATTAAATACATAGAAATGCGCCCTGTTTTTATAGAATATAATATTTGTTTATGTAATAAAAACTTATTTAATAATAAAATTAAATATAGTAATTATTTTACTTATTCATAAAACATTTATATTTTTATTATTTAATAAAATAATTTATTGTAACTAAATAATACATAATGTTATTCCCTTACATGATTTCAGTAATTTATTATATAAATTACTGGGCTCCTGAGATAGCCTAGCTGACAGTGTTACTGTAAATTACATTATTATTCACCTTGAACATAACTTGAAGAAGTATTAATTTATCTTTGAATTATCTTTGAATCACTCCATCAAAATATTTCTCTATGCTTCAAGGGAGTCTTCAGCCATCTTCATCAATCTCACTTACTCAGGGAATCCCTCGACCTTGTGTGTAAGCCATCTGGTGACAGTATAAGTTAATTATCTGTAGTTCTCATTTCTATTTTCACTACTATGTATTTTTAGGTTATAAGTCTAATCTGCACCTGTTCAACACACTCCTCTTATGGGCACTACTACTAGAGCTTGTACCAGGGTTAGGCCACCAGAATTGAAAACTATTTACTACAATCACTCTCTTAAGCCTCTAAAATTGAGGGAAAGGGAACATTCAATTCAATCTGTGGAGGACATTCCTTAGAATTTCAAAGGTATTTGTGAGGAAGAAAAAGGGGAAAATACTGCACAAAAGGATCCATCTGCCCTGGCTACCAACCCTTTGGGGAAAACCTCTGAACCTGGTCAAGCCCCTTCATTGGAAGATTTCATGAAATTATTGGTAAAATCAATTTCTAATCCTGATCCTTTTGAGGGATCTAAATTTAAAAATCCTTTGATAAAATCTCTGGATAATTTTAATGGAGAAAATCCTGACAGATTGCAACCTTTTTTGCAAACCTGCAAATTATTGTTCCACAATGACCCTTGAATCTTTAACACAGATTGCTCCAAGTTAATTTATGCCTCATCATTCCTATCTGGGAAAGCATCATGATGGTTTGAACCATATATTCTCATATTTTGTTTTGACAGAAAAACATTTAATCATTAATAATTGTGAAAAATTTAACGATAAACTCTTTACATTATTTGGTGACCCTAATGAAACTGATAAAACAGAAATTGAATTAGATTTCCTTCACATGAGCAATAATGGGAAATTTTATGAGTATATCTCAAATTTCAGGGCTCTAAAAACTTATGTAGGTTGGATTAATGCAGCCTTAAAGTTTCATTTTGAAAAGGAACTCCCTTTGAGAATTCTTGACCAACTAAATATTTATGGTCAAAAAATGATGAATTTAACTGACCTAATGGATAG
Organism: Hemileia vastatrix; assembly: GCA_030280995.1. Classification (NCBI taxonomy): domain Eukaryota; kingdom Fungi; phylum Basidiomycota; class Pucciniomycetes; order Pucciniales; family Zaghouaniaceae; genus Hemileia; species Hemileia vastatrix. Next base: position 51,793,447 of record JASXTE010000001.1, read on the forward strand.
GAACCTCAAGCTTGATGGCATTCATCAGGGATGTCTTCAAAAAAAGTGTCATGAAAATTGGTATCATGGTTTGAACTTCAAATTGTGAACTTCTTTAAATCATCCTTGACCCACTCAATAATCACCTCAAACCAAACCCAATCAAAAGGTCAAGGACAAGTTTCTATCCAAAATCTCAACCACAGACAGTATCAGTAAGGTATTGGATCCAAAAGGGGGATTAAAGTAAGATGAAAGAGAAGAAGAGAAGATAATGGGTTGTGTATGTATTGTGGGGGAAAACGAAATTTGGATGGATGTGATAAATTATAGGATAGAGAAGGTAATGGTTCCAAGTCAAAAAAAAAAGTGAATAGTTTACTTGTGTGAAAAGCAAACTATTTTATCTCTCCCAGTGCACAGAACCTCCATTTCCTAAGGACTTGAGCTGCCCTAAATCATTTGAGACTAATTCTTTTTAATGAGGATATTCCCTTCAGTTGTATTATTGACTCTAGAGCTTCAATTTCAATTATCAGTTTATCTTTTTCCAAAAAACTTAAGCTGAAATTTGTAGATATTTACCAAATTACAATCTATCTGGTCAAATTAGATTAACCCAAATATGGGATTAGTAAGGAATTTTTATGGGCTTTAAAATTTCCAAATTTTCCCTCCTTTGAGTGGAAATTGACAGTGTTGGATGCCCCAAGGATGGAAGATACCATTCTTGGCCATGAATTTTTACAGAATTGGAATTCCAAAATTAATTGGTCACAGGTATTGATCACCCCCTGTTCTAAGTATATTTCTGATTCATCAATGCAGGTCAATAGAGAGTTAAAAAACCTGTCTAACCAAGTCCTGATAGAGGACCCTTCTCTTCCAAATGTATTTCAACATCTGATCTTTCTTTAAATGAGCACTTGGATAACCATTCTATCTTGACTAGTTTACTCAAAGAGGATTTAAATAGCCTCAAGGTGATCAATTTTTGCTCTCTAAATACAGCTCTATTCTAAACAGAATTCTTCAAAGATGAAGAGGATGACCAAATCAATATTGAACCCATTAAATCAACTCTACCCAAGGTTTACCATGACTTCATCAATTTTTTTTCAATATTTAAGGCTGAAACGCTACCACTTCATAAACCCTATGATCATCAGATAGAGTTAATAGGTCCAGTACCATTGGAAGGTCATGTATATTCACTTTCAAAAGGCAAATCTCAAGTTCTTTGAGACTAAATTGCAGAGAATGTAGCAAAAGGTTTCATTTGAGCCATTAAATCTCCAACCAGTTCTCCAGCTCTTTATGTTAAGAAAAAGGATTGAAGTCTTAGCTTATTTGTTGATTATAGAAAACTCAACAAAGTGACTAAGAAGAACACTTATCCAGTTCCTCATATGTCATTACTTCTTACTTTGTTCAATGGTGCTAATTTCTTCTCTAAAATTGATCTCAGAGGTGCTTAAAAACTTATATGTATTCCAGAAGATAATGAACCTTTAATTTATATGCATAACAGGTTTAGTATTTTTGAATTTTTAGTAATGCCCTTTGGTTTTTGTAATGCACCATCAAATTTTCAAACTTTTGTCAATGATATCTTCCAAGATATCTTTGAACAGCTTGTTTTTGTATATCTAGAAGAAATTTTAATCTTCTCAAAGACCCTTGAAGAAAATATATAACATGTCAAAATGGTTCTTATTTGAATTCAAGAACAAGATCTCTATGCCAAGAACACTAAATGTGAATTACACCTAAAATCTATTGACTTTTTGGGTTTTACCTTTTCTAATGATGGATTAGTCATGGATGATAAAAAGGTTCAAAAAGTTTTGGAATGGCCTGAGCCAACAACACTAAAATCCTTACTGGGATTTTTAGGTTTTTCAAATTTCTATAGGAGATTTATTAAATATTACTCTAAAACCATTACAAACCTTACTTCTCTTCTTAAAAAAGGTACTCCTTTTGTCTTCACAGCAATAGCACAAAAAGAATTCAAAGCATTGAAAATTGCTTTCACCACAGCTCCAATACATTGACATTTTGATCCTACAGCCTCTAAAATAGTTGAGACAGATGCTAGCAGTTGCACTATAGCAGGGGTAGTATCTCAATTAAATCCTGAAACAAAATTGTTTCACCCTGTTGCCTTTGAATCACACAATTTAATTTCAGCAGAATCAAATTCTTAAATTCATGATAAAGAGTTATTAGCTATTATTCATTGTCTTAAAAAATTGTTTTCTTTTCTTCTCAGTCTAAATAGTTCTTTTTAAATCCTAACTGATAATAATGCTTTTAAATATCTCATGTCTTCCAAAGTACCAACTAGATGTAAATCCAGGTGGGCTGAGTTCTTATCTGAATTTTATTTTACTATTACCTAACACCCAGGAAATAATTTTTTAGTTTCCAATATTTTATCACATTGCAAAAAATTTTATCTGAAGTGGGGGTAGGCATTTTCTGGAAAGAATCCAGCAAAAGTGAAATCAATTTTCAATGAATCAATGTTAAAAACTCATCAACTTCATTTGATGAGAACACAATAAATTAAAAAACCACTATTCAACATTCTAGAAGCTCAATCAAAGGATGATTATTGTTAAGGAATTACAGACAAAATACTCTTTAAGAAAGGGGCCAAGAGATTCAGTATAGAATCAGGTCTATTAATATTTGAAAGTAGAGTAGTCATAACTGACAATAAGGATATAAAGCTATGGATTTTTAATAGTAGACAAAATGTAGAAAGAAAAATTTCTATAATACTAGGCTATAGACACAATCCAAGATTGTTTGGTTCTCCTTTTAAAAAAACTATTTTTAAAAAGAAGTGCCTTACACTTTAATTTTTAAAAGACAGTGAAAGCACATATTGTAAGTGAGGTTATATATATAAAGGAAAAAAAAGTAGAATAAATTTTTAGAGATCTTTTAAAGAAAAAGAGTAATATATTTTAATATAAGTAATCTATCTGTTGGTTAGATATATTCTCAGTAACTTCCACTGGAAGCGCTCTATCTAATACCATCCTTACTGTAGAAATAAAATAACTCTACAGCACTGCTTCTGGTATGCACACCCGTTATGTACAATAAAAATAAAATACATCTATGTTTCTTTTTCTACATATTAATAGAAATCTACTTCACTTTATTCAAACCCCCTTCTTTTAAAAGTGGGTTCTCTTTTAAATACCTTGTATGCTCAGCACCATTCCCCTATGCTCTTTTTCCCTACTGGCTTTTCTACACAAGTTTAGCGCTAATACGAGAATATCAAAAAGTGACTACGTATATCAATAATCTATATAAAATTTTTAGCATAAGTCTTGGTGCTAATAGAGCCTGAAACATCTATGCAAGAACAAATATTAGCGCCTGATGCCCCACCTTTCATACATACCCTATGCTTCTTGAGATTTTTGACTAAATAATAGGTACTGTACCACCTCCCATACCTATTATAACAACCTGTGCTTTCCGTGTGAGTATCCACTAATTGTGAAAAAATCTGTGCTTCTTGATAAAAGCTTGTTCTTCTAGTGCTGTTTTTCCTATCTAAGTGTGAAACATCTGCCCTTGCTTGATGCTTCCCCTTAATCCATACTATGCCTCTAGCACTGGTCTTGGCTTCCTCAATTACATATCATACCTTCTTTTCTTATAGTCCAGTATGCACTTTACTCTAATTTTTACTCTCCACCACTTGCATATCCATAAGAAAAAATAAAATGTGTGCAGAGAGTCTACTTTTTCTGCGCTTTTTAAGACCGCTTAGTTGCACTTCTGTAACCATCCTTCATAGCAACCCCTTAGTTGTGCTTCCTGAGAACTGAGTCATCTGCTGCACTCCTGAAAATTTTGATGTGTTCTTTCAAGATGTGTGCCACAACAACTCTATATAAGCTTGTGATTTTGGTGTTGGTAAAACTTACCAGTTAATAGGGAGGGATTTCTTCTGGCCTGGAACAACCAGGGAAATAAAGGCCTATATTAAAGCCTGTTAAGAATATAATATTAACAAGGTCCCTTGACACAAGAAGTATGGGTTGCTTCAAACACTTCCAGTTCACTCTAAAACATGGAAATCAATTTTGAAGGATTAAATTTCTCAATTACCTCCACCAGATAACTTCAATTCTATATTAGTCATAGTTGATAGATTCTCTAAAATGTCTATTTTTATTAAAACTAATACTAGTGCAACTGCAGAAGATTTAACTAAAATATTTCTAGAATTTGTATTTTCTAGACATGGCTTACCTACTGATATTATTTCAGACAGAGGCTCCCCATTTGTTTCTACTTTATGAACTCAACTTTTTTGAAAATTAAATATTAAAAGGAATCTTTCTACCAACAGAAAAACAGAAAAAATCAACCAAATCCTTGAACAATATCTTCAAATGTATGTCAATTACCAACAAGAAAATTGGAAGACATGGTTATCATTGGCCAAATTTGCTTACAATAAATTTACACATTCTTTGACAAAAAAATCTACGGACAGAATCCTTGATTCAATCCAATTTATGTGGGAATTAACCATCATGCAGAAAATTATCTACAAAAAATTTCATGACTTTAAGGAAAACTCCAATCTAACCTCAAGGCGATGAATCAAAGGTATAACAAAAAGGCCAACAAAAATTGACAATCTGCCCCACCTTTTAAATCAGGTGATAAAGTATGGCTCAACTATAAAAATATTCAAACAACTTGACCATCAAAGAAACTATTTGAAAAGCACTTGAGCCTATTTGAAATAGACGCTGAAGTCTCTAAAACTGCATTTTGACTCAAGTTACCTTTACAATGGCAATCAATTCATCCTGTTTTTCATGTATCTCTTCAAGAAATTTTTCAAGAAATATACCTGGAAAAGAACCAACACCATCTGGAACCAGTCAAGGTAGAAGATAATCTAGAGTGGGATTTAATTTGGATTCTTGATTCAAGAAGGCACAAGGGGAAGCTTCAACACCTTGTGGGATGGGAGGGCTAACTTGATGACTAAAATACAACATCTTGGGAACCAGCCATTAATGTTTCAAATGCTCCTGAACTTTTAAAATCTTTTCATTAAATATATTTTGAAAAACCTAAAAATTCTCACCAGTTTTCTTTCTTTGAAATTTTTCTTCTTTCTTTTAAACTAAATTTTTAAATTTCTTTAAATTTTTTTCTTTTTCTTTCTAAAACCCAAATAAGTAAAACAAACTAAAATTAAACATAAATTAAAGTTATAATTCAAAATTAATTTAAATTAAAATTAAATAAATTTAAAATTAAATTAAATAAAATAAATATAAATTAAATTAAATAAAACACAAATCAAAATTTTTCTTTTCTTTCTCTAAATATTTATTACACAAATTAAATTTTCATCCCTTTTTAATTTTCTTTATTATTAATCTTAAATCCATTTCAATTAAGTTTCTTAATTCTACCACTTCTCTTTAAAATTAAAACTTTTACCTTTTCCTGCTTAAGTTTTTCTTATTTATTCTACCTAAAAAATTCTCTCCTCTTCAACATCTTCCCAAAAAAATTCAAAACCATCTTATTTTTCAATTATCTTCAAAACTGAAATCATTCCTTATATAACTCATCTCTTTTTTTTCTATAAAATTTTATTTCTAAAACACACATTCTTTCTTTTATAATTTTCTGTAGAAACAACTTTTTTTTCTTTTTCTCTTCTTTCAATCTAAAATAACAAAAAAACTTCAAAACAAAAAAAATTCAAAAAAAATTAGATTAAAATTAAATAAAGCAAAATTTTTTGTTCTCTCTCAATTTCAATATTCTTTTTCTCTTTAAAGAAATAAGTTTCAATAAAAACAAAATGACATAATTTAACAAATATTCTAGATAAAACTATCACAGGTTGAAAAAAGTGCAAACTAGATTTCAAGTTCAGTTTTGGGACCCTATTCCATTCATGGGTGAATTTCTGTGACAAAAAATAGAATGAACCTGTTTAAGCTCTTTCATTTCTTTTAAAAAAGACATTGGCATCCCCTTTTCAGACCCTATCTCTCCCTTGCTCACCCTGTCTCCACCTTTATCACCCCATGTTCTAGTTGTGCACTCATTCACTGCACATAATTATTTTGTAAAAAGTGTCTCTTTTACCTTTCTTTATTTTTCCTATTTTTTAGCCTCAATATCACCCCATCCTTTTTTTCAGAATGGTACATATCCTTAGCTTTTTCTCAACTCCCCTAAATTTACCTCTCTAATTATTCCTTGCCTCCTCATCACTTCACTCCTTTACACCTCCCATCCAGTTTCCTCCTTCTCCTTTCACTCTGAATTTATTTATTTTGCTACCCTCCCCCTTATCTCCCCTCTCCTGCCACTTCCTTTTTCTTTGCTCCCCTTTCTCTTTCTTCCCTCCCCTCCCCCTTCTCTCCCCCCCACCTCACACTCCCGTTCCCCTCCCGTTCCCCTCCCATTCCCCTCCCGTTCCCCTCCCCTTCCCCTCAAATTTATTCTATTAGATTAAATTGGAAAAATATAAATAAAATTTTACCCTGTATTGAATAAAGCTAGATATAAGTATTACTATAAATGAGATTGAGTATATCATAATAATATTTTTCATTTATATTTAAAAATTATCATGCTTACAAAAATACTCAAGTAACATGATGCTTTTGATTTTTAAAGAATAAAAATCCTTTTTTATGTAAGAATTATACACAAATGAAGTTTTTAATCCATATGAATGCCTCCAAAAATTGATAAAAATTTAGTAGTGTTAAATTAATATAGTGTACTAAAGTTATTTTTGAATTTCAATATATATTTGCATCTAATGAAACACATCTTTTTATAAATTTATAAATATTGATAGATTTCAATTAGGTCAGGAATTGAGATTTATAATAAAAAGGTTAAAGAATCTTTTTCTTGATAAAAGTAGGGAAAGAATCTTAAGAAGCATTTATTATAGGATTTATAGAAGGCTATCTTGCATGAAATTCTCTTTTCCAGAAAAATGTCTTTAGTCATATTTTGATAAATGGAACACTCTGGCCAAAAAGCTACTTTTCTATAGGTATTATATCTTGAAATATTGAAATGATTACATGATTAACATGATTAAGGGGGGCCTGTGGTGTGATGGTACAGATGAAATTGTTGTCAATGCAGTATTGGCAAGGACCCATGCCAGTGGCAGATTTTAAAAGAAAGCTGAACATGGTGGTTGTGATGAAGGAGAATGAGGAAATTCTCTATTGGAGGGAGGATGTGGTCTTCCAAAATTGGCAGAGCCCTTTGTTGGTCTATTTGGTGTTGTTTTGATATGTTTTAAATGCATTGTTTAATAATTGGGTGTTTTTCTGGATTTATTCAGAAATATTGGGACTGTGGGGATGTGGGTACTACCACTGGATAGCCCTGGGTTTTCTCTATATTTTATGTCTTTATGACATTTTTCAGATTTTAAGTATTAAAGGGATAATTTCTCATTTTTCATTTAAAATGATAGCTGTTTAATTTTGTTTTTTGTGTATTACGGGCTAACCTTAAGTCTTAGGATTAAGTGCTTAGTACCATTAGAATGAGCTAATTTTTTTCTACATTTTATGTCCCAATGTTGTTTTAGCCTAATTTTGTGTTTTAAAGGTTTTAGTAGTTTTAGTAGATTTTTCTAAGTATTTTGGGTATTTTTGGAGGTTTTTGGTGGTTTTCTGGCCTCAGGCGGACTGGCCAATTGCCTCGGTGCTAAAATGCTGGGAAGCATTTCTAGAGGGGTTTTATGTGATTTGGCGCTCAAGAACGCCAAATTTGTTGGTGTGCATGGGCTTTTAGATAGTGGTCTGTGTGTACATAGTGAATAAGACAGTTTGGGGAACCTTTAATTATCATACAACCATCCAGAGGTGATATCCTTGCTCCTCACTCAGTTTTCACTGTTTTTTGGCCACAATTGGCTGTGTCTGTTGCAAGGGGAGTTCTTCATTTAACTTAACTTGGCAACTGGTTTCTCTGGTATAGTCTTGCAAGCTATATCAAGTATTATTGCTGTCTCTGGTGTGGATTTGCAACCTACATCAAGTATCATTGCTTTCTCTGGTGTGGACATTGGTCTACATTTCAGTTCTTTGGTTTGGTAGTCTGTCTGGAGACTACTTTCTTGGCTGATCAGGCAGTCAAGTGTGTTGGAAAAGGGGCTTTATCAAACAGGAACCAATTTACTGTAGCAGGTAAATCTTACTTTATTTTTCTAAAGGGACAGGGGATTTTCTCTCTGGGTTTTCTCCAACTCCCTTGGTCAAGGCCTATAGCTAGTACTGTAGGATTGTCTACAACAGACCACCCTCAAGAAAAACTAACTATTGCCATGGCCGTGATTTGAACTGGTGTTTTAGAGAAATGGCTTATATATACTTAAAAAGTATATATTTCAGTGTGATTTTTCAATTACTATAGTAGGTTAAACTTTACTCCTTAAAAATTAGACTTTGAGATTTTATTGCAATAAAAGTGTCATTGGCTATTTTTCTGATTCACTGTGTGTAAGTAATCAATTTTGTTTATTTTTTTCCTAGTTGAAAATTATAGAGTAACTCTCTTAGTCCTAGAAGATCAGTATTTCTTAGTTAATCATTAAATTAATTATCATTAATAGTTGATAATATTGGCTGACAATAAAAACTCTTTGTGTTTAGTCCCAATTCAAATTTTCTTGGTTATTATTATAATATATATAATCAAATTAAATGCATTGAATTAAAAATTTGTTTTGATTATTTTTTCATAACATTAATAATAGTCATAAATATAATTTTTTTTCTCATATTTTTGATTTAGAATATTAATTGAAATTTTTTATTTTATCTCACAAATTTAAATTTAAATCATTGTTGATTAACTTTGATTTTTTTGTTAGTATACAGATTTTATGTCTATCAATATAACTGATAGCATGAATAATTTACATGTTGATGAAATAGAGGTAGATGTTGATGTTGAATCTGTGGGATCTTCTAAATTAACTTTTAAAGATTCAGCAAATGACAGAAAGCCATCATATTCTTCAGGACATAGAAATGTCAGAAGAAATGATAAACCTTCCTCCCCCAAAAATTCAGAATAAAGTCAAACCTCTAATAAATCTGAAAAGTCCCTTAAAAATATAAAAATAAAAAAGATCCCTCTGGAACAGCAGGTAAAAAACCTATCAGGTCATATAAAAGAAATGAAAATAGAAAATATGAAGTACAAAGCCAGAGTGAATACACTTTGGGATCTAATGCAAAAGCTGTTAAAGAGCAGCCAGAGGCATCATCAACCTATAAAACCAAATCCACACCATCCTAAACAAACCTCAAAGACTATAAAGGTAGAACAGTGGAAATGGGATTATCTCATGAATAATTACCAGAGGAATGTGTAACCTCCTCTAGATCATCAACCTGGCCCATCCAGGAAACACAACTACCATCCTCAACCTTTACATCCTTACCAGGGAAACAGAAAAATGAAGGCACAGAACTGGGGGAAGTTTCCTCCTATGCCATGGTAAGTAGCATTTTTGATAAGCATGTTAGTATTTACAGTACTAAATATTCCTCTTCAGGTAATATTGTTGATAGTAGTGAGAGAACTTTAAAACCTATTTAAAAAATATTCCTGTTATTACTAGCCATAATTATGTAATTAGTAAATTTTCATTTGATGAGCATTAAAATTTAACTTCAACTTCTTTAGTTAATCCTTCTCTTGAAACTAAGAATGATTCTGTTGCACATAAACTTTAAATTGTACTTGAAAATAATTCTGAAGATATTTTGAAAGATTCTCCTGATTTTAGTGTAAAAAAAGATAAAGTTTTGTAAGATTTATTAAAGGATGAAAATGACAGATTAAATAATTTAAATTTACATTGTGAAGTGAATTCTTCTTTAGAAGATACAGCTTATTTTAAATTAAAGGAAAAATTAAATCATTTATTGGCTCAACAAAAGTTATAAAAAATGAACACAAATCACTCTCAGATAAAAATCATCATCTGCATAAATTTATTAGTGGCTTGAAAACCCTCATAGATGAAAACACTTAATTGAAAAATGATAATGAGACATTACACAATGAAGTGAAAAAATTGAAAATTGATTTCCAAGCCTTGAGTAATAAATGCTCAGTAGAGGAAGACAGAAATGTTCTATCTATTGCAAAAATTAATGGTAAAATTTCTTATATTTCTATGTTAAGAAAAAATTTGCCAAATCTTGAGGAAAAAGTCTCAAATTTACCACTTATTCCTGATGGAAATTATAATGTGGTAAAGAAAATACTACTAGAAATAAAGGTAAAGAGCCTGAAAAAAGAGCCTCCTCTTTTAATGTGGCCATAAATCAATCTGAAAATGAGTCTATGAAATATTTTGTGACCAAAAAAAAAATTTAATATACATGATGAACCAGCTGTTTCTTTAAATAATGAAATTTCTGAACACCTTTCTAGGATTCAATTATTGATTACTATGAATAGTTCCAATATTAAAGTTGAAAAGCTGAGTAGCAATAAAGATTGGACTAAACTTGATAAATATCCTACCTTTGATGGTGATTGTTCATCTGAATGGTAGCATTTAATTCAAGGAACTGATAATTTTAAGAGTTCTTATAATTTTACAGATGAAAAAATTGTTTCTAAATTTATTTCTTAATTATCCAATGTATCCCTGATGTGGTAGGAATCTGTTTTATTGGATAACAATCACTATACATGGAATGAGTGGAAGACATTAATTGAGAATAAATTTGGTGGTTCAAAATTCAGGCTGCCACAACAGAGATTATATGATAATTCTAAATATATATCTTCCAATGCTGAAAAAACTGTTGTTTTCCTCATGAAAATAACAAAAATTCATAGAGCTATAGATCCAAAAATGGATTATGATATTTGGAGATACACAATTCTCTATAAATCACCAAATTCTCTCAGAGATTTGATTGTAGCTAGAACTGAGCATGTAAGAGAACATGCTTCTTTTACTAATATCTGTAATGAAGTATTACCCAACCATAGATATGAGCCATAGAATTATACTTTAAAATCTTACAATGATCAGCAGAGACCATTATTAAAATTCCCTGAAAAACTTGGAAAACCCTCTGCCCCAATTGCACCAAAGAAATATGCGATAAACACTTGTTTCAAATGTAACAAATTATGGAAGACAGGACATGGTTGTTACAAGAAAATTCACCTTGTTGAAAAAAATGAGGAAACAGATAATCCTGCAGTTGACATTAATGATTCCTCTATTGAATGTGATAGTAATATCTCTTATGAAAATGATTCTTTAAATGAATTTCTAATTCTGGAACAAGATGTCCAATATTTAGATAGTATATCTGAAGTTTTTAACTTAGATTTATCTTCAGTAGAAAATTCTGAAATTATAAAATATATTACTGGAAATTATATATTAATATCTTCCTTGAGAGCACCTGTTATTATAAATGGTAAAAATGTTGAGGTTGTTCTTGAAACTGGTTCTGGAGGAATTGTAGTGTCTGAAAAAGAACTAGCTTCTGTGGATGGAAATTATCATAGTAAATTATTACCTATGACATCTGAAAAATGGAGTGGTTATGGTTCTGTTTCATTTCCTACTTGAAAATACAATAGCACTGTATTCTTTAAGTATAATGGTTGTTTTGTCATAGCTGTTTGTGAATTTGTTGTGATGAAAAATGAAAACTTAAGAAATTTGTTTATTATTGGAAATAACATTTTGACCATGCTTGGTATCAAATTAGATCCTACTAAAAAGTTTTTCACATTGGGAAAGAATGGAAAAACAAAATTTAAAACTTTTTCCTCTAAATAACATTATGTACACCTTTTAAAATCTTGTAATTCATTGATTCAATGGAAAGTTAAATCAACAGAAGAAATGTATAGTTTATTGTATGAAAAAACACTGCTTCATTTGGTGGTCAGAAAGATTCTATAACTGCCTTTATTACATCTTTTCCTATTGATTTTTCCCATGGATCTCTTGTTAAGGAAGAAATGAAAATTTCATTATCCTGTAACTTGAATGAAATCCCTCTTAGCCTTAAGAAAAAACTATATCCTGATTCTCCAACAAAGAGAAAAGATATTTAGGATAATATCACTAACCTCTTGATAATGAACATTATTGAGAAGGTTGATGCTACCCCCAAATATTGTTTCATCTCCCCTGTCTTAATCTCTTATGAAAAAGAAAAGGCTAGATTATGTGGGGATTGTAGAGCACTGAATAATTATACAGTGGATGATATTTATCCTTTACCCAGAATAAACTCAATACATTCTACCTTTCAATGTGCAAAATTTATTGGTTTCCTAGATGGTAATAAGGGTTATCATCAAATCCCTTTTGAAAAGAACTCTCAGAATTTCTTTCTAATGGCTACACACATGGGAATATATAAGTATTTTAGAATGCCATTTGGAACTAAAAATGCCCCTTTAGTTTTTCAAAAAGTGATGGACAATACTTTTAATCAAGAAATAATTGAAGGATGGTTAATGGTCTATATTAATGACATCATAGTTTTTTCTAAAACCTTTGATGAGAATATAAGTCACTTGAGTAGATTTTTTTAGAAACTGGATGATATTAACATGACTTATCCTTGAAAAAGTATAAATTTGTTTTTCAATCCTTGAAAGTCCTGAGACATTTTGTGTCAGGTTTACAAATCTGTGTAGATCAAAACAAAGTTTCTGCAATTCAAAATGTGAAAGCACCAACTTCTGTGAGAGAAATATAAAATTTTTGGGAATTTGTGGCTATTGTAGACAATATATAGAAATTTATCAAGTCATAGCCTTACCTCTTACCAAATTAACCAGAAAAGATATTGCTGTTATCTGGAATGATGAATCACAGAGAGCCTTTAATACATTGAAAAAATGTTTAATGTCTTCTCCAATTCTGGCTCTCCCAGATTTCAATAAACCTTTTATACTTTACACAGATGCAAGTTTTGTTGGACTAGGAGCTGCTCTCCACCAAGAAAAAATTATTAATGATAAAAATTCAGAAGTATTTCTATTTTATATTTCAAGTACCTTAAGAAATAGTGAATTGAAATATGGTACCACTCAATTAGAGTGTTTAGAAGTTATATGTGCTTTGGAAAAACTTCATTATTACTTAGATGAACAAAAATTTGAATTAGTTACTTATTGTAGTGCAGTTAACTCCCTATTAAACCTAAATCACCAAACAGACATATGTTTAAGTGGCAACCAGCTGTTCAAAAATACAGGGGTAGAATGAAAATTATTCATAGGGCTTGAAATGTTCATTTCAATGTAGATATGCTTTCTAGATCTCCTCTACCAAATGATGACTCCAACACAGCTTATGTAACTGAAGATTATACAATTCATATACATGGTATATATATACTTGATATGTAAGAGGAATCTTTGAAAGTAATTCTGGATTCATATGAAAAAGATTCTGATTTAAATAAATTAGTCATGAATCTTAAATGATCCAAAGAATGCTTCAATTTAAGCATTAATAAAAAATCTCCCTCCAAAGTACCAGATTTTTTTGAATAATGAAAAGTTTTCAATTGATGATGGTTATATTTATTACAGGAGCAAACTTACTGATGTTATTTTAACTTCTCCTTCCATGAAATAAACTATTGTAAAACTTTTTCATGATGATACTTTGGCAGGTCATTTTGATTTAGAGAAAACCATGGTCAGAATAAAAAATACTGCATGGTGGGATAATATGTATGAAGACACAAAGTTTTATTTTGAATCTTGTGACTCTTTCCAAAAATCTAAAAAATTAAAATTTAAAAGGGTAGGATTATTGAAACATATTGAAGCACCTGATGCTCCATAGAAAATCATTAATATGGATTTTGTCACTGGTTTTCCTGCAGCAGGAAAAGACAGTTATAATTCTTGTTGGGTAATAGTGGATAGATTCACCAAAATGCATGAATTCATTCCCACCCATAAAGATGTTTCCCCCAAAGATATAGCTTTCTTATGGAGGTCATACATGTTTAACATTATTGGTTTCCCAAAAGCCATTATCTCTGAAAGAGACCCAAAATTTACATCTGAATTTTGGATGTCTTTAATGGATATATGTGGCTTTGAGTTGAGATTATCTACTTCTCATCATCCTCAAACTGATGCTTTAGCTGAGAGAATGATTCAAACTCTAGAAGATATAATTAGAAAGTACCGTGTCTTTGGATTAGAATATAAAGATAATGACAGATTTACACATGACTGCATTACTCTATTACCAGGACTTGAATTTTCTTGTAATAGAACTGTGAATTCTGTCACTGAAAGAAAAACTTTTGAGCTCCGGCTAGGTTATGTATCAAATACTCCTGCACACATTCTAAATAATAAATTACTAAATTTGGAACTTCATCCTGGTGTTAAATCTTTTATGTAAATTCAACAACTATGAAGAAAACATGCTCAAATTTGTAATGATAAGGCATTTGAATATGAAAATAAAACATGAGATAAATCCCATTAGGAATACACATTTAAAAAGGATGATGAGGTACTGATATTTACAGTCCACTCCAAAATTATAGGGAAATAAGAAACTAAAAAATTCTTTTGAGGTACCATTTTTTGTTAAAAGAATGGTTGGTGATAATGCAGTAGAAGTAGTACTATATTCTACATATGATAGAAAACATCCTGTTTTCCCCATCTCTGTACTTAAACATTTTACTTCCAACAGTTTCTTATTTCATAAAAGAAAAGGTTGACCAAAGAAAAATCCTCAGCAAGTCACAGAAACTGCAGAAATTGGTAAAATTCTCAATGATAGAATTATCACTTCTGAGAAAGGTACTGAATATTTATTGAGATATAAGAATAAATCATCTGATCATGATACTTGAGAACCTGGAAAAGAAATTTCTAACCTCTCTACTCTTTTTAAAGAGTATAAAAAGAAAAAATCTTAGCATTATTATTATTATTTTTTTAGAGTGAGGGAGTGTCAGCCAGGCTATACTGAGAGTCAAGTAAAATCTTATGTTAAATTAAAATAAGATAAAAATTGGATTTGAATATATAAAAATTAAATATTATATTAAAATAAAGTTAAATAACAATATTTTTAAATAAAATTGTTATATTAATTTTATTATTATATATACTGTATAAAAATTTAAATAGAATATAAAAATACATTTTATAAAAAGGTTAGTATATTTTTATGTACTTAATTATTATAAATTAATAATTAATTAAATACAAATTATTTTAAGTAATAACATCAACTTATAATGTAACTAATTAGTTATTTAATTATATTTATTAAATCATAAAAATAAAGTACTTTATAAAATTATTTAGAACACTTTATAGTCACAATGTGTTCCATAAGTCAATATATAAATAAATACATAAATAAATAAATTAAAACAAGTAGAACATTTAATTTTATTATTTTTAAAAAATATTACTTTTATTCAAATACTTACTTGTTTAAATCTCATTGATTATTATAATAGTACAAGTGGTTAATTTACTTACTCAATATTTTTTTAAACTACATTAACTAAGTATAAACAATTGTATGTCAAAATTAGTATAATTTTCTTTTTTCACTAAAAATCGAGTTTTTACAAATCAAAATATGTAATGTGCTCTGTAATTACCATAGTTACATTTTATCTATTGTTTACCAAATCAGTATCCTAGTTAAACTATTATATTGTTACAGGGTCTAAAGGGATGAATAAATTGGGTTCTTAAATTCTGTCTTTGTAAATAGTTACATAGCAACCCTTTTTTATTTGTAACACTCCATTTAAATTGTTTCCTTTCTTTTATACACTTAGTAACGTCTTAGAGGGCCTCATTTTCCTATTTAAAGTCTTTATTTTCTCACTTTGTAGTCTGCATTACATACATTACTTTACAATTTACAATTAACATGATTTTGTTGCAAATATAAGTTCTTTTCTATTAATTTTATTATAGTGTTGATCATACTAAAATTAAGAAATAACTCTATATTCAAGGTTTCTCTAAGAGTAGCTCAATTTTCTAAAATTTGTTTTGTTATAGTAGAGAAAATAAAAATACTCTCTGTTAAAATTAAATTGTTACACCCAAAAGTTGTTCTTGTTAAATTCCTTATTTTCCTTATAAAATCTTGTAGTTATATGTGTCAATTCTTCTTTTCTTCCTTGTTCTTCTTCTCTTTCTCTTTTTTTTGTTATTTTTCTCTCTTTTTTGAGATGACCCACCAGCAGGAAGTTTCAAAAAATTCTTAAATCTAAAGCACATACCACTTCCAGAAACATAGAAGGGAAATTAGCATAACAATAATCATACCTCTATAATTCTGATGGGAAGTATTTTTCAATTTATTGAAAAATAAGTTTCATGAATAATAAAGAATAAAATAAAAATAATGAGTACAAGAAAAGAAAATTCTGATCCCCCCTGGAAAACAAAAAGAAAAAACAGGAAGTTGATAAATGAGATTCAAGAAAAAGATTAATTTTTTCTCAGCTCATTATATTATTTCTCTGACACCGGGTTACTTACTTTAAAACTTTTTGTTTTTCAACCTTGTCTTTATATTCTTTTTAGAGCATCATATTTCCTGGTTTAACCTACCTAGCTTGTTTATCAGTGACTTTTTTGATGTATTCTTAGCTAGTGAATAATTATTTTTTTAACTTAGGAGTGATTTATATTATTAAAAATGAGACTTTAGTATATTTTTTCAAGAAGTTTATAAGTTTGATTTAATGCATGTCAATTATATTTATTTGTTCATAGTTTTATTGATCATTTTATTAGTAGGCTAATGAGCTAGATAAAAATAAAAGTAACCTCAGAGAAATTTTATGTCTTATAAAAAGTTTACAAATATTAGTGTAGAGTAGTTAATATTCTCTTCAGTTGAAAATTATTTTAGTTAATTTTTACTTTAGTTATTAGATTATTGCTTCAATTTTTTTAAACTTAGTCTTTATAATTTAATTATAGGTTCTTTGATTATTTTTCTAGTATAACTTTGAGTGGCTATTATTTTTCTAGTTTTAAATTTCTTTACTTATTATTTTTTGTTTATTCTTTGCTTTTTTTATTAAATGATTTTGTTTTTATTTTTTTATTTTTTTGAGAATTTATTTTAAAGGGAGATAGTGACATTAATGGGAGGAGAGGGAGAGGGGAAGGAAGAAATAGAAAGGGGAGAAAGAGGTGGGGGAGAGGGAAGGGGAGGGAGAGAATGGGGTGGAAAGCAAGAGGAAGGAGAGGGAAAGCATGAAATCTGACCAGAGCCACCATATGCTTGTTGATGTGTCTGAAGCACCTATTGCTTCTCTGCCAAAAATATTGGACCCTCCTCCACCCAATCCAATCCTAATTCTGGCTGATGAATCCCCCCTTCCCTCTCAATAATTGGACTTCTCTATCCATCCCTCCACTTGCCTTGTACAAGATCATCCTATGGATGGTATCATAGATACTGTCGTGAATGACAGTCATCCCTCTCAATCCTCCCCTCCTCTCTCCCCTCTCCCCTCCTCTCTCTCCTCTCCCACCCCTCCCACCCCTCCCTCCCCCTCTCTCCTTTGACCTTAACCAGGTCAAAGTTGCCACAGCTTCTTTAACTCAGGCCCCCTAGGTACCAAATATTCAGCTGTAAAGAAGAGATGCTGTAGAAAGACTCTTACAGTGGCCTTACTGTAAGAAGAATTCAAGGGAGTTGGATAAAACTAAGAAAACCCTGTCACTTAAAGTAAAATAAGAGTTCACAATTATCTAAGCTATAACCTCTACTTGATAAGAAAAAACCAATAAACTATTTTTTATTAGTAGTGTTGAGATGTAGAATCTGTGTTCTTTATAATGAGGTTGAAAAACAAAAAAGTGAAGTTGTATTGAGAAAAGTTATATAAATGATTGAATAATATATTTTTATGAAGCTTTTATTTTTATAATATTTAGTAGTTAAAATCTGATCCCTGGTGATGAGACCTTTATTATGATACCCTATAAGTCAATATTTATGATGATTAATGAATTTAATAAATTGTTGTTTCATAGTGTTATATTTATAAGGGTATTACAATTCTACAATTTTTTATAAAAAATAATTAATGATTGTTATTATATGCGTTGTTGGTTATTTTTTGTTCATAAACAAGTTTTTAGATGATGTCTAATTTTAAGTTTACAGGATTTATATGCATATTAAGTCATGTGCCCATCTTTTTCTGACTGGAGCATTCTGGAGCTTGTCCAGAGCTTTTCCAGAGATCTCAAGAGTTTGTATGGAGCTTTCATAGAGTATTCCAGAGCTTGTAATGAATTCCGGACTCAATTAGAACTTTTAAAATACTAATAAAAAATCTATAAAAATTACAAATTATAGAGCTACTTATCTTTTATATTCCATTCTAGTTTTTGTAGCCTGCGCAGCCCTATCCATCCAGTAAATGATCATCAACATTAAGCAAATTATGAAAATAAAAGATAATCAAAAATTCTGTATAAAATTGCTAAGAATAGTAGAAAAATTGTGAAAATTCCATAAAAATTCCCAAATTCTCTTTAGCCTCCTGACTTTAATTTTCATGCACTTTTAAACCTATACTTGCATTTCCTGCCCAGTAATTATTTTTCAAATCTTGAACTGTAAAATTAACCATTTTTAACCACTTTTAATACTTAATTTATTTAATATAACCATTTTTAAAATTAGATTGATCTTTCCAATATCAACAATCATTCCCAAAAAATCCATTTTTAATAAACTTAAGTGCCATACTAAACTTTAGACTTCCACATCCTCCCTCCAATGAAGAATGTCCCCATTCTTTAAGATTGAATAATTGATCAAACAAATATTCATCCTCTTCAACCATTTGCCTTAAATAGTCCTAAGAAATTTCAAATTTTATTTTAAAATCAATAGCATCATCAATATTTCATCAAAAGATCTCAATGTCCCATGTGAACTTTGTGCCAAATACCAGGTTCCTTGTCTAATTTCTAACCATGGTCTTCCTGGAAGAACTTCCTGTGATCTTTTCAGGCTTAATAAAATAAAGTTTAATTGTCCAATTATACCTTCCAGGACTAATGTCTATACTGGACCAGCCACTCTTCATGATCCTACCATTCCTAAAAAGAGATTATCAAAAATTCCAACTTTTTTTTGTAATATAAAGGCCAAAACAGATTCTTCACCTAAAAATCCCAATTCTGAGCTTCCTCCTTCATCTCAAGATCCCAATCCTATTATGCCAGTTTCACCTTTCAGTTTTTCTGAATCATTATTTCCTGGCTCAAAAAGTTGGTCTTTTAATTTTAATTTAATAATTCTCCTACTAATTCCAAATACAACTAATAGGGGGTGTCAGTTCTGGCAAATCCGCACTTAAATAAGTGCGGATTTCCAAAACACACTAGCCTCAATACTGGTGGATTTCAAAATGAAATAAGTCACTTATTTCACTCAAATCCGCACTTTCTTAACCAAAAGTGCTGATTTCACCATAAAGTCCTATTTCACTGATACTCGTCACTCTCATCATCATCTCTATCTTCCTCCCTTTCCTCTCTTCCATCTTCCCAATCCTCTTCTTCATCTTAATCTCATCAATCCTTTCTTATCCTTCCCTCAATTTTTAATTTACCCCCCCTCCCTCTCCCTCTCTCTCTCTCTTATCTTATCTTATCTTATCTCATCTCTTATCTCATCTCATCTCATATCTTCCTCTCTAGAATTCTCACTTATCCCTCATCCACAAGAATCTCCCTTCAAATATCCTAAAACATCCTCATCATACTTTCTTCCTTCAATTAAACCCTACCCAACTTTCCCTGCTGTCAATTTCTCATCAGTTTTTACTTACTTATTTTTATTTCTTACAATCTCACCCAACATGGGGCATGAAGGAATAGACATAAATATATAAAGTAGGTACAAAATTGGGGCAAAAAATCAAAGGGAAAGGAAACAATTGTGAATTTAACAGGCTCTAGATGGTATGAAAACTGACACCATGTGCAAACTGTAGAAGATTCGGAAAATTCATCAACTGCAAGATTCCACTGGCATTCTGAATCCCACTTCAATCCTTTTTTAGATTCATGAAAATTTCCCCTCCCATTTAAATTCATCCCTCATAAAAAGTCTTATTGCCTGCCGACTTGTCATCCCACTTACCTACAGTTGTTGGAGAGCTGAATTTCCAAAAAGTAAGGAGGAATTTTGAAATCCAGGTGATGCTTCAATTGATCCCTAAGTAAGATTTTGGGTCCCGGACAAATACTCCAGGTGATGAAGTCGCAAAATCCTCTGCAGTTTGCACGTGGTGTGAGTAAGAGGTATATTTTAAGGGAATCTATTAGTAATGATTAAAAAAGAGGGACCTGTTAGCAGGTGATAAAAAAATTTTCCTTGTGAAAGTTTGTACGGAAAACATTGATGCCTTTATGTCAAAAAGCTTCAAGAAGGCTAAAATTACCTCAAGAGAATGGGTAAATTTGGAGAATATTTGCAATTATAGCTATAGACTATGCTTTGGTATCAAGTATCATCATTCCTTCCCATGACGTCTCAATTGGTAGAACTTGGAGAACGCATAACTCAAGTGTCTTGGTTAATTTTGGAAATAGTATATTACAAGATTCTTACAAAAATTCAGAACATACTATTTCATATATCTGAATTTTCATTGCTCCTTCTTTTTATTAAAAAAAAGGTATTTCAATGTACAAAGGCTATTTTCTTTTACGCATTTTAGCATTTCAAAAATGCATTTTTTCAATATTTATAGAGTCTAAGCCAATGGGAAGAGAATTTCATTACATCTATGACAGTGAACAACATAGCACAAGAGCCATGAGACATACTGATATCTTTGAATCCTCAACTGAGTATCTGGGTCACAGTGGTCCACAATATGGAGAAGACTTTCATGAATTTCATCCATTTAAAACAGGAATAGGTGGAGGGATTGACTTGTTAATGACAGAACTCAATAATTTTTGTAAAGAGATTCTAGAAAATCTCTCCATGCCATATAGAAGTTTTAATAACTTGGCTACCATTCCTCCATACTATGAGCATGAGATTTGTAGAGAGAATAATGAAAAATATTCTATGATGAATAGAAATATTGCTTACTTCAGCACCCTTCCCCAAAAGTGTGAATATGATTTTTCAAGAGTTGCGTCAACGGACTTAGTAAAGCAGGCTCCAGAGGTAGCCCTGTATGGAGTAAGATTGAATAATGAATTGTGGGATGTGGATGTAGATTGGCAGATGTCAATTGTGAACTGTAATAAAATGTTGAAAATTTTAGGAAGGGGTGTGTGCCAAGGATTGATGGGTAGGTAGCGAGGAAGGTCAGTGTGTCACATGTGACAGGGATGGGGTAAGAAAGGAAGGGATGTTTTGTGGCCAACATGTGGTTGTGAAAAAAAACGGGAAAAAAGTGCTGATTTGAGGTCATAACTGACACCCATTTTTGAAATAAGTGACTTTTTTGCAAAATTTAAGTGCTGATTTGGTTTGAAATCCACATTAAGTTAAGTGCGTATTTTCCAGAACTGACACCCCCTAATACATACTCTTCCCTTCTTGAAGAAAAATCTCTACCAAGCCTGCCTTTAAATCTTGAGATTAACACAATTGACTCTAGTAAGCAATTAATATTTTCACTCTTATTTTAATACCTTTCTCTTGATTTTTATTGATGACCTGATCTAGATTCTTCTGGATCCTGTTATTCTCTACCCACTTATTTTATCCATGATCCAGAGCCCACTTCAACTATGATGAAATGTAATGAGGTTTCTCAAAAACTATATTCAATTTTCAACCTTAAATTATCCCATTACAAATATTATCCACCAAAAGATTGTGCAAAAGTATTTTCCAGAGAGAAAGCTTTGAAATGTTACTTTAAATTAGCCATATGGCTTGACCATAAACAACATTGTAAACTTGAAGAAATTGAAAGATTTCATAGATCCTCTCCTGGAACCTTCACTGTGCCATCTTCATTGAAAGAGAAACTTCCTTAATTCTTCAGGCTCCTGCTAGAAATTTTAAAGAAACTAAAAAAAACTATATATATAAAATCTTAAAAACTACATACAACTTATTTTATTTTATTTTTATTTTTATTTTTACTTATTACTTATATTTATTAATTTATATTTATTTTTTTTATTCTTTATTTTTAAATTTTTTATAAGGTTATTTGTAATCTAAAATCAAAAAATTATATATATATATATAATGTCCCAAAAATTAAAGTTAAATATATTTGAAAGATGCCCCCCAGCCATTTGATGAGCTGTACCCCTAACATCATACCCACATCCAAGTGCATCTTGATGTGGGATACACAAGAAAAAAATTGATAATAAACATAAATAATTTTTGAAAAATTGGAAAACATGATAACAAAAGAAATAGAAATGATCACTGGGTGGGCTCCCTCCAATTGGTAAAAATGATAGGAGATCACCAGTGATAATTATCTCAGAACTATTAAATTTTAATAATTTTAAAATGAAAATAAAATAGAATTTTAATATAAAAAATTAAAAATAAGATTTCATATATCAAAAATAACATGAAAAAAATCCTTGAATCCAGCTTCAAATGAGTGTAATCGTCTGACTTTGTGTTGATCCAGCTTAGAATCTTAGTTTACTTCCTGTATAACAAAATCAAAGCCAGGATTCAACTAGAAACAGGGAAACTATGGTAACAAACATTGTTGGGTAATTGTTTATAGAGCAGCCAGCCCATCAATTACCCCCAAACTTACCAATATTAAATTTAGAAGGTTTCCCTGTGAGAACTTCTACCAAAAATAAATACATTAAAACACAATTCTTCAACATTAAATTTTAAAATTCAAATGTAATGATCAATAATTTTAGTTTATACTCACATTCAGAGAAAATTTCCTTTAAACAATGATAACATAGTTTATCCACATTTTGGAGAAAATCTTCATAAATGATGGTAAGTAGTTTATCCTAATTTTGGAGTTATACTTTGTAATGATAGTAGATAGTTTATCCACATTTGGGAGTTATACTTTGGCACACCCAGTGACCCTCGGATAGAACTTCTTGACTTGATCAGCAGCTACCCTCTTCTTCAAAAAAACTCCATCCAACTCTTCTAACACATATGAATCACCAGAGATTTGTTCTCTAACTCTGTATGGTCCATTCCACCTATCTGCAAAAATTATACCCCACTGAATTTCCAAACTCCTATTATACACCAAGACCATATCTCCAGTTTTTAAAGGATTCTGTAACCTATGATACAACCTCTTATCCCAATATCTGACTGACTGATTCCTAATGTTCATCATTTTTGAATATGCCTTTTCTAGAGTTTTTATTTCTTTTCTAACTGAACCATTCTTGCACATGATAATTTTTCAGTAGTTTTAACCATGTCCCAATCTAATCCAAGATATGATTCAGCCTCTAAATCAACTGGTAAAACAGCTTTCTTCCCATAAACTAGTTTTTATGGTGAATATTCAGTTGTCCTTTTAGCTGTGATTCTTTCAGCAAATAAAACTAATGGTAAATAGTGCCTCCACTTTTCAGCACTTGATCCATACATTTTAACTAAAGCATCCTTAATAACTTGATTCCCTCTTTCTACCATTCCTTTATCTTTAGGATAATATGGGTTTGCTACCCTAATGTTTGATCCAACTTTTGATATAGCCTCTCTAAATTCTGACCCAAATTCAGGACCTCCATCAACAGTTACTAACTTCATCACTCCATACCTATATACCCAGTTTTTCATCAAAAAATCTGCCACATACCTGGAATTCAAATTAATAAGAGGAACTGACTCTACCCAACTAGATAAATCATCTCTGGCTACAATCAAGTATTTATATCTCCCCTCCTTAATATGAACAGCATCCAAACTAACCCTACCAAAAAGAGTATTTTCACTGGTTGCATGTCCAGGTTCTTTTAGTATTAAATAACTTCTCCTTTGAAATTATTCACATTAATGAACCCATTTTTTAACAGTCAGCTTCATGCCAGGCCACCAAAATCTATCAGCAAATTGTCTATAAGTTTCACCAATTCCTCTATGCCCAAGATGATCATGCAGTGATTTCGTAACCAATTATTTCCCTTTTTTTGTGTAATAACTACTTGAGGATTTGGATACCTCCTCCTCATCAATCTTCTTCTGGATAGATAAAATGCCAGTTAATTCCTTTTGAAAGCCACCCATTTATTATTATCACTATTATCTGGAATTTTAACATTAATAAATATTTAACCATTTTATAATAAGATCCAGTCTGTCCCCAGACATCATCTTGAAAATTTATTAATATTATTCCAACAGGCACTTCCCTATCTCCAAAATCACCTGCACATGAATGAGCCAATAAATTTAAATCTTGACTTTGCCTTTTATCATGAAAGATTTTTGAAACTTCCATCTTTGAACTTTCCAACCTTTTAGCAACCATATTTTCTTCTTTCCCTTTTTTACCCTTTTAAGCATCAACATCTTTATCTTCATCCAACCTCCTTTTAATCAAATTTTTAACACCCAAACTCTCTTTAGTAAAATTTTCTAAAACTCAAACATATACACCATTCACCATATTCCTACTATCCCACACTATTTCACCGTCCTCATTCATATAAACAACATCTCCAACCTCTTTTTTACCAAATTCATATACAACATCATAAAACTCCTCAAGCACATAATTTACCATATTTTTATTATTTTCCAGTTTATCCTCTTGGTGGAGGTAATCATCATCTCTATCTACAGATATTAATCCTGCCAGTTTAACCTCATGGGGGAGGTAAGTAAAGTCTTCAGCACCTTTTGTACTGGATTTATTCACAGGTATATCTTCATCAAATTCCTCTGAGTCAGAATCTTCTTCAGTAGGTGGTCTTTTTACTAAGCCATCAGGCATAGTAAACGTCTTTCCGGGATTGTGAACTAAATCAATAGAAAAATTTTGTATAAAAGCTACCCATCTAGTCATGGGCCCATTTGGTAAAATAAGGGAATTTATCATTTGAATCAAAGATTTTGCATCAACTTGCAATTTGAAGTGTTGTCCCCATAAAATATTTTGAAGTTTCTTTAAGATTTTTACCACACCACAAAGTTCAAATTTTAGCTGAGAATATCTTGATTCCACATCAGTAAAAACCACAGATTCATACCTAACTGATCTAATATAAACAGCTTTATCCATTTGAGTCAGAACCATTCCAGCAGAAATTTGACTTGAATCCACTGCTAAATAAATCCAGACTGCATCTTTCCCATAATCTAACTTATGCAAGATAATATCTTCCCCAACTACATTTTTTTACCTAATAAATGCATTTTCACATTCCTCATCCCACTCCCAGTCAGCAACCTTCCTAGTTAACTGTATTAAAGGAGAATCCAATGAAGAAAGTTCCTTGATAAAAATTCTAACATAAACAAATACACCTAAAAACCCTTTGACTTTGGTCATATTCTTGGGTCTTGGACAGGACTGAATTTTATTTACTCTATTCTTTGACATACTGCTACGCTCTTTACATACCACATGACATAAGATCTCCAAAACTGGCACACAACAAGAAAATTTGGAGCCTGAAATTTCTAAACCAGACTCTTCTATCCTAAAAAAAATCCTCTCTAGAATACAGCATATTCCCAGATAAATTTTTGTATTACTGGAATCTCCTTCAATAATTCATTACCATAATCCATTGAAGGTCCTTTTATTCCACCATCACCAATAAATATACCAGAATATTGTGGAATATAGTCTTGTAGAATCCATGGAATCTGAGCTTGATAAACAGCAACTGAGTTTGTTGCTCCTTGAGGTAATCTTGTTGGCTGTAATTATCCAAGTGTTTTATCAAAAGTTGTAAGTGGTCTTAGGTCCAGATGCAACTCTATTTTATCATATCCCCCATTATATCTCCTAAATTATAACACACTCTCCCCACAAACATCTCTACAAATTCCTCAGCACTAGGTGGTATTCCTGCATATTTTATCATAACCCTATTAAGTTATATTAAATCATGAACTACTCTAAGCTTTCCATTAGATTTTTTAATACAGAATACTGGACTTGAATAACTTGATGATGATTTTTCATATAATCCGGTTTGAATTCTTTATCTAATGAACTTGATATAATCTTCCTTTAAAGCGGATGGTATAGGAATGAGTTTCTGTTACCATGGTTGATGGCAGACAACTGGAATCTTGTATGGCCCCCCATAAGAATGCTTTAACACACCTCTCTCCTCTTCTACAAATGCAATGGCCTTCTCCCTCTTAACCATTACATCCAACAAAAAACTTTTTTCTTCACCTGATAGCCATCCTTCAGGTCCAAAATTAACAACCTCAAATCTCTTGACAGTGATTCTGGAAGTTTCAGAAAATTCAGGTGGGTTCTTGACTAAAGTACAGTCATATGGATCTCTTGATAGAATTGGTCTTCTCAAATGCGGATTTAATTCAGCAGGAAAAGTTTTATTAATCAGCCTAATTATATTTGCTACCTTTTTATATTTTTCTGCACCAATGTCTACTTTTACTTGAGATTCTTGATCAATTACAGTTTTGCCATTATTTAACTTGTCATAATAATTTTCTTCATCTTCAGAACCAGAATCAGAAATAGAGTAAGTTGAAAAATAATTTTTATTCTCATAATTTTCATTTTTATCACTACACCCCTTTTTACTTTGTCTAATCTATCACATAATTTTTCAACACCATTTCCCTTACCATCTTCCATCACAAAATCACCAGTAATTAAAGTTGGCAGTTTAAACTCTTGCTGGAGGAAGGAAATAGAATCATCACAAATATCCCTTTTTTGTGATTTAATTATACTAAGAGTTTTTTTGTTGATTTTGATATGATATTTTCAGTTTATCCTCTTGCTGGAGGTCCTTATTATGCAGTTTATCCTCATTCTGGAGGACATAAAGTAATTCATCATTAATATCATAATAATTAACCAAATTCCCTTTCCAATTTTTATCCAACATAATATATCCCATCTTTCCCATTGAACCATTTTTAAATTTTATTTAATACTTTGATAAAGAGAATAGACATATAGAAAAATACAACACATAATGACATTCCAACGAAATATAAACAGTAAATAATTTAGAATCCACTTGAATGATCTCAAAGTGAGCTGAACTATTGCAATCTGGGATCTCTTCTTGAGGATAGATTGAAAAATTAGAGCAATCAGCCATTACTACCCCAAAAAATGAGGGTAATCATACTTATCTTTTTAAATTAATTCACCCAGTGCTGAACTTTTTATTTTCCTCTTTTGGTGCAGGAACAACACTGACACATAGTGGTAAGACCAGTTCTTGTTTTCCAGCCATTGTCTCCTGGAGGTGCTAATTGTAAACAAAGCCTTCTCATATTGTCACCAGTAATCTCTAAGCTAGTTACCATACCACTCTGGTAACCTATCCTTGCTTCAAAATAAATAAAAAAGGGCCCACCAAGAACCATTTTTACTAATCCCCTGGCCACATAAAAGTGAGCTCTTCCAACAAATTCACCAATAAATAACTTGCCATGCTCTTCTGTACCCATAAGTTCAGTAGTATGCCCACCTATACCTCTTAAATTACCACCAGTACCAGTTTTAATTGGCAAGCCTATAATACTTGCTTTCTCTAAAGAAATTAAATTAATTTGTGACCCAGAATCCACCAGGGCCTTCACCTCTTTGCCATTTAACATCACCATTAAATATCCTAAAGGAGCAGAAAAATGAGTTTCTGCTTCCTCTCCTAATTTTCAACATTTTCACATATATACTCCATCTCTTCAACTGATATCCTTCTACATTTCAGATGCTTTGTTTGATTCTTTGCAAGGACAGGACTAATCATAAATAATTTACCTAAAGATAAAGGAATCTGGAGTTAATTCACTCTACCCAAAACTGTCTCCATAGCATTTTCTTGACCAGATACTACTGGCCTTTCATATTGAACTTTAGCTTTAACAACCTTGGCCCTGGGCACCTCTGGAGGACCCAAATTTCCATCTTCACCCCCCATAATAACATCTTCATCTTCCATAACCCTTGATCCATCACCAGCTTCTTTCACCAATCCAGATCCATCACTGGTTCTCATACAGCTTCCATAGGAGTAGGACCAGCAAAACTAGGTCTGGGAAGAAACACTGTGGTCTTCCAATATTGGAAGAAGCCTTTGTTGGTCTATTTGGCGCTGTTTTTGTATGTCTTAATTGACATTGGTTGAAGAATTAGGTGTTATCTTAGCTTTTATTCAGTGATAATTGGGACTACGGGTATGTGGGTACTACCATTAGATAGCCCCAGTTTTTCTCTATATTTGATGTTGTGATGATATTTTTCATATTCCAAGTTTTGAGGGGTCATTTACTCACTTTTCATTTCTAAAAGATAGCTGTTTAATTTTGTTTTTTGTGTTTTACAGGCTAACCTTAAGTCTTAGCTTTAAGTACTTAATACCATAAAGTAGAGCTATTATGGCTCTATATTTTATGTCACAATGTTGTCATAGCTTAATTTTGTGTTTTAAGAGTTTTAGTAGTTGTGGTGGATTTTTCTAAGTATTTTGGGCTTTGATGGAGGCTTTTGGTAGTTTTCTGGCTTCAGGGAGGTCTGGCTGCCTCTAGGAAGGCCACCCAATGTCAGGAGGCCTGCTTGCCTTGGTTATAGAAGGCTGGGGAGCACTTCTAGAGGTTTTTTATTCAATTTGGCTGTCAAAAGTACCAAATTAGTTGCTGTGCATGGATTTTTTAGGTGGTGGTCTGTGTGTACATACTGAATAAGACATTTTTGGGCAACTTTAATTATCATAAAAACATCTGATAGTTATTTCATTGCTTGACACTCAGTTTTCACTGTTTTTTGGCCACAATTGGCTGTGTTTGTTGCAAGGTGAGTTCTTCATCTAACTCAACTTTGACAACTGGTTTCTCTGGCGTAGCTTTGCAACCTGCATCAAGTATTATTGCTGTTTTCTGTGCAACAAGGGCACAGTGTTTTGGTTTTCAGTGTGGATCTTTCTGCATTTCAGGTCCTCTTTGGTCTGTGGTCTATCTAGGCTACTTTCTTGACTTGTTAAGCAGTCAAGAAGTTTGTTGGAAGGGGTATTGTAACAATCTCTAATTTTCTGTAGCAAATAAATCTCACCTGGTATTTCTCAAAGGGACAGGGGTTTTTCTCTCCAGTTTTACTCCAACTCCCTTGGTCAAGGCCTATAGCTAGTACTATAGGATTGTCTACATTTCTGGTGCCCAACGTGGGGTGAGTATTTGTTAGCTTTTTGGACCTTCTGTTACTTTTGGACTCTCTTCTGTGGTTGGAGATTGGTTTTCTGGAATCTATTTGACCATGGCTTCTGGACCCTCTTTCTCTAGTTGTGGTAGTGGCACTGTTGGTGCTTCTGAGGATGGTAATCCTCCTGTTTCTGTTAGGCCTTCTGTCAGGATCAAGTCCTGGAAGGGGACTTTGTTTATGGAGGAGGATGTTAAGTTGTCTCTGGATCTTTTTGAGGCTTCTGGGAATGTGGATGGTGCTTCTCACTTGGACATGGTGAAGCAAGTCATCTTTTATATTGGTGACAGGGCTCTGGTGAAGGAGGTTGCTGCTATGGAGTGTTATAGGAAGAAAGATTAGAAAAATTTGTGTCTGCAGATTACAGACAGATAGGGATCCAGGTACTCTATGGTGGATCTCAATATGATTGCAAGTGAATGGAAATCTTATGGAGGGGTAGACAACCTCCATACTTATAGAAAGTTTCTGGCTCAGTTGGAGCCAGTGGTGGATTATTTTGTGGATATGCAGGAGCTTGAGAGTACTGACTCTGCAATGGATATTTTCTGGTCTGCTCTGGCCAGGAATGTCAGAATTGATGTTCTGAAGGAGTTGGCAAGGAAGGATAAAATGAAAATTCTTCCTAATGGGAATCAGAAGTTGCCTGCTCTTTCTGTGGTGAAGGAGTTTGTGGAGGGTCATCTGAAACTGTTGGAAGTGTATTCTTTCTAAGAGCTAGCACTAAGTATGTTAGCAAGGTCAGTGAAGCTTTTGCTGAAGATGTGGAGGAATCTAGGAAGAAAGAAAGTGTGAACAAGGTAAAGGATCCTGAGAAGCCTAAAGACGTTGATCCAGTAGTGGAGCAGTTATCTGATCTGAAAATACAGCTACATATCTTATTCAGGAGGCTCAGAAGGCAAATAAGGCTCCTTCACAGCCTAGAGATTTTGAAAGGAGGGTTGGTAGGAGTAATCCTTGCGTCTGCTCTTATTTCAGCAGGAAGGGCCACAAGTCCAATGATTGTTGGGCACTGAATAGGGATGTGTCTGAAAGGAAGGTAGAGTTTAATGGGAAAGTGTTCAAGTTCCCAGATGGTTCTTTTGTGAAGCCTAATAATGGTCAGGCTCCAGTGGACTTGGTGAGGAGGAGAAATAATGTCAACTCAAGGAGGCCAAGGTTTGAGGAGTTGTCTAATGATGCTTCTTCTTCTGGTATAGGGGGATTGATGGAAAGGGCAAGAGAAAGGAGGCTAATAGAGTCTCATTTAAATCTTCCTTTGGTGGTTTGGAGTTGTATTGTTGTGGTGGAAAGTCTAGTGGGGAATGCTTGGCTGGTGTCTATGATGTGGAAGCAGGAAATGTGGGAAGGCCTAAGAGCATTTCTTAGGCCCAAAAAAGCCTAAGGATTCAAAGGTGTATCCTAAGCTTAGTGCAGCTAGGAAAAAGTACAGCAAAGAGGAGGTGTATAAAATGCAGAAGGGTATAGCTGATATGGGCCCCCCTAGTTTTGGAGCATTGGACATGAATGGTGAGCCAATGCCTATGGATTTTAATTCTGACACTGAGGAGGATGTCGCTTTGGCTTTATTTCCAAAGCCTGCTGGAGCTATAGGTTCTGGTGAGGGATCTGTTTTGATTCCTGTTGATCATAAATCTGTTGGTGGTTCTGGTACTCAAGAATCTTCTAGGACCAAGGTAGTGAAGCAAAGAGCTCACTTTGAGAGGCCAGTGGTTTCTGACCAACTTAATGTTATGGACTCTGTCCTGGAAAGGTTGAAACAGGGTCAGGTTTCCCTTATTTATAGAAAGCTGTATGCTATCAGTCCTAGGTTGGCTGATAGGCAGAAAAGTTGTTGACCAGGAGGAGGGTTTCTTCTGGGGAGGTAAAATATATTTGT
Source organism: Hemileia vastatrix (assembly GCA_030280995.1). Classification (NCBI taxonomy): domain Eukaryota; kingdom Fungi; phylum Basidiomycota; class Pucciniomycetes; order Pucciniales; family Zaghouaniaceae; genus Hemileia; species Hemileia vastatrix. The sequence goes on from JASXTE010000001.1 coordinate 51,824,776, forward strand.
GATTCTTCTGAAAACTTGGTGAGAGGTTGGAAACTCATTTTTCTGCACCTTTTGGTTATGTAAATGTCACTATGAATGGCAGGGAGGCTAGGGAATTGGTGTATTCTGGTTCTCAGATTAACTTGATTTCTTTGGTTGAGGCTACTCATCTGGGCCTCCCCATCAAAAACAGGTATTGGTGGAAATTTGAGAGGAATTGGTGGCCATTTCACCAAATTGGTTGGAAAATCTGAGTGTGTGAAGTTAGATGTTGGTGGAGCCTCAGGGAAGGTTCATTTTTACATTTCCAAAGGAACAGTAAAAGCTGTTTTTGGTGGGCCATTCTTGATGGATTTTCAAGAAATAATTGGTTATAAATTTGATTTGGGATTCAGAAAATACCATCCAAACCATCCTCAAATTCCTTCAATACCACCTCACTACTTCCAGTCACTATACCATCATCAACATGAATCCATATCACACCAAACATCCCTTCTTCCAACAAACATAGAAACTTTTATCATAACAACTTGCTTTGTATCCCAGAGCATCCAATTTGCTGGCTATATGAAGCCACCAGCATCTTTCTGCTTGCTTTGTACCACAGAGGGCTTTCTTCAAACAAAGTGCATTACCAATGGCATGTAGCTGGTAACCTTCAGGAGGGCATACCCATATTTCTTCATCCATTGGGCTATGAAGGTAAGCAGCTGTGACATCACAAGATTTTATAGGCCATTTGTGATAAGCAGCTAAATTGAGAAAAATAAGTTGTGAAGCAAAAGTGGCAGTTGGGGCAAAAGTGTTAGTAAAATCAATACCATATCCCTTGGAGATATCCCAAGTGGATTTTCAACTTTCTTTTTTTAATTTTTCTCTTCTCTGCAAGCATTCTTCAAGTTTTTTATCAAGTATCTGCTCTATCTCAAAATTATCAATTATTTTTAATTCAAGTTCAAATAAGAAAACTGGTTTTATATATTTATTGAAATATATACGCAAAAGCTGTGGAATGGTGAGATTGGGGTCTAAAAGTAAGTCCTCCCAATTTTGCACTGCTAGGGTTTCTTCTACACCTTTAAAAAAATTACCTTTGCCATGCCTGTGAGCATTGGAGAAACCCCTGGTTATTTTTGTAGGATAGAAGAAAACTCAAAAAAATAAAATAAAAATTTCAAGATAACTGAAGAAAATCAAGAAAAAAATCTGAAGATAATCAAGAAAGAAGACTAGAATTATTTTTGCCAAGATTTTCAAGATCAACTTTAGGGCCTACAGCATGAAGTTAAACTGCACAAAATTTTGAAGAAAGAAGATCAGCATGATCAATTTTCAGGCCTTCAGCATGAGGTTAAACTGCACAAAATTTTGAAGAAAGAAGATCAGAAAGATCAATTTTTGGGCCTCCAGAATGAGGTTAAACTGCACAAGATTTTGAAGAAAGAAGATCAGCAAGATCAATTTTTGGGCCTCCAGCATGAGGATAAACTGCATAACTTTAGAAGATGTGATTCAGCAGATGAATCAAGATTTGAAGATTTAGAAGATGGAAGTGAAGATGAAGATGTGGAATTGAGGAAAAGTTTTGGAGTTGTGAGATTGGGGAATAAAAGTAATTCCTCCCAATTGTGCACTGCTAGGGCTTCTTCTACACCTTTCAAAAATATTACCTTGGCCACACATGTGAGCAATGGGTAAACCCTTGGTTTTTGATCCAGGTCTGGTGGTGAAGATTTCCTGAAGATCCCTCATGTGGAAGGTGGAGCTGCAAAGTATAAGAAGGTAGCGCAGAAGATTAGGCCTGTCAATAAGCCTATGCCTGTATGTTTGAATCCTCCTATGAAGAGACCTCCTTTGTAAAGAGATCCGTACTGTACCCCTCTGGTGAAGAATCCTCCTGATTTTGTGGAAACTGCTAGAATGACTGTGGAAAGGTTGAAAGTTGTAAATTTTTGTCCTGATGGGTGGTTTTCTGATGAGGAAAAGAAGTTGTTGTTGCACGTTACTGTGCTGGGGGAGGAAGTGGTGGAATTTGTTGAAGAAGAAAGGGGTGTTTTGAAGCACTCTAATGGGGAACCTTACTTGATACCTGTGGTTTGACATGAACCTTGGAAAGTCAAACATATTCCAATTCCAGCTGCTATCAGGGATGATTTTTTAGATATTTTTAGGGAAATAGTCAGGACTGGTTTATACAAACAATCAACATCTAGTTACTCAAGTCCAGTTTTCTGTGTAACAAAGCAGAATTGGAAGCTGAGGGTTGTGAATGATCTTAGAGCCTTGAATAGAGTCAATATCAAGGATTCTGGGATGCCGCCAAGTGCAGAGGACTTTTTGGAATCTTTTTCTGGAAGGGTGTGTTATGGTTTGGGTGATATTATGGGTGGTTATGATGAAAGGGAACTTCATAATGATTCAAAGCCACTTACAGCTTTTGAGACTCCTTTGGGAAGCTTTCAGCTCACTAGGTTTCCTCAAGTAGAAACTGATTCAGTAGCAGTATACCAAGCGCAAATGGCTTGGATTTTACAGGATGAGGTTCCTACTCATGCTGGTATTTTTATTGATGATGGTGGAATCAAAGTACCCTAAACTGGTTATGGGAATGAGGTGATGAAAGAAAACCCAGGTATAAGGAGGTATTTTTGGGAATATGCAATTACTTTAGAGAGAGTATTGTTTAGGATTGAAGAGGCTGTTCTGACCATTTCTGGGTCGAATTTTTGTTGTTGTGTTCCTGACCTGGAGATTATGGGTCATGTGGTATGTAAAGAGGGAAGGAATTTGGCAAAGAAAAAGGTTAATAATATTTAGTCATGGCCAAGGCCTAAAAATACTACTGAAGTCAGGGGATTTTTGGGGGTTTGTGTGTATGTCAGAATTTTTATTAAAGATTTTTCTTTGTTGGATTCACCTTTTTGGAAGCTGACCAGGAAAGATGCAGAGTGGGTATGGACTGAATAGTGTGTAGAGGCTTTTCAGAAGTTGAAAATGGTGGTAGGTGAAGATATAATTCTTCACAAGTTGTATTATGGAGTGGAAGATGGAAAAATTTATCTGGAAGTGGACTCAAGTTATATTGCTGCTGGTGCTTTTTTGTCTCAGGAAGATAAAACTGGGAGGGCCAGGCCAGTAGGTTATGAGTCCATGGTATTTAATGAGGTTGAATCTAGATATTCTCAATCTAAGTTGGAATTGTGTGGAGTAGCAAAAAGTTTGAAGTAGCTTCAAGCTGTTTTGTGGGGGCAGAATTTTTAGCTACAGGTGGATGCAAAATCTCTGGTTCAAATGATCAATACACCTAGTCTTCTAAATGCTCCAATGACTAGGTGGGTGGAATTTATTCAGCATTTTTCTTTTGACCTGGTACACAAACCTGGAAAAACTTTTACAATGCCTGATGGATTATCAAGGAGACCACCAACAGATAAAGATGCAGACTCTGAAGAATTTGATGAAGATTTCCCAGTGGCTAGGGCCAGAACAAAGGGCTCAGAAGATTTTTCTCTTCTCCCCCATGAAGATAAACTGGAATATTGTTCTCTCCTCCCCCAAGAGGTTAAACTGGCTAGTTATGATCTTGATTCTGATGATCAGGATGTCTTTGTTGATGAAGATGGGGCTGTTGTTTGGGATGACTCAATTCTATAAAATGGTGTTTTTGTTAGTGAACTGGATTCTCTTAAGATTCAGTGGAAGGAAAAGGATGTACCAAAGTTTAGGGATTGGTGTCCTTGTTAGGCTGGTCATGTTACTCATGTGCACACTGGAGATTTTGATGACAGTGTTGTACCCTTGGAAGTTGTTTTGTTGGATTTTCAAGATGAGACCTGGGGTCAGTCTGGGTCTTATTTTACTATGGTTGAATATCTGTTAACCTTGGAGAGGCCAGATATTTGTGATGTTGATACTTGGGTGGCAATCAAGAAGAAGAGTCCAGGATTCTATGTGTCAGGAAGGAGGTTGATGAGGAGGAGACATCCAAATCCACAAGTAGTGGTGACTCAGAAGAAGGTTCAAGAGTTGGTGTTGAAGTCTTTACATGAAGAACTTGGTCACAGAGGTTTTGGGGAGACTTATAGTAGAGTAGCAGATAGATTTTGGTGGCCAGGTATTAAGTTGGCTGTACAGGGATGGGTTAAATCTTGTGAAGAATTTCAAAGAAGAAGTCACTTGGAACCTAAAGAGGTTGGCCATTCTACTGGTGAATCAAATATTTTTGGAAGAGTCAGTCTGGATGCTGTCCATATTAAAGAGGGAAAGTATAAATACTTGATTGTTTCCAGGGATAATTTGTCTGGTTGGGTTGAGGCAGTGCCACTGGTTAATTTTACTGACAAAAATGTGGCAGAGTTTTTTGAAGAAGAAATGGGTGTTTAGATATGGGTTGAGGAAGTTGGTGACTGTTGATGGTGGGCCAGAGTTTGGAGCTGAATTCAAAGAAGCTGTGGCAAGTATTGGTTCTAAATTCAGACAGGCTACACCTTATTATCCTGAAGCTGAAGGCATGGTTGAAAGAGGACATCAAGTTATCAATAACACTTTGGTGAAGATGTGTGGAGACAGTGCAGAAAAGTGGTGGCATTATTTACCTTTGGTGTTATTTGCTGATAGGGTCACTTTAAAAAGGAAAATTGGCTACTCCCATTATGAATTAATTTTTAAGAAAAAAGATTTTCTACTAGTGGATTTTGAAGCTGTCTCTTATCTCGGAATTTATTGGTATGATGTATGCTCAACAGAAGATTTACTCTGTGCCAGGATGCAACAGTTGGAATGTAAAGAGGAATGTCAAGAGAAAGCATACTCTAGAATTATGAAGATAAGAAATCAATTAGTCAGATACTGGGACAAGAATTAGGCTCATAGACTCAGGAATCCCTTGAATACTGATTTTTTGGTTTTGGTGTATAATGGAAGTTTAGAGAGTCAGTAGGGAAAATTTTTTGCTGAAAGATGGAATGGGACTTACAGAGTCATATATCAGGTCTATGGAGGTTCTTATGTTTTTGAGGAGTTAGATAGTGCAGTCTTAATGTAGAGATTGGCTGCTGATCAGGTGAAGATATTTTACCCAAGAGGCACTAGAAGTGAAGAAGATTGACTCTGTAATGAGGATAAACTATGGACCATTCTTTAATTTTAGATTTTGGTGATGCTGTGTATCTGTTTTTTTGGAAACTTTGTTTTGTTAGAAGGTATCCAGGGGTGGGGCTTCTAGATTTGATATTGGCAAGTTTAGGGGCAACTGGTGAGCTGGCTGCTCTGTAGAACAGTTACCCCAGATTGTCTCTTTCCAACCCCTTCTCTTAATTTGGTTTAAACCTACTATTAGTTTATCTTCAAAGGTTTTAGTTCTCTATGATTTAGACTGGAAACTCTTTTGGTCTTCAAGTGCTGGACTCTTCACACTTATTTGTTTTGGTTTATTGTGTTGGATAATGTGTTTTTTTAGAAGTTACCCAGGGGGGCTTCTAGATTTTATTTTGGCAAGTGTGGGGGTAACTGATGAGCTGGATTCTCTTTTGAACAGTTACACCATAATGTCTGTTTCAATTATTTTGTTTGTCCTAGTTGAATCCTAGTTCTGGTTTTTTTTATTCAGGTTTCAAGTCCACTATGACTTTAAACTGGCATGGAACTTGGTTTTTTATCTAATGTCTATTTGGATTGGTAGTGAATAACTGGTGGTCTTCCATCATTTTTACTTATTGAAAAGAGCACACCCAGTGATTATTTGCTTGGACTGGACTTTCTATGGAGCTGGACTTTTTCTTTTTCTTTCTTTTATTTTTGTGGCTATGGTTGTGTTAGATAGTAGTTTTAGATTATTTTCTTTTTTTTCTCTTTTTTTCTTTTAATTTTTTATGGGGGTTATTAGGATATAAAGAAGGGGAAAAATCACAAAATTATATTATATGGTTTCACCACATCAGGGTCACCTGGATGTGGGAAAGCATTAGTGGGGAAAGTCTCATAAATTAGCTGGGGAATTCTATTTTCTTTTTTATCCTTATTTCATTTTTTTATTATTTACTTTTATTTCTATTCATTTCATCTTATCTATATTGATATTATTTTTCTTAATTTATTTTTTGTCTCAATTCATATATAAATTATTTAATGGTGTATCCACATCAAGGTGCACTTGGATGTGGGTAGGGTATCAGGGGATCAGCTCATCAATTGGATGGGGGACACCAATTTTTATTATTATTTATTTCATCTTATTATTATTCATTTCATTTTAATTTCTCAGCTCTCATATTTTGTTGTGAAATTTTATTTAATTATTTTCAAGTTTTTTTTTAGTATGTTAGTAGTTTAAGTAATAATCAGTAAAAATAAAATAAAATAAAATAATAAAAATAAAAATAAAAAATAATTAGCAATTATAAAAAATAAAATTAATTTTTTATAATTGCTAATTATTATTGTTTTCTCTATTTAGTAATTTATTAATTTCTTTTTTTTCTATAATTAATTTCTGGAAGAAGAAGCCTTTGGCAGTTGGTCCGGATTATGTTGGAGTTTTTTTTTTGTGGGGATTGGAGAAAGAACTATGTTACTTGTGGTGTAGTCAGATGGAAAGCGTGTATGGATTGAAATGGTCAGGAAACGGATTGGAAGATAAATTTTGGGTAGAAGTAGAAGAAGCTGGGATGGAGTGTTGGAAGGTGTGCTTAATTATTCTAGAAATCTCCTTCCAGTGGTCATCAAGAAGTTTTTTCCTCAGGTTCTTCTCAAATTCATTCAATGGCCCATGAAGAGCAAAGGCTTTAAGAATGTTTGAACACATCATACTAAGGTGTTGCTTCATATTGGCGTAATCAAGTGTTAATGTGGTTTCTAGAGGTTGGAAAATCCCAACAGTAGTTTCAGGAGGAGGGGTGCCAACTAAACAGAAGAATTGGATCAGTAATTGTTTTTTGTTGAAGAAATTTAATTAATTAATTTTGTACTTACAGATTGGAAGCTCATAAAATCTGTAAGCATCCAGAATTTGGACTGTTGAAGGATTTTGAATGGAGGTAGTAGGAGGATCAACTAGGTGCAGATATGGATTTTCATAGTTATCCTCTAAATGGTGTTGAGAATATGAAGTAGAATGAGGATGTTACTGGGGCCTAGCTGGAGCAGCAGGAATGTGGTTGTTGTTGATATTGTTGCCTGGTTAAGTTTTGTTGGACAATGGTGGTGGAGTACCAGGTTGGTTGTAGGATGGAGCAGGAGAAGGTGACCTGGAAGCTGATTAGGATCTTCTTTATGAAGTTCTGGAAGAAATTGAACTTTCAGATGAATAATTGGCTGGTAGAGGAGAGGTGTAGTTGATTCTTTTTTGTCTGGGAGCAGTGTTTGGTGCTCTGGTGTCTTCTTGGGGTCCTCTGGAAGATCTTCTAGAATTTTTGGAATTTTTGGCAATTTTTGACAAAGGAAATTTCAAGAACATTTCTCTGGAAGCACTAAGAGGTTGTTGCCAGGTGTTATTTGTGTTTGCTGGTGGAATTTGGTTGTTTTCCAGCTGATTTTGAAGGTTTTGAGCCTGATTTTCACTTCCTAGAGAGGCAGGCGGGCTGTCTGGAAGAAGTCTAGAATCCTGGGAGCTGATTTAGAAGCTGTTATAGCTGAATTTTCTGAGGTAAAGGCTGTTTCTTGAGTTGATAAATCAGGTCCTTTGGAGAGTTTTCTGGGGACTGAGCGGCAGGATCTTCTGGATGGAGCTGAAGATAAAGAAGAAGAAGCAGGACCAAGTTCTGGGGATCTTGCAGGAGATCTAGATATGTATTTTTGTGAATATGAAGGTGGTGGTATAGAATAATTGGGGTCTCTGTCACATTTTTTCTTTTTGGAGTTGCAAGAATCACAGGCCCTGTTGTAGAGTTTGGATTCAGGGGTTGGAATAGTGAAAGTGCAAGGTCTGCACATGTGGATACAACATCTGAAAGCATAGTCCTTGGGAGCAGTGAAGCAAGGAAGTTCTGATGAGTCATTATTTGGGGATCCAGCCATGATCTGTGATGTGACAATGATGAATAGAAAAGTGATAAAAAAAAATTTCATCAGTGATGGGTAGATGATGAAGAAAAGTGGAAGTTCAGTAGTGTGGTTGCAGAGTATTGTGCATAGAATTGGCTCCATCTTTTTATGCAAAGTGTGGAAAGTCCATTAAGACTTTAAACTGAAGAATGGTATAGTCCCCCAAGACTATAAGCTGAGGATGATTTGATGGTTCAGTCCTTCAGGACTATGAACTGATAATGTGGTGTTGGTGTAATTCTGGAAGAGGGCATCCAAAGGGGGAGTCTCTGAATTCAGTTAAGGCAAGTGTGGGGGTAACTGATGAGATGGCTTCTCTGTAGAAAAATTTCTCCAGAATGTTAGTTTTTTTTTTGGTCTTTAATGGTTCAATCCCTGGTTCTGTCTTTATGATTTAGGTTTTGAGTCCCCCAAGACTATAAACTGAAGAATTTCTTATTATTGGCTACATTCAGGAAATCTGGATGGTGTTCAAGAATTTTCATTTCTAAGTCAAAAAGTTCAATCAAGAGTCAAGTGGCGGAAGAGAATCAAGAGATGAAGCAAAGTGTTCAGCATTAGCTTTGAGCTGGTGAATGAGATGTTTCCTTTTCTCAAGGTCCTGTAGATTTCTAGCAGGAGTGGATTGGAAGTAGTTTAGTAGGAGGTGTTTTTTTTCAGAGGAGTGTTGTTGGAACTTGGCCTTAATGGTGGGAAAGTGGTTAGGAGTTGGTGTTTCAATGGATCCTACATTGTTATCATCACTTCCAGAACAGGAAGGAACTGAGAAGTCATCATTTTTGATAGTAGAAGGAAGGAATAAGGTTTTTTACCATCAGATGGACCAGGTTGAGGTGGAGGTGAAGCTGTTGAAGTTGATGATGGACCAGGTCTGAAGCAAGTCTTCTTTCTGGATTGGCAGAAATCACAGGAGGTTCTGTATGGATGAGCTGGTGGTGTTATGGTGCAGATTAGATTTTTGTCAATGCAGTATTGGCAAGGGCCCATGTCAGAGGCAGATTTTGTAAGAAAGCTTAAAATGGTGAATCTGATGAAGGTGATAGCAAAAATTCACAATTGGAGGGAGGATGTGGTCTTCAAACATTGGCAGAGGCCTTTTTTGGTCTGTTTGGCGCTGTTTTTGTATGTCTTAATTGAAATTGGTTGAAGAATTAGGTATTATCTTGGTTTTTATTCAGTGAATATTGGGACTATGGGTATGTGGGTACTAAAATTGAATAGCCTCGGTTTTTCTTGATATTTCATTTCTTTTTGATATTTTTCATATTCCAAGTTTTAAGGGGTCATTTACCCACTTTTCATTTCTAAAAGATAGCTATTTAATTTTGTTCTTCATGTTTTACAGGATAACCTTAAGTCTTAGTTTTAAGTGCCTAATACCATTAAGTAGAGCTAATTTGGCTCTATATTTTATGTCTAAATGTTGTCATAGCTTAATTTTGTGTTTTAAGGGTTTTGGTAGTTGTGGTTAGTTTTTATAAGTATTTTGGGTGTTTTTGGAGGTTTTTGGTGGTTTTCTGGCAGCCTTGGTTATAGAAGGCTGGGGAGCATTGCAAGAGGGTTTTTATTCAATTTGGCTTTCAAAAGTGCCAAATTAGTTGCTGTGCATGGATTTTTTAGGTGGTCGTCTGTGTGTACATACTGAATAAGACAGTTTTGGGCAACTTTAATTATTATAAAAATATCTGATAGTTATTTCATTGCTCTACACTCAGTTTTCACTGTTTTTTGGCCACAATTGGCTGTGTTTGTTGCAAGGTGAGCTCTTCATCTAACTGAACTTTTACAACTGGTTTCTCTGGCGTAGCTTTGCAACCTGCATCAAGTATTATTGCTGTTTTCTGTGCAACAAGTGCACAGTGTTTTGGTTTTCAATGTGGATCTTTCTGCATTTCAGGTCCTCTTTGGTCTGTGGTCTATCTAGGCTACTTTCTTGACTTGTTAAGCAGTCAAGAAGTGTGTTGGAAAGGGTATTGTAAAAGCTGCTAATTTTCTGTAGCAAATAAATCTCACCTTGTATTTCTCAAAGGGACATGGGTTTTTCTCTTTAGTTTTACTCCAACTCCCTTGGTCAAGGCCTATAGCTAGTACTATAGGATTTTCTACAATGCTAATGGTACATCCTCCTCCAAATAAGATTCTTCATCCAAAGGCATTGGCTTTCCATTTAAATCAAATTTTCCATAACTGAGAGTCCCCATATCCACCATTCCCTTCTACATTTTATAAATTTCATCCTTGGTGTAAGGTTTCTTATTAATTTCAGCCTTTCCCAGTTTAGCCCTAAGCTGGCTTTGAATGCTACTTTTAGCTTTAGTAGCAGCTGCTCTCCTAGCAGCATCAACATCATATTCACCAACCATACAGTTGTCATCCACCCTAGCAACCATTCCAAACTCTAATCCACCATATGAAGTTATAAAAGTGGCCTCACTGACCTCCTTTTCTTTACCCTTATCTAATTTCCCACCATCATTACCACCATTATTTTTTCCACCTTTAGCATTATCATAATCATCACCAGTTAATTCTTCAAATCTGTGTCTCCTTTCAGCCATTTGATTACTTCTAACTAAATCTGAAGTTGCTTGCCCATCACTGGGTTTTATAAAAGATCCATCTGGAAATTTTTAAACCTTTCCATCAGATTATACTCTACAATCCTGCAAGTCCTTATACAAAAAATAACAATCTTCTTCTTTGTGCCCACTCCTACTACAATAGGAGCACACCTTAGTTTTTCCATAACCACCTCTATAACCATTGCCATCATTCCCATTACCATTACTACCACCATTATCATTGCAATTAAATCCATAGTTCCTCCTCTAATAACCCCTAGATTGATATGAAGAAGAAGAAGAAGAAGAAGAAGAAGAAGAAGAAGAAGAAGCCACAGGTGCTATGTTGGTCTTCTGGGTTTCTCGAACAAATATTTTAAGCTGCTTAGTTAAGTCAGCTAAATGATCCACTATTTTATTATCAATATCCCTCTCAACCGTAGTAACAAGCTGACCCAACTGAGCCTTCTTTTTCTCTTGAGCCTTGACCATAATATCATTATTTTTGGCCAAAAATTCACTAACCCTGCTAACATATTGAGTGCAAGATTCTTGATACTTGTCCAAGGCCATTAATTTTAAGTAAGCTTGAATTCTGTCTTTGATGAAATTTAAAGCAGGTAGTTTCTGCTCTCCATTTGGAATGTCCTTCATATTTTTTTTCCTAGACAGGTCCTTCAAAACCTCCATTCTGATTTCACAACTAAAAACTGACAAAAAAAAGTCCTTTGACCAATTTTCATGGCCAATCTCCTCCATTAGAGTCAGATAATCCACCACTTCAGTAAACTGCATACATAGCTTCTTGGAGTCCATCATATTAGAAACATCACCTATAGCTTTCCATTCAATAACAATTTTGTTGAGGTACACCATAGTATACCTTACTCTCCATCTATCAACCATCTCTTTTGACAATTTAACCAATCCCACCTTTTATAACCTTCCATCTCAATAACCTCCAATTCCACCTCTCTATAAACAATAAATAAACTAACCTACTTCACCATGTCCAAATGTGAAGCCCCATCAACATCAGCAGCAGCTTCATATTGATTTTAAAACCATTCAAGTTCTTCCCCATGAAGCTTGGGCCCATCCCAAGAGACAATCCTGACTGAAGTTCCAACATGAAGAGAAACACCAGATACAGCAGCAGAAGACATCCCAAAGATATATAAGATAAAACCGTTAAAATAATATAAGCTTTCATTAAATAAGCCTCTTGTAGGCTATGATAGTCAAGATATCAAGTAAGATCAATTAAAAACCAGAAAATTTGAACACCACGTTGGGAGCCACCAATGTAGAAAGACTCTTACAGTTTCCTTGCTTTAAGCAGAATTCAAGGGAGTTGGATAAACCTAAGAAAACCCTGTCTCTTTAAGTAAAATAAGAGTTCACAATTATCTAAGCTATAACCTCTACTTGATAAGAAATGACCAATAAATTATTTTTATTAATGGTGTTGATATGTAGAATCTGTGCTCTTTATAATGAGGTTGAAAAACACAACAATGAAGCTGTATTTAGAAAATTAATATAAATGATTGAATAATATATTTTTTAATGAAGCGTCTATTTGTATTAGATTTAGTTGTTAAAATCTGATCCCTGGTGATGAGACCTTTATGATGATACCCTATAATTTGATATTTATGATGATGAATGAATTTAATAAATTGTTATTTTAAAGTGTTATATTTATAAGGGTATTACAATTTTATAATTTGTTATGAAAAATAATTAATGATTTTTATTATATGTGCTGTTGGTTGGTTGTTCATAAACAAGTTGTTAGATGATTTCTAGTTTCGAGTCTACAGGATTTATATGCATAGTAAGTCATGTGCCCTACTTTCCCTAGCTGGAGCATTCTGGAGCTTGTCCAGAGCTTGTCCGGAGATCTCAAGAGTTTGTATGGAGCTTGTCTGGAGTACTCCAGAGCTTGTAGTGACTTCTGGACTCAATTAAAATCTTTAAAATACTAATAAAAAATCTATCAAAATTACAGATGATAGAGCTACTTCTCCTATATATTCCATTCTAGTTTTTGTAGCCTGCCCATCCCTATTCATCTATTAAAAAATTATCAACGTTAAGCAAATTATGAAATATAAAAAATAATCAAAAATTCTTTATAAAATTATAAAAATTAGTGGAAAAATTGTAAAAATTCCATAAAAATTCCCAAATGTTCTTGAAACTGCTGAATTTAATTTTCATGCACTTTAAACCTATACTTGCATTTCCTTCCTGGTAATTATTTGTCAAATCTTGACCCATAAAATTAACTCTTTTTAACCACTTTTAACACTTAATTTATTTAATATAACCATTTTTAAAACTAGATTGGCCTTTCCAATCTGAAAAAATCATTCTCCAAAAATCCATTTTTAATAAACTTAAGTGCCATACTAAACTTTGGACTACCAAAACGCTACTCCTCTCCCTGACCCATACACCCTCTAACTAATAATACCATAGATGAAGCTAGGATGAAACATCCCAAGCTTTTTCCCTCACCATGCAGCTCCCCTAGCTCTATTGGAAGCTCCACTCCCACTCCCTCTCCAAGAGTAGTTCCCATCCCCCTCCCCCTGCACCACACTCACCACTCACTAGAGGCCTCATTGAATGCCTCCATCCACAACCTAGACAACTCTTTTGTGGGATTTTGTATCTCCACTGCTCCTCAAGTCCCACTGCCTACCTCTGTGGACACTGATTCCCCAGAAGCAAAATTTATTCACCTTGTAGGAGTGGACCAAGAAACTGATCCTCAAGCTTTGGTCTTATACCCAAACAACCTTTTGGGTACTATTAGAGACCCTCCTAGGAAAGACTCAAAAATTATGGTACACACTGCAACTATCTCTGATACTTGTAACCTAGCATCTGACTTATCCCCAGTTGCATCTCAGTCCTCCTTCCACCAAGCAACATTCTCTCCTTCATTCACCTCTCCCTCTCTGGAAAAATCTATTGGCAAGAAACTTAACAACATTCTTCAACACCTCCCTCCCAAAGGCTCTGCCCCACCCCCTCAACCCCTCTTCCACCAATATTTTCCCCTCCTTTACTCAGGCCACTTCTTCTGGCATTACCCCCCAAGACTAACTAAAGTCTCAAAACCTTCTTAATTCATACCTAACTCCCCCATCCTTTACCATTAAACAAACTGACCCATCTAGCCCAGTTCTTAAAGACTTTTCCAATTCCAAATCCTTTCTTTCATTAAAAAATGCATCTCCAAAAAAAAATCTTGCTTCCTTATTCTGAATCCACAATCAAAGTTAAATGTGTTATCAGACATAAATCCAATGAACTCAAAATAATTACAGCATTGAAAGCGGACCTCCTTTACCTAGTTAACTTATGGAAGGAGTAATTACCTCAACAAATGATCTATAGGCCCCCTACTTTCCCAGTAGTAGTGCATGGTATCCCTATCTATTACAATTTAAACAATAAAGCCTGTGTCACCTCACTCATTAAGGAAAACCCTGAAACTCTCAAATCTCTCTACTGTATTTCCTGGCTCAGCCGCCCAGAGGCCAAATCTGGTAAAACTCATTCCTCTGTTATCTTTCACTTATTGAACCAAGAAGATTCTGACTCCCTTTCATCCTCTCATTGTTAAAGGAAAGGTCCAAAGCACTGAAGAAATAAACTGTGAGCATAGCCCTTGTTATCAGTGCTGGGGCAAGGGTGACTTCTTGATCCACTGCTCCTTACCTGTGCATTTCTGTAACTGTGCAGGCCATCACAACACCAAATTTTGCAAAGCCCAGAATCTAGTGACCCCATTTTACTTCAGATGTGCTGATGCCCTTCCACACAATCACCCACTTAAAAAACTAAACCGCCTCCCTTTCATCTCTCTCTGAATCACCCAGCCCTGACCCTCCCCTTTTTCATTTCCCCCACACCCTATCCTGCCCCCTCAATAATTCTGTATGATAGGATACGCTCATTTCCTACCTACAAGCTCAAACTACTTTTCTTTCTTTCAACTTAATTGTCATTTTTCATTTCATGTTTTAGCCTCTATCTTTAATGACCCTAGAATTGACAAATATGAAGTATTAGTTTTCCAAGAACCTTTCCTCTCTCCCAATAACTATTCTCCAGCCTTGGAAAAAAAAATTCAATTTATAGTTCCTTTACATTTGCCTTCTCTCCCTTCCCCCTCTCCTATCAGATTTTGCTTTTACATCAACAAAAAGTTACCCATTCACTGTTTTATTTCAATCCCAAGCCCCTCTCTTGACCTCTCTCTTATTCAAATCAACCTCTTCCCTACCCCTATATTTTGTGCTAACCTCTAAAGCCTGCCTTCCACTTTTACTACTACCCAATTCATCTTCCTCTCACTCTCTCAACTCCGCAATTTTCTCATTTTCCTCTTTGCTGATTCTAATTTACATAATTATTTATGGGTTGATCCCTCTAAACATCATACTAATCATGTTGCTTCCAACCCCTTTCTAGATTTTTTGTTTGACCTTGACATGTCCCTTATGTCTCAACTGGGTTTCCCTAACTTTTTTAACTCAAGGAATTTTAAATTGGTAATTGACCTAGTTTTTGCCAATGTTAAGGCAACCAATATGGTCATCAGCTGCAAAATGGATCTAGAGGGTTTTGAGTCACACCTATCGGATCATAAATCCATTATTACCCAAATTTTATTTGATTCCTCTCCCCAACTTCATTGTAAACCCTACAGTAATTGGAAAGGGTTTGATAAGTCCCTTTTACATTCTTCTTTTTTTTCCATCCCCCTTTCCCCCTACCCTCCTCTCCTCTTCTCATCTTCCAAAGACATGTCTTCCAAAACTGTTTCTTCCCATTTTATCAGACTAATGGAGAGCTCTATCCCGCTGCAGAAATACCACTTGTTGTGTCATTCTTGGTGGAACCACAGTATCTTGGATTCCCTCAAGATAACCTGCTATCAGACCCAACTTAAATATAGGTCTTCCCCTTCCCCCCACCTTACAGCTGAGTTTCTGTCAGCTTGAAAAATTATCAGTGCTAAAATAAAGTATTTAAATTAAATACATCGGTGCAGTTATCTTTCATCCCTTACCCCTCAAACATTATTCAAACCAGCTAAGTTTTATCCACATATCTCTGATTCAAGCTCCAACCCCCCATTGTCATCTCCAGATGGTTTTCCTGTGACTGATAATCTACTAAAAGCCCAGATGTTGTTTTCAGGAACCTCAGTGGCAGTGATCCCATGAAATCTCTCTGAAACCTCCAGTTCCTCACCCTCACCCTTTCTCCTTCCCCCTTTCTCCATTGAAAAATTCATGAATACCCTACTTGAGACAAAGAAAGGCAGGGCTCCAGGTCCAGATAGAATCACCAACTCCCTCCTTCACAACAGCCCTGAAGCTGTGTCAAAAACTCTTTTACCAATTTTTCAATCTTGTCTCAAATATGGCCACTACCCTTCCTCTTGGAAAGTAGCTAAAATGGTCATTATCTCAAAACCAGGCTTCCTGGACTACACCATCCCAAGTGTCTATTTTCCCATTTCCCTCCTCAACACTATGAGAAATTAATTGATTCTCTCCTGACCAAACACCTATTTTTCTTTGTTGAGACAGGTAACCTCCTCCCTGAGAGCTACTATGGTGGTTTCCCCTTATGAAGCACATCTGATGCACTCCTTCATCTAACCATGTGGACCAAGGGCCAGTGGCGGAAAGGCAAAGTGGTGGGATGCTTTCCCTGGATGTCAAAGGGGTCTTCCCATCTGTTAAAATCTCCAGATTGGCCTTCATCCTTCATTCTCCTCCCCTTTGGCACAAGCTAGTTAGGCTTATCATCAACTCTCTCACAGGACAAAGCAGAAGTTTTGCTCTCTCCTCATACAAATCACCACTAATCTTTTTCCCCAAGGGACTCCTGAAAGGATACCCTCTCTCCCCATTATTGTATATAATATATAATTCCAATATTTTTTCTCTTCCTTCTCTCTTTTCCTCCTCTATTGCCTTAGGATACATTGACAATGTTTTGTATCTTTCAGCTGAAAAAGCATTAGAAGCAGTGTTAGATAAACTCTCTCAATTAGGGTCTGAGGTGGTATCCTGGGGCATCAAACAGGAAGATACTTTAGATAACTATAAAATAAAATGGTTATTGCTGACAAAAAGACCATCTATCCTTAAAGACACCCCACCCCTTCAATTTAATGGGAAAATCACTCAGCCATCTCCTAGCTTCAAGTGGCTTGGTCTCCTCTTAGACCCCACATTGTCCTTCAAACCTAATGGCAACAAATGTATTGCCTCATGCTTAAAATCTACCTCTTCCATTCATAATATTACCTCTTCTGGATGGGGAATCCCCCTACAACAATATAAATCCCCCATCACCACCCTCATCTATTCCTGTACAGATTATGTGGTTATTGTATGGCACCATCCCAATAAATCAACCTGCACCACTAGGCTCCTCCAGGTGGTTGACAACAAAGCCATACAAAATTCCCTTGGGTGCTTCCAGTAAGCCCCTATCTGTGTTCTACTGCATAACTCATGCTCCTTAATCTGCAAGAAACAAATAGACTTATCAGTCAATCATTTCTGGATTGACTTCTCACCATCCCTTCTTCAAATCCCATGGCTCATTTAGCCAAATCCCTAGCCACTTTCCCTCTCCCAAAAACTCATCCTCACTGATCGCACATCCTTGCCTATCACAAATTCTTTCCCCCACAATTCCCCTCTTGGAAAAATGGACTATAGAATGCCTCTTCCCTTACCTCCTTGGCTCCCTCCCCTGTTTGAAGGAGTTATCCATTCTTCCAAGGAAGAAGCTTTTTCCAAAGTCACCAACATCACTAAGTCCCCATCTCTATCCTCTTACTTCATATACAAAGATGGATCAAAATCTCAGAATGTCTCATATTGGGCCACCCTTTACCCCAATAAAGTATCTTTACCTCACAAAATTAGGAGAATATTCAATGTTATTGGTCCTTGAATTAGAGATTTTAGGAGTTTTGCTGGGATTTCAGCTTTTTCTAAAAAAATCATTTCCAATTTATGTATCCATCCCTTACTATCTTTTACGTAAAACCAAGCAGTAATCAAATCCCTCTCTTTTCTTCACCATCAACTGAAAACTCAACCATCTTTCTATCTATCCTCACAACTACTCAGGAGATCCTTTCTCAATGTCAAACCATCTTACTCACACTTTACTGGTGCCCTGGTCACATGGGTATTAAAGGTAACAAAATTTTGGATGCCTTTTCTAATGGGTCACACCCCATAGCTACACCATCTAAGTCATAACTCAATACTATCACTCCTTCTCCCTCCATCTCTTTCCTTAAATATTTCCTAAAGACATACTCAAAGTCATTACTCTTCTCCCTTCCAAACTCAGACATTCTCAGAAAGTTAAGAGGGAAATCCAGCCCATTCAACATGTTCAAAACTCTGACAGGCCTCCCTAAGGTTCACATCACTGCATTTTTACAATGTTTATCTGGTCACTCCCCCTTACAACATTACCTCTTTTGATTTAAAGCAACTGACTCCCCATTTTCACCTCTCTGTCTCACATCTAAAGTCACTCCTGAACATCTCCTTCTCTTCTGTCCATCCCTCACCATACAATGTTTCAACCTTTTGAAGGCTGAAAAATTACACAAAATTAGATTTAATACATCTACCCTAATCTCTCCATCCCCCATTTATCCACTAGTAGCTCAATTTCTTATTTCCTCTGGTAGATTCTCTCACAATGTGCCCCTCTCAAAGTATCCTCAACCCGCTTCCTTCTATTTCCCTATAAATCTTGCTTATATATTCTCTCAATCCTGTACATAGCATTAAAACTGTCTCCTTTCCTTCATTCCCCTTGTTGGGTGAGACTGTAAGAAAAAATTTTTTTAAAAAAAGAAGAGGGAGAGGGGAGATAAGCAAAAGGAAGTGGAGGGAGAGGAGAGGGAAGGCAAATGATGGGGAAGGGGAAGGGAGGGAAGCAAGATAAAATAGAGATGAGGGGGAGGGTAACAAAGCAAATAAATGTAGAGAAGAATGAGAGGATGGAAACTGGATGGGAGGTGTAAGGGAGTGAAGTGGTGAGGAAGCAAGGAATATTTAGAGAGGGAAATTGAAGGGAGTTGAGAAAAAGCCAAGGATATGTACCATTATGAAAAAGAAGGATGGGGAGGTATTGAGGCTAAAAAATAGAAAAATAAGAGAAATGTAAAAGAGGCACTTTTTAAAAAATAATTATGAGCAGTGGATGAGTGCGCAACTAGAACATGGGGTGAAAAAGGTGGAGACAGGTTGAGAAAGGGGGATGCTAACATCTGTTTTTTTTAAATTAAAGAGCTCAAACAGGGTCACTCTGTAAATCAGACCCAGATGTGTACCTTGTGACCAAAAACTTAACTTGATGTCTAGCTCAGGGATTTTCCCCCCTGTGTATATACATTTTTTTCACTTTTCTTTATCTTTCTACTTCAATACCTTCTCTTCTATTTGTCTTTGAATAAAATCCTTTATTTTATCCACCACTTTCTGAATCTTCTTTCTTCCCTTCTCAAAAACTTCTTCCTCCCCAACCTGCACCACCTCTCCAATGTCTAATAACTCCTTGGCTACATCATAAAAAGCCAAATCAACAATCCCATAAATTTTTTCACAGAGTTTTTTGACAACAGTGGTTTGACAAGCCTTTTCAGGCTTCTTTGACCACACCTAGTCCAGTTCAACCTCCCCATTTAAAGCATCAATTGGGAGTGTAATTCTCAAAGGACCTGCTTCAACAGGTTGCTTGACTTCAGGTCAATGTTTGATGACCATATCCACCTCTGGTTCAACAGGCAATTCTTCATTGATTTCAGCCTCCGAAAATAAAGAATCATTTAACTATTAAATTGAAACAATTTTAAAATTTTAAATCACATACTTCCAACAACTTCCAACTCAAGATCTATTTTGATAAATAAGCTTGGCTTAGTGCATTCAACTACCTCCACAGATTCATCTTCCTCATTTTTGACAATAAGTTGATGTTGCTTCATGGTAGGAGCTACCTCTACTACCAGATCCAACCCATCTTTGACTAATTTGTTGACCTCATCTTCCAGGGCCATTGATCTCTTTCTATTATTAAAACCAGCCACCCAACCCAATATTTACTTCCCCTCCTACTTATTTTGTGCATCCTCCACACCATCCATTACTGAATTGTTTCTGTTGGGCACCTCCCAGATGTCCTTGATTATGTCTTGATCCTTAGAAATTGACTGAAATTTGGTCCAAGTGAATCATCCCTCAGCAATTGAATTCTTCTCTAATGCATTACAGGATACATGACACCATCAACAAAACATGCACTTCTTGCAAGTACCTTGAGATTCTGTGCTTTAGACACAAAAAAAATTTATAGATACACAAGATGTGCAATCTATCTTGAATTGATGAGTGGGTATCCCCCTGTCAGTGTAAGGATGAGGAGAAGTAGGGTTTGGATTGTGATTTTCAGGCATTATAAAAGATATTAAAGTATTATTATTTTTTTTAAAAAAACCCTATTAAAATTTTCAAGAAAAAATTAAATATACAGGAAGATAAGGTTAATGGAGAGCTCTCATGCTTAGTAGAGATAGTGTTTTATACCTAGGCATCTGTCATGTGACACATGACATTCAAAGCAAAATTAAATTTTTTAATCCATAAATCAGTACACAAATCCATACTAGAAGTACATAAATTAACATCTACATAGCAACTTCTTTTTCCCTTTGTGTGTCTCAATTCAACCACACCAACTAAATCTTAAATCTAAATTAGTCAATCATATGCTTATACTTTTCAATCTTAAACAAATGTGCAATGTTTTAGTGCTATTGTTGATGATATACTTTTAAATGTTGGGTTAATGTGTGTCTGAGGGTAATTAAAGGTCTGTGAGTAGTAATAGGAGTAAGGTTAAAGAATCTGTGGGTTATATTGGAGGGTCAGTGATAAATTAAGGGAAGTTTATTAAAGGGATCAATGCAAGGTGGAGTTTTCTATATAATTGGGTGGATTTGGTTTGAAATTCCCTAGAATTAAGCTATAATATTTTTGTAATAGTAGTTTGATTTATATAAGGCTATTATTGTTTCCTATGTTTTTTGATAGTTGATTTAATTATAAACTCTTAAAACTTCTAAAATCCCTTTTTGATTATTAAATTCCAACCCTTTGTGAGATTAACCTGAATACTTAGTGTTACTGTAAATTACATTATTATTCACCTTGAACATATCTTGAAGCAGTATTAAATTATCTTTGACTTATCTTTGAATCACTCTCTCAAAGTATTCCTCTGTTCTTGGAATTAGTCTTCAATCATCCTTGCCAATCTCACTTACTCAGGAACACCCTTGACCTTGTGCATAGACTTTCTGGTGATACATCAAAATAAATTTTTCCTGTGTTCCATCTATCATGTTAAAATGGAGAAAGTAAAATAAAGTCATAATATAGAAAAGACACTGCATCTCTACAGAATGTGACTTCAATTATATTTCAAGCATAAAAACAGTAATAAAAAAAACAAGAAAAAAAAATTTAAATTCTAAAAATTCCAAAAAACTTAATAATTTGCTACCATATCCTGTGAAGAATCTTGAGGATGTGAAAAAAACCTTCACCACAATTTTTACATACAGAAAGTAAGTTACCTGAGCCATCACTAGTAAAAATTACTCCCTCTACTGGAGAAAAAGCACCACCATGACTTGAAAAGAAAAAATGAAAAAATATTAGTGGGTCTCAAACCTTACCAAACATTACCAGAGTGCTTCAATTAATAAAAAACACACAAAACTTCCATGAAATATGGCTTATTTGGTACTTGGGGTCTCAAACATGGGTTCAAATAGGTCCTAGTTTTGTAAAATTTTCTCAACCACAATTCAGCCCACCAATACCCACATCCTCCCAATCAACTATGCATTTCCTTCCATCCTAACCCATATACTCTATCTCACATTTCTTCTCTACCAGTTCTTTTCCAAATCATATTTCTCTCCTACCCACCACAGTAAGTCAACTACTTTTTATTCCTTTTTTCATCAAATTTTCCATCTCAAATTTCTATCCTCACAACTTTTTATTTTTATCTAAGACATAAGAAATATAATCAAAGTCCAAAACTTGCATATTCTAATACAAATAATCATGAATTTTCTTTAGATACTTTGCTTGACTACTCTTCTGAATTTGAAGAACCAACTGCATCTTTTGAAATTGATCTTGATGAGCTCATGGTAGTAAGCTTAAACTACTTTTGTTATTTTTTTTCTCTTTTGAATTACTTATTTACTCCCCATGTATTAAACATAACTATGGCTCATCAAATCTAGAAAGTTTTTAGGAAGTAACTTACAATAAGAGGTTAGGTGATAAATACTCCACACCTCCTATCAAATAACTCAAGAAAAAGGCCTCTGATAGTTTATGGTGCTATTAACAATAAAAGGATGTACGTTTTTTAGAAATTGGGATATATCATTTAGATTTAGAGAGGTATAAGATTAGAATTCAAAGAGAGGAAAACAAAAAATTTAAAAATTTAAACTGTTCATCATTTTTTTGTCTAACTAAACTACTCATATCTAATAATCCAAATCCTACTCTCTCCATAATACTTTTAATCTTTCTATCAATTATGTTTATAAATTTGTCTTTTCTCTTCAATTTATCACTTTCTTACATTTGTTATCAAATACAATATTCATTTCCAGATTCTTTTCTGGGTGCAGATTACAAAATTTTTTCCAAGTCAAAATAAATTTGTGTCAAAAAATTGTTTTTGGCTATACACTCCCATGCTATTTCTGTAGCAGGGGGTTGGGATCACCAATTAATTTCTAAGTCAAAAAAATATTTTGAAAAAAAATGTTAGCAATACTGTCCCCTGTGTTTTATTAAAGTAGGGGCCTACATTGCCAAATTTTAAGTTCATTCCATAAATTAACATGTAAAAAAGTCATTTAAGATAATTAATTCACCTAAATTAATGACAATTAAAGTAATAACGTGAGTGGAAATTATCTGTGACCATAGTCAATGAAATCAGACACAAGTGTATACATGAACCTCATGAAGAAAAAAAAATGTCCCCATGATTGCTTTCATATTAGACACAGCCTGATGGCTCATTAATTAAATTAAGTAGAGTATCACATATTACTTATTAAATGCTAATTTATGAAAAAAATCAAACCTGTCAACCTACATTAGACCCTAAACTTCTGTCACCTACCTAATGTTTTATTTTTTACATTAAATTGGTTTCTTATCTTATCAATCTAGTTGAAAAGCTTTATATTCTCAGTTATTTTTATCTAAAAAATGCAATTAAAATCAATATTCATATTAAAATAATAAAATCGTTAAAACATACCTGAAATAGTTCAAGAAGTCACCAAAAAAGTTAAAAAAAGCTTCCAGAAAATTTTTAAAAAAGTTTAAAAAAAGCATTCAGAATTCTTCAAAAAATTTCTCAAAAGTTCCCAGAATTGTGCCAAAATTTTCAAAAGAAAGTGTCATAGAAGTCCCTAAAAAGTGTCCCAAAAGTTTCCTGAAAAATGGCAAATGATTCAAAAAAAAGTGCGCAAAAACTCCATAAAAGTGCCAAAAATCACCTGAAAATCACTTTAAAAGGCTTATAAAACATTTTAAAATTTTTCCAAAAGGTTTTAGTAGAAAAAGCACCCAAAATATCCTTAAAAACTCAAAAAAACACTGGAAAATGCTCATAAACTGTTTCTATATTGTTTTAACAGAAAAAAAGACCAGAATTTACCCAAAAACAGGTCAAAAAAGTGAAAAATTTTTGGAAAACATTTCCAACTGGTTTACAAGTAATTATGAAGCAATTCAGCAAAAAAAAGGCCAAAAAAGAGAAAAAACTTAAAAATGACTAAAAAACACCAAAAAGTCAGTAAGTTGAGAATATAACAGATGGAGAACCACAAAAAAAGGGGGAAAAAGGGAAAAAAACAGATCAATCAGTTATTAAAACAACATAGTTGATAAAAAAAGAATAAAAAAAAAGACAAAAAAAGACTTTTCTATTAGCAATTAAATTACAAAAAATGTGAATGTGACTTACCTTGAGAGCTGTGAAGTGAGAAGTATCAGAACCACCAAAGAGTGATAGAATTTAGAGATGAAGAGAAGATGAGATATCTTAGTGAGACTGCATCTTGGAAATTTTATGCAATTGCAATAGTTATGCAATTTCAAGTCTTTAAGCTTAACAAAAACAAATAAAACTGGGAAACTGGGAAATTTCATTGCACAAAATTGTAAATTGTTAGGCTAAGCCTTAAAAATGAGAAAGGGTGATTGGTAGTGTTTTAGGATTCATAGAACTGTTTTGAGATGATGAAGTAATTCTATATTTTATTTTTGGGGGTATTTTAGCATTGGAATCAGTATTAGAATTAACAATCAGATCAAGAGCTGTAGCTGTGATCTTAAGTTGATAGCAGACTAAAATTGGCATGTTATGTTAGTGAAAATTGATGAAGATTAAGGGTAATTTTATGATTAAGGTATTGATTTAGTGATGGTAAGTCACATTAATTATTTTTATGAATAAGCCCTTAAAGATTTGGTGAAAAAAAATCTAGGTGTTTCTGCTTTTGTACCTAGTGTTGGCATCTCTGTATCTAGTGCTGACTAATCATAATGAGGAAGGGAAGTGTTTTGATGACTTTTTTGACAAAAAAGAAGACATGTTTGGGAAAAAATAGGCTGCCAGAGTACACCTTTTCAGGGCAGGTATATCTCATTTTTGATGGTGGGTTTGGTACATTTTTTTGTGGTGTGTTTATGTGGTGTATTTAGTAAGGCTTAAAACCCCCTATTATGTCATTTTTAAAGAATTTACACATAATTAAATTTCTATTTGGTACATGAATTTGAGAAGAAATATATTGTTCTATGGAAAGAAAAATAAAGGATATTATGAATTTTTCTCCAAAATTAATTTCTTTTATGATTATTTTTCAATAACAGTTTAGTAGTTGCTTCATAAATATTTTATGAAACAATTATATGATTATGGAGTATCAGGTGAAGTAAAAAAGTAAAAAAAAGTCCTACATATGATGAAAATTTATATTTTGTGAGCAATTAAACAAGGTGGAAGGTGTTCTCAAGGAATTGATTTTTTTTATAAAATCAAACATTTTTAATGCAACTAAGTTAGAAAATAGTCAGCCCTTTTTCAGCCCCAAGTTGAGCCTGGTAGGGGCCCAGTGGGGGTGACAAAAGGGATAAGAAAATTTATAAAGGGGTAAAAAAGGGCAAAAACATAAGTAATTTTAGAGCTAGCAGAAAATCATTCTTTTTTTCATTTTTTTTGAATAAAAAATTATTTATTTTTAAAAGTAATTATTTTGTAATATTTTAATAAACATTGTTTCAAATAATACTTCCATATACTTAACAGATTTTTAATTCTTCATAGGAGCTTTTTGATAGGGTAAGATGATATATTGATTCAAAACATATTTCTGGGATATCAAAAAAATGAACAAAATAAATTTGAATATTGAAATAAATTGATAATTTCACATAATTTAAAATCTAAGCTAAATTATTCATTTTAATCATAATAATTTTTTCTTGAAATTCTTGTGAATAATTTTTATAAAATATTTAAAATTAAAATTATCTAAATATATTTCATAAGAGTTCAATAAATTTTTATGTTAGGGTTCTAATGAGAGACAAAAGCTCTATTGTCAATATTTTTGACTTTAATTTTTTAGTTACTAAATTTGAATTATGTAACACCGTAAATTGAACCTCTGGAAGAACTTTTTACTACTTTAATTTTGGATAAAAAATTATCTTACCCTGAACAATTACATAGAAATTTAGTTCTTGGATATGAAAATATATTTAAGCTCTTAGATCTAATATCATTTTGATATATTAGTTGAGCCTTAGTTTTATCACTTGAAGAATATATTAGCACCTCCTAGAAGATCCCTTTTATTGACTGAAGTATTGAGTCCTGTTGTTGGTAGGAGCCTGCAAGCATGAAACATCAATTTATTTTTCAGTTGAATTATGTTATATTATACTGAAATTGTAAGAAAAATGATGAATTAAAAAAAAATTTATTTCATGTGAATAAAAAAAAGAATATTTTTTTTATTTTACCCTACTCTTCAGTCATGAAAATTGAAATGGTGTTATAGATTTGAGGGGTTTCTTTGGTTTAAAATTTCAATTTTTTAACCTTACTTCATTTCAATAGACAACATATCTCACAAACAGATTTATTATGGGGGTATCAAAGTTAGAAATCTTTCATATTAAAATACCTCTTTTTGCCACTAAATTAAGCATGATTAGTTTTTCAATTATGGAATTTTGTGCTCCAAAACCACCTTTTTACTGAGAAATAATGTTGACTTTGTAGCTTTATTTTTTTAATTAAATAAATTTTATATAATTAAAAATTTTGAGCTTTGATACCTTCTATTATGGACTGTTAATTTAAGCAGTTAAAAATATTTCAAATTCTTATGAATTAGTAAAAACGTATTTCTCTATGAACACTTCCACTAGCTCTAATACCATTAAGCTTATGAAAGCTATATTTTATGTTGCTTTTGTGAAGATTTAATTTGATAATAAAATATATAAATATAATTATTTTTTAAATTTCTATTTCCATAGTAATTGAAGCATTTTTTTGTGGCTGGACATGTTTTCAGTAATCACCCCAGATTTAAATCAAATTTAAAATTCTACTTTGACATAATTTAGAAAATTTACTGATAGAAATTTGTGTATAATTCTTGCTAAAAATTTCTTATGATTATTCTTGCTATAATTTATGTAAATAAATCCCTATTGAGACTCAAATATAATAAGTAGAATACATTAACATGTAATATATTTTAGGTTGCTTTATATAGGTAGTTTAATCATTACAAAAAATTTTCCCCATAAGATTAGCCATTTAAATAATTCTTTAGCTGCATTTAAAATATTTGAGTAAAAAAATTATGTGGAATTGCCTCAAGGTTTATTAAAACTGAAAGTTTTGGTTAGTGCAATGCTTTTTTCAATGAAAATTTTTTGGTGATTGAGTTTTTTTCTAATCTGATTTTTCAGATTATTTAAAAAACTGGTGTTAATTATACCTGTAAAAGGCTGAAAGATGTACTATAGGGTTACTTACTGATTACTTCATGGGTTACTCTATGGCTTCTCAAAAACAACTTACCTACCAGTTGTCTTTTTTTCCCCTGTGAATGTAGCTTCTGAAATGCTTATATAATTTTAATTTGAATGTTTTTAAGAAGTATTTTTGCATTTCCAATAAAAATATAAAGTTTTCAAGTTTCATTAGTTTTTCCCCCTCTTCATAACTTCAAATCACATTCTGGAATTAAATTAAAATAAATAATTTTTTTACAGTTATAAGTTTGTTTATCAGCTTATCAATTTCTTTACTATATATTAAAATTTTTTATTGAATTTGGTTTTGAGAATTAAATTATTGAAGATTTCTGTAACTCTTACAGGGACTATCATAAAAAAATGAACTCCCCCTTATTTTTAATCATTAATGAATTCATTCATTTTAGTTTTTCTTTTCAAACTCTCCAAGACCCAATAAATAAGTAAATATTTTTAAGAAAAGAAGTTTCTATTACTCAGAAAAGTTTAGGTAGACATGCAAGGTATGGGGTTTAAGAGAGGTTGACTTTTTTCTCTTTCAATTTCAAACTTTAACATATACAAGTTGTCTATCCACTTCACTTACTTGAGGCTTTAGACCTTTGATCCATGCTCCTGTGGAATCATGTCTACAGCACAGGCTGAAAATCTTGGTTGGAATTGCAAACTTTTTGAAACTTTTTGCATTTCTCAAAGTTATTTGGGACAATGCTGTACCATGCATTTATTCAGATTTGGTAGCCAAAGGTTGTTTTCAGCTCTGATACTAATTTTGTCACTCTACCTTGTATACCAGCATGAAGAAAAAACCTTACAACTAGCTTAATCAAGAACTCTCAGCTCACCTACCCCTCTAAATCATATTTTCCCTTACCCACCCTCCTTACTCTTTTTCTCTTAGAGTCTTATTTTCTAATTTTTGGCTTTGCTTGCAATTAATTTTGAGGTAAGAAATATTTTCTATTTTCAACTTCCTTTTATTTTCTTCCTTTGTAAGTTATTGGCCTTTCACTAACACTTAATCTACATGTGAACCTACTCTCAAAATGACATATATTATATATAATTCACAATTTAAAGAAACAGTTTTAATTAAAACTTTGTATGGTAAATCCCAAAAAGAAATCAATGAGAATAATGTCTTTCAATTTCATGAAAAGTAATGTTCTTTTTTTCTTAGACATCACCAAGAAACTAAAGCTTTAATAACTGATTCAACCACTTACCTAAAACAAGGTGGTCCCTTGGCACTGGAGGAAGAGCTTGTCTATTCATTCTTGAGATGGTCTCTCAAGATCCTAAATTTTATCAAGGTGAGATCCAGATCTGTTTTTTGCTTGAATAAAATATCAGTGTATCAAAATATATGATTGTAAAAGAACTTGTTGACTAACTTCATATGTCCAAAGAAATTCATCCAGAAAGTTAATCCTGGGCAAAAAAAAAATACAAAGTGTACAGAAATTTTCCAAAATTGGTATGAGTTTCCCAAATTTTCTGGTTTTTCCTAGTGTGTTTCTTTATTTTCTTGATGATTTTTGGTCTCATTATATTTTTGATAATCTAAAAATGAGTGGGGAATATCTCTTGATGATGGCTCACATAATAGAGGATGGGCAATGAAATATCAATGCACAAAGTGAATATCAGAAATTAGGGCAACTCACTGCCTTAAATTGTTCCCAGAAGTCTCTCTGCCTGGTTTGGTGGAAAGTATGGTCCAAGTTGAAGATTTCAACTGTTTATGTTTTGAGTGATTTTTCTAAAGAATTATTATGTTTTGTATTTGGCTTTTGTTCCAAATCTGATCTATTATATACTTTCAAAGATGCCTCAGATAAAACCATATCCTGGGATAAATATTGTGCACATAATGGATAATGAAGCTTTACATCAGAGAAAAATAATTTCTATAATTATTGAAGCTGAATGCTGAAGAGTTTTATTTTTTCCTGCATAATTACCTGATTTAATTCCAATTATAAATAAATTTTGTGTCTTTAAGATTAATATCCATTTCAATGCAAAATTGACTGGAGGTGAGGATGATGAAGAATTTATCCTTGTTTGTGTTAAGATTTTATTGAAAAAAATGATGATGAGAAAATTATATAAAACTACACAATATTTACCTTAATTTTCAATTTTTTTTATTTTTAGTCAGATTTTTGAATTTTTCAGAGTTTGGTTAGAGAACTCAGGTCTTGTTATCTAAAGTTACAATAGAAGCAATAAAGCTACTGGATATTTTTCAGTGAATGCTAGTATATAAGTATGATTTAATAGTAAATATTAATAGAAATAGTACTTAATTAGATATGATTTATGGTTTAAAATTCAGGGAAAAAATTATAAAGCTTTTATACTCAATAATTAATTCACAGTATTTGAATTGGTGTGTGTAAGTGGTATAAAATAGACTAATAAGATATAATTTAGCTAGGATAAAGATATAATCAATTTATAAATTCTTTTAAAATATTTTTTTATATATTAATAATGGTTTGTAATTGATTTTTTAAAGTGTAGTAATTTAATTATTTCCAATAACTGGCCGAATCACCCTTTACTTATACCAAAATACACTGGATTGCACAGAACTTCCTTCCAGATAATTCAAATTCTCTCCCCAGAAATTACAGAACTTTGAGGGCTCATCACCTCCCCATTGCGTCCAATCCAAGAAGTTTCATCGCCCAGACCTCCAGTTTGAACCCTCCATCACAATTAATGATATCATATCACTATACAGTATGAAATATGGGGGAAAGACTTATTGGAAATTCTGAAACCTTGAACCCAAAATCACATTGATTTGAGCCCCAATTGAGGTAGTGATGAAACCAGTAAGATAAAAGAATGAAGTTTTTTGAGTTAAACATGGGTCTATCTTGAATATTTAATGAAGAAAAATTTATAATTTTTGGAAAAATCTTGAAATATGAAAAAGAAGATTTCTTTTATTGAATTTCAAATTCAGTGCAGTCCACAACCAAATACAGGTAAAACAAAAAAAATTAAGCTACTTTTACAGTTTTTTAAACTCTTTAAAAAAAGAAAACATTAGAACTTTAAAGTAATAAGAAGTCATCTGAAATAATTATATAAGTTTCTTTGTGAAAAAATACTTACAGGAATTATGTTATGTAATATATTAATTTATTCAAGGAATAAATTTAGTGCAGTGATATTATTCATTGCATTTTTCTCAAGAAGGGTCAAAAAAAAATATACATATTATATAGATAGATATTTTTAACTCATATAAAGCATTCAAATAATTGAAGAAAGAAGAAAAGTATTAAAAATGATGTTAAAAATAAATTAGTGTGATATATAAATTCCAAATTTAATATACATAATATCTTTTACTCATAAGAAAAAACAATATTGGGGTGCCATTTTTTAAAAATTCATTTAAATAAATCATCTGGGAATTTCGATTTAATTTAAGAAAATAGAAAAAAAGTACAGTATATGGCTTTTTGAGCTTTTGAATCAATAGCATTACCATTTTCACTCTTTGTACCATATTTTGTATGTTTATTATTATTTGTCAATTTTTTATATATTTATATCCTCTTTTCACCTCTCTTTTTACTCTCTTTAAATCATATGACTGTCCTTCTCTTTTTAAACCTCGCTTTTATGTATCCTATTCTCCTTCTTCAAACCCTTGGTGCTCCCCTTTCCTACTCTTTCTATCCCTCTCCACCCCTATCCATCACTCTATATCACTCTCAACCCCTCTCCAGGCCTCTAAATTCATATCTCTTTCCTCCAAAGACAATCCAAATCCTTTATCTTCATATGAAGTAAAAGTTACTGGATGGTAAGGGTGGCAAAATTGATGCCAGGGGTGGGGAGGTAAATTAAAGGGTTGGAATAAAGTGAAAAATTTATGAGGTTAGAAAGGTTGGGGCAGGTAGGAAAAGATTTTTAAAATGGTATCAAAGGTAGAAAATAGGTTGGAGAATATTTAGGAAGTTATGTAAAGGGTGTTGGTAGTGATAGGTGGATAGAGAAAGGGGTGGCATGAGGAGCACAAACCAAGGGTATAGACTGGGGCAGTAAGGGTAGAAAAAGGGGTAGCAAGAGATTAAAAGTATGTGTTGATGGAATTGAAAAGGGCGGTGACTGGTGCAAAAAAAGCATGAAATGAGGATTTTGAACTCTGTTCTTTGGGTGAAGAACAGAGCTCACTACCATAAAGTATTGCTCGAAAAATAAAATTTTTAAATTAACTCAATGAATTCTGAACTAGTTTTAGACATACATCAGCATTAAAGATGGTATACTAAAGCTATATATTAATCTTGTTTTGTAAAGTTATTTCAAATTCTGATGTATGGATTTGTATATAATTTCACTAATTCAACATATAAATGTTTTGATATGATTTATAAATATTAAAATGTAATTAATCAGAATTAATGAAATAAAAAGAATAACCATATATTAGTATTATATTTTAATTGAAAAATATTTTATTTAATATGATTGAAAATTATAACTATGATAATAATAAAAAATTTGGATTTTAGAAAAAAATTTGCTTAAATAACTTTATTTAAAGTTTAGGTATTTTTGTAGGCCTCATGAGATAAACTTACATACTTTTGAATGTACCTGTAGTTGCTACTGGTGAGGTGAAAAAAATCTTCTCCATATAACATATATTTCAAATGAATATTTGACTTAAGATTTATTAATGTTCTTATACATTTATCTTAATTTATTGCTTTCAGATTACTATACATACTTTAATATATACATGTAATAATTAAAACCTCAGGAAAATAAAACATTTAAAATTTTTCAAGATATATTTTACTATTTAATCAGTAAAAAAAACAGATCTTTGAGCTCTCTTAATATCTCAAAATATTTTTTTCAATAAATAAATAAAATTTTATTAAGTTAAATAACTTAGCTTTGATGGAGCTTAGATTACACTCCAAATGACAACCTACACCTGAATATGGCTCAAGTTTAGCTAGACTGTGAGAAGCTCTTTTATTTTTTTAACAACTTGATAATAGATATTCTAGTTTAAACTGAAGTATAATTTTTTAATCAAAAATATTTTTATTATATGATATGAATTTTTGGGAATAAATAATATATTTGGATTGTTTCTTAAAAGAATTATTTAAAATGGAAGTTGCTTTATTTTTAGTTATTATAATATCATTTTTCTTCCAAATGATAGATTGAAAAAATTCTACAGTTATGTATGTATTCCTTTAGTATTTGTAAAATGTCTCTGAGTTTCTGCTTATATTAAGTCTACTTTAATGAAAGAAAATTTGTCTTTTAAATAAAAACCATCAATATTTTCAGACAGGCTATGCTGAGAGTCCAGTAAATCTTATTCTAAATTACTTGAAAATAAATAAGAGACAAAATGGATTTAAATTCTATATACAAGTTAAATATTATATTAAAAAATTACATAACAATACTTTTAGTATAATTAAAATAAGTGTTATGTTAATTTCATTAATATATAAATTGTATAACCATTTACATAAACATAACAATTTTAATTTCCATAAAATATTGGCGCACTTTTATGTATTTAATGGTTATAAATTAATAATTAATTAATTAAAAATTCTCATTATAATTTTAAGTAATAAATTCAAGTTATAATTTAATTATTTAATTAATTAATGATATATATTAAATAATAAAAATAAAACCTTAAAACAAATAATTATTGGGCACTCTTTTTACTCAAAATTGGGTCAACAAAGAAATTAAGCAAGTAAACACTTTATTAAATATAAATATAAATGATTTTATTCTAATAATTGGTATTTCAAAAAAATAATGACTATTTTAAATTGTAATACAATTAATACTAGTAAAAGTAGTTTGAATTAATTAATTACATATTTTTTTATTACATTAACAAATTATATTAATTCTTTATGGAAAAATAGAATAATTTCATGTTTCCTTTAAGCCTGATTATTTTTTCTAAAATGATGTAACCTGTTTTAAAAATTTATTTAGTACATTCTTCTTTTTCATACCAATTTAGGGGTGCACTTATTAGTACTACATTCTTTAAGGAATTAATGGGTAGATACAAGGGTGTTATTTATTTTTTGATAGATTTTTTCATGACAACTCTCTATTCTTTGTTACACATATCTTCTTTTGTTTTATATCCTTTTTTACCCTGTAACTACATCTAAGTGACGTGTTAGTAGGTCTTTCTTGCCTATATATAGGCCTTTTTCCTCCATTTTAGTCAGCATTACTTTATTTAC
The DNA here is from genome assembly GCA_030280995.1 of Hemileia vastatrix. Lineage (NCBI taxonomy): Eukaryota > Fungi > Basidiomycota > Pucciniomycetes > Pucciniales > Zaghouaniaceae > Hemileia > Hemileia vastatrix. The sequence goes on from JASXTE010000001.1 coordinate 51,857,890, forward strand.
TTTAAATTTCCAAATATACAATTATTAGTTACAATATATACATATTTTCTAGAAAATTTATTGTGCTATTAAGTACTACTAGAATTTAAGTATATATATACAAGGTTTCTTTGAGAGTGGTTCAGCTATTTCTAATTGTCTTTTCATTAGCAGAGAGAAAATTACAACTTATCTATAGTTTTTATTTCCCCTATAAGTCTTTTTGTTGTTATCTTCTTTTAATTTTATTTGTCCTTTCTTCTTCTTTCCTTTCTTTTCACTATTTATTTCCTTTTTCATTTTTTCTTCTTTTTTGTGTTTGTTTCTTCATCCTTCTAGACAACCAATCAACAATTGAGAACTTTTCCTAATGAAAATTTCAACTTTTGGATGAATGACTGATGCACAGACCACCCTCCCACAAGACTTTGAAATTTTTCTGTGGCCATGATTCAAACTGGGGTTTTATATTAACACTTTATGTATATTTAAGTAGTATATATTTCAGTGTGATTTTGTGATCACTATAGTAAGTTATCCTTTGAACCTAAAAGTTTTAATATTGAGCTTTTATTGAAATAACAGTGTCATTGGCTATTTTTTCTGAGTCACTGTGTGTAAGTAATCAAAAACTCTTTTTATTCCTAGTTGAAAATAATAAATTGTTCCTCTAAGTCCTAGAGGATCATTATTTTTTATTAAATTATTAAAATAATTTTCATTAATAATTTATAATATTGGTTGACAAAAATAACACCTAGTGTTTAGTCCCAATTATTGCCAATATTTGATATTATTATTTTGGTTGACATTATATCTTTATTTTTTCCTAATTTAATTTTAGTGGTTATTATTTTGTTTTATATATAAAATTACATTAATAACTAAAATAAGAATTCTATTTATTTTGATTATTATTTTATAATATAAATAATATCCATTATAAGTATAATTGTTTTTTCACTCATTTTTTGATTTAAAATATTAATTAAAAATTTTTATTTTATATCCCAATTTTAAGGAAAAATCATTGTTTATTGGCCTAAATTTTTTGGTTCACAGCTTTTTTGTCTAACATTTTGACTGAAAGAATGGATAATCTTCATGTAGATGAAATTTAGGTAGATGTTGATGTTGAATCTGTAGGCTCTTCAAAATTAACATACAAAAATTCTTTAGCTGAAAGAAAACCATAAAATTCTTCAGGACATAGAAATTTCAGGAGAAGTGGTAAACCTTCCTCCCCCAACAACTCAGAGAAAAGTCAAACTATAACTAAGTCTGGAAAATCCCTTAAAAAATATAAAGATAAAAAAGATCCCTCTGGAAAATCAGGTAAAAAACCTGCCAAGTCATATAAAAGAACTGAAAACTGAAAATATGAAATAAAAAGCCAGAGTAGATACAATATGGGATCAGATGAAGAGATGTTAAAGCACATCAAAGGTCAACATCAACCTATTCAGAAAAATCTACATCAGCCTCAGTAGACCCCAAAGACCATGGAAGTAGAGCAATGTAAATTGGATGGTCTTATGAACCATTACCAGAAGAATTTGAAACCGCCTCAAGATTAGTCTACTGGCCCATCCAGGACACCAATAACCATCCTAAATCTACCCATCCTGACCAGGGAAGCAGGAAAAATTAATACCAGGCCCAGGAGACATTTCCTAATTTTCCATTGTGAGTAAACGTTTTGATAAGTATTTTGTTATGTACAATACTAAATCTTCCTCTTTAGGTGATATTTTTGAAAGTAGTGACAGAAATGTAAAACCTATTCAAAAACATGATCCTGTTATTACTAGCACTAATTATGTAATTAGTAAATTTTTATTTGATGATCCTTAACATTTAACCTCAACTTCTTTAGTTAATCCTTCTCTTGCAATTAAAAATGATTCTGCTTCCACTGAAATTTATGTCTTGCTTGAGAAAACTTCTGAAGAGATTTTGAAAGATTCTCCTGATTTTAGTGTTATAAAAGACAAATTCTTGAGAGATTTATTAGATAATGAAAATTACAGATTAAATAATATGCATTTACATTGTAAAGTGAGCTCTTCTGTGCAAGATACACTATATTTCAAATTAAAGGAAACCTTGGATCATGTACTTGCTTAACAGAAAATTATAAAAAATGATTACAGAGCACTTTCAGATAAAAATCAACATCTGCACAAAGTTATTAGTGAATTGAAACCCCTTATAGATGAAAACACTTCATTAAAATATGATAATAAGACCTTACAAAATGAATTGGAAAATTTGAAAATTGATTTCCAAGCTTTGAGTAATAAATTCTCAGTGGAGGAAGACAGAAATGTTCTATCTTTTGTGAAAATCAATGTTCAACTTTCTTATGTGGCTAATTTAAGAAGGAATTTGTATAATATTGAGAAAAAATTCTCCAAATTACCAGTTATTCCTGATGAACATTATGATGTGGTAAAAAATACTACTCATACTTCTACTAGAAATAAAGGTAAACAGCCTGAACAAAAAAGCTCCTCTTTTCCTTTTAATGTGGCCATTTAGCAATTTGACAACAATTCTATGAGATCTTTTGTGACCAACAAAAAATATTTAAATACACACAATGAACCAGCTGCTTCTGTAAATAATGAAATTTCTGGACACCTTTCCAGGATTCAGGAATTGAATACAATGAATGATTCCAATGTTTAAGCTGACCAACCTAGTAGCAGTAAGAATTGGCCTAAATTAGACCAATATCCTACATTTTGATAGTTATTCTTCATCTGACTGGAAGCATTTTATTCACATAATTGATAATTTTAAGATTTCTTATAAACTTCCAGATGAAGAAATTTTTTCAAAGTTAATTCTTTATTTTCCAATGTAGCTCTGATGTGGTATAAATCTGTTTTATTTGAAAACAATCACTAAAAATGGAATGTTTCAGGCTGAGATCAAGTAAAGAGACGTGAAATAACTTGAATAGTCTGTTGTATAGACGATTTAAATGGTCCTATATGAATACTGTAGTACAAGTCAATATAACTCAATATAAGGCTCTCAGTAATTATAATCTCACTAATTATAAATGGGCTACAATCTTATAGTTGGTAGAAAAATAGATGTTATCATTCAGATACTATTCAAAAACTTTATATGTGCTATTGATATGTATTGTAATTGTATTGGTTATATATTTGATTGTAATGATAAAGAATGTAGAAAACAAGACCAAAACCCCCTCCTTTTATACCCAATAATTCCACCAATGGAACCCTTTATTTACCAGCTCTATACATGGCTAATAAAGTCTCATTCCATATAATACACCTTTCCAACAACATAAAAAGTTATCAATAACATAATTAGAATGATATCACCCTCCAAAATCTTGTAGTAATAGGAATAATTCATCAAAAATAAAGAATAAGCAAAAAAGAGAGTGTATGCATGTAATACCTTAAAATAAAAAACTAAAAAGAGAAATAATAACACTAAATATTAAACAAAATTAAGGGGGATTAAAATTAGTAATAATAGGGCTAATTATTGCAATAAATTACGTGAACTCCCCATTCAAAATAACCAATATTGACTAAGAAACACTGAAACCCCCAAAAAAGGATGTGAGATGTGGTGTAACTACATGCAGCCCTTGGAAGGCACTTGCGCATGTAAATCCTTGACTAATTTAGAAAAATTTTAGTGTGGTAGTGAATTAAAGGTGCAAAGCTTGAGGTTTTTAATAAAATTAGTGCATATAATAAGGTCAATGCACCTATAATTAAATTAGGACACAAAATAAGCGCCTGTTGCTTATTGTAGCATGTTTCCACACATTAGACATATAAAGTGGGGTAATTATAGTGTGTATAAGCTAAATTTGCTAAAAATGAAGCTATTCACATGGGAAAAACGCAGGCAGTATGTGGCCAGTACACAGAAGCCATTTCTGGCATAAAAAACACCAAATTTTAAAAGTGTTATTTGCATACATTTGAGTAGCAAAATCAATAGTCCTAATTAAGACAAATTAATCTGTCAAGACATATTATTAATATTATTAAATTTATATTGAATATATTCAACTTTTAAGTGATTTAAAGCACATTTTGTGTTTTTCACACAAAACAATGAAAACAACAGATTTAAGTCTACTTAAAAGTTATGTGGCCTTATATATAAGGCTTTCAATATTACCCTAGCATATTTTAACTTAATATTAAGTACATAAGATTTATAAAAGGTGGATATATGCGTGTATATGAGGTGTTAAAATTGCATATACTTTATTTTATCATAATTTTCACTTATGTATACAACTTGTGTACCTTTATTTATTGTTCCCATGTATATTCCATGTATTTAACATAATTTATAAGTACTTTTTACTAAATCCTGGCGATATTCAGGCTGACACTCCCCCAACCAAAAAAAACAATAAAAAAAATGATAAGTTATACATTTTTTAATTTTATTCTTCAGGTATTGTCATCCGCCATGTGACACTCAAGGCAAAAGCAGCTCATTAAATCAATAATAACGAGGTCTAAATCCATATTCGAAGCGCAGAAGCGATTCTACATAGCAACTGCAACTTTCCTTTGTGTACTCACTATTCAACTGCGCTAATCTAAAACTTTAACTCTAAATTAGTTAATCTCTCAATAGTGTGTTCAGTCTTTTCTTCAATAGGCAACGCACAGCGCAATGGCCAATGCAATATTCCACTAAAGGTTTATTTTGTGTCTGTGGGTTATTAAAAGGGGTAGTGAGCATGGACAGGATGGTTAGTGGAGGGTCAAGGGGTTAATGGATGTTAGTGAGGAGGTTCCAGGTGTAACGGGTGTTTTTTGGAGGTCTGTGGTGAGCGGAATGATGGGTGGGCATGAGGTCAATGCAAGGAGGAGTAGTGGATATAAAAGGGATGGGATTTTGGTTTGACATTCTTTAGAATTAAATTATAAAAAATATATATAGTTAATAGTGGTAAAGCTTCAGGTTAAATCATTATTATTGTACATTTCCTTATTTTCTCAGTAATGATTTCTAAAACTTAAATCTTTGATTATTGAGTTTCCAACCCTTTGTGAGATCCTATGAATATTAATATTACCTTTAAATTAAATTAAGATTCTTATAAAACATATCTCAAAGAAGTAGCTTTTCTTTGACTCATCTTCCAATCACTTCCTTGAATATTTCCTCTGTACTTCAAAGAAGTCTCTAAACTCCTTCCTACATCTCACTTTCCAGGAACACCCTCGACCTTGTGTGTAGGTTGTCTGGTGACAGCATAATTTAATTCTCAGTAGCTCTCATTCTTTCACACTACTACGTCCTTTTTCAGGTGTTTTTAAATTTTCTAAAAATGGCACCTGTTCAACGCACTCCTCCTACGGGCGCTACTACTAGGGCTCGCACCAGAGGCAGGCCAACAGCCACATGGCCTATTTCCCGCACTCACTCTCTGGAACCTCTCGACATTAGGGAACGGGAACACTCAGTATAATCTGTGTATGACATCCCCCAGGATTTTGATGATTCTAGCAATGAAGCAGAAGGAGAGGATACAATGCATGAGGCACCATCTGCCCCTGCTACTCACCCTCCTGGTCAGCCTTCTGAACCTGGACCATCTAATTCTTTAGAAGACTTCATGAGACTTTTCATGAAAATGCTTTCAAATACAACATCTTTGGAGGGATCAAAATTCAAAACTCCTCCCATGAAATCTCCTGACACATTTGATGGAGAACACCCAGACAGATTGTGCCCCTTCTTGAAAACCTGCAAGCTCCTGTTCCATAACAACCCTCAAACCTTCAATAACGACTGATCAAATGTTGTTTACGCTTCCTCATTCTTAGCCGGAAAGGCATCCAGATGGTTTAAACCTTATCTTCTCATGCTCTCTTTGACAGAAACCCACTTACTTATCAATAACTGGTAAAAGTTTAAAGACAAACTTTTTACGCTGTTTGGTGACCCTAATGAAACTGACAATGCAGAAATTGAACTTGATTTCATCCACATGAGTGATAATGGTAAATTCTCTGAATATATCTCAAACTTCAGAGCACTTCAAACTCGAGTAGGTTGGAATGATGCTGCCCTCAAGTATCATTTCAAAAAGGGAATTCCTTTGAGGATTCTGGATCAATTAAATCTTCATGGTCAGAAGATGACTACCTTAACGGATTTAATGGATCAAACCCTTGAACTTGACGGCATTTACCAAGGACAACTACAAAATTGTCAATACGCCAACAAATCTCAGGGCCTAAATTTTAAATAGGGACCTTTTTCACACCCATGGCCAACTCAATCCAAACCCAATAAGGGAAAGGACAAACCTTGACCAAAAGGCTCAACCCCAGGCAATATCAGTAAGGTATTGGACCCAAAAGGGGAGCTTAAAGAAGCTGAGAGGAAGAGACGAGCAGATAATGGGCTATGTATCTATTGTGGGGGTAAGCACAAGCTTTAAGATTGTGTTAAGTTTAAGGAAAGAGAAGGTACTAGTTCAAGGTCAAAAAACTAGTAGATAGTTTACTTGTGTGCAAAGTAAACTATCTTATCTCTCCCAGTGCACAGAACCTCCATGTCTTAAGGACTGGAGTTGTCTTAAGCCGCTTGAGATTCATTCTTTTTAAGGAGGATACCCCCTTCAGTTGTCATATAGACTCTGGAGCTTCAATTTCTTTTGTCAGTTTATCTTTTGCAAGGAAGTTAAAGCTGAAATTCACAGATATTGACCAAACTCCAATTTATTTGTTCAAATCAGAGGAACCCAAATATTGGGTAAGTAAGAAAGTTTTATGGGTTTTCAACTTTACGAATTTTCCCCCCTTTGAGTGGGAATTATCAGTCTTGGACGCCCCAAGAATGGACAATACCATTCTTGGCCATTACTTTTAACGCATTGGAATCCTGAAATTGATTGGTCACAGGGATTTATCACCCCACACACTAAGTATATTTCTGATTCTTCAATGCAGGTCAATAGGGAGTTAAACAACCCGCCTGACAATTTCCTGCTAGAGGACAAATCTCTGCCATATGACTTGCAAGCATCTGATATTTCTCTAAATGAGCAATTGGATAACCCTTCTAGCTCAATCACTTCACTTGAAGAGGATTTAAATTGCCTCGAAGTAGTCAAATTATGCTCTCTCAATTCTGGTCTTCCCTCAACAGATTCTCTCGGAGAAGATGAGGACAACCAAATCAATGTTGAAGCCATTAAATCAACTCTACCAGAAATCTATCACAATTTCCTTGATGTTTTCTCAATCCGCAAGGCCAATAAGCTACCACCTCATCAACCCTACAGCCATCAAATAGAGTTAATAGGTCCAGTACCTCCATCAGGTCCTGTCTATTCTTTGTCTAAGGACAAATCTCAAGTTCTTTGAGACTAAATTGCAGAGAATGTAGCCAAAGGTTTCATCAGAGACAGTAAATCTCCAACTGGCTCCCCTGTTTTTTTTGTAAAGAAAAATTATGGTAGCCTTAGGTTGTGTGTTGACTATAGAAAGCTCAACACAGTCACTAAGAAGGATGCATATCCTGTTCCACCTGTGTCATTGCTTCTTACCCTTTTCAATGGTGCAAATTTCTTTTCTAAAATTGATCTTAGAGGTGCTTATAATCTTATTTGCATTGCAGAAGGTCATGAACCACTGACTGCAATGCACACTAGATTTGGTAGTTTTGAATATTTAGTCATGCCATTTGGATTGTGTAACGCACCATCTACTTTTCCAAATTTTGTTAATGACATCTTTCAAGATGTTTTCAAACAATTTGTTGTTGTCTATTTAGACGATATTTTAATTTTCTCGAAGACACTTGATGAACATATTCATCATGTTTGACAGGTTCTAAATAGCCTTCGGGATAACGGTCTCTACGCCAAGCACAATAAATGCAAATTCCATCTTAAATCTATTGATTTTGTGGGGTTTACGTTGTCCACTGATGGTTTAGTCATGGATGACAAAAAGTCCAAAAAGTCCTGGAATGGCCTGAGTCCAAAACCGTTAAATCCCTCCAAAGATTTTTGGGTTTTGCTTATTTCTATAGAAGATTTATCAAAGAATACAGTAAAACTATTTCCAGTCTTACTTCTCTTCTTAGAAAAGATATTCCTTTTGTTTTTACTTCTACAGCATGAAAGTAATTCAAATCATTGAAGACTGCGTTCACCACAGCTCCAATTCTTTGTCATTTTGATCCTTCTGCTTTGACAATAGTCGAGACAGACGCTAGCAATTATGCTATTGCAGGGGTCATCTCTCAATTCAATCCTGAAACATAATTTTTTCATCCTGTTGCTTATGAGTCACGCAAACTCATTGCATCAGAATTAAATTATGAAATTCATGACAAAGAGCTTTTAGCTATCATTCATTGTCTTAAAAAATGGTGCTCTTTTCTTCTCAGCCTAGATAGTCCTTTTCAGATCCTGACTGACCATAATTCTTTGAAATACTTTATGTCTTCCAAAGTGTTAACCAGGCATCAGGCCAGGTGGGCTGAATTTCTGTCTGAATTTCCTTTTTCTATTTCCTATCGCCCAGGTAAGAACTGCATTGTCCCAGATATCCTTTCACGTCCGGACAACGTTTACCCACAGTGGGGGGACGCATTTTCTGACAAGAACCCAGAAAATGTGAAATCAATCTTCAAAAAATCAATGTTAACAACTAATCAACTTAATTTGATGACAATTCAATCTTTTCAAAATCTACTATCCAACATCCTTGAAGCTCAGTCAAAGGACAATTATTGTTTAGGGTTAAAAGACAAAGTACTCTCAAAGAAAGGGGCCAAAAGATTTAGTATTGAATCAGGTCTATTAGTCTTTGAAGGTAGAGTAGTCTTACCCAAAAACAATGAAATAAAATTATGGATTTTCAATAGTCAACATGATTCTCCATTAGCTGGTCATTTTGGTGTTGATAAAACCTACCAGTTAATAGCAAGGGATCTCTTCTGGCCAGGAATGACCAGAGAGATCAAGGCCTATATAAGATCTTGTTACAAATGTAATAGGAATAAGGCTCCCTGTCACCAGAAGCATGGGTTTCTTCAACCACTTCCTATTCCCTCTTAACCTTGGGAATCTTTATTGATGGATTTTATTTCTCAAATTCCTCTTTCTAATAATTTTGATGCTATATTAGTAATAGTAGATAGATTTTCAAAAATGTCTATTTTAATAAAAACCACTACTACTGCTACAGCAGAAGATTTGTCAAAATTGTTTCTAGAATACGTATTTTACAAACATGGCTTACCTAATGATATTAATTCAGATAGAGGCTCATTGTTTGTATCCACATTCTGGACTCAATTGTGTCAACAACTCAATATCAAGAGGAATCTCTCCACGGCCTATCATCCTGAAACCAATGGGCAAACAGAAAGGTTCAATCAAATCCTCAAGCAATACCTCTGAATGTATGTCAGTTATCAACAAGAAAATTGGACCACATGGTTACCATTGGCCGAATTTGCTTATAATAACTCGACTCATTCTTCGACACAACAATCTCCTTTTGAAACTGTTTATGGAAGACATCCTCAATTCAACTCAATCCATGTAGGAACTAGTCATCCTGCAGAACATTATCTTCAAGCCATATTATGACTCCAAGAAGAACTTAAATCAAACTTGGAATTAGCAATTCAAAGGTATAAGGAACAGGCTGACAAACATCAACAATCTGCTCCTTCCTTTAAACCAGCAACAAAGTATGGCTCAATGCACAAAACATTTGAACAACTTGACCATCTAAGAAACTGGCCCAAAAGCGCTTTGGACCATTCTAAATCAACTCTGAAGTCTCTAAAACTGCATTTTGACTCAATTTACCTCCTAAATGGCAGGCTATTCACCCTGTTTTCCACGTATCTCTCCTCGAACTGGCTCAAGAAAGATACCCGGGCAGGAACCAACCTCCTCCGGAACCAGTCGAAGTAGAAGACCATGTAGAGTGGGAAGTAAGCCGTATCCTTGATTAACGAATGTGCAAGGGGAAGCTTCAATACCTTGTGGAATGGAAAGGCTTCCTTGATGACTCAGACAAAACATCCTGGGAACCAGCCATCAATGTTTCTAAGGCCCCTGAACTCCTAAAACCTTTTCATCTTAAATATCCTTTAAAACCAAAACCTTAAAACTCTCTTTTATTTTTTCTTTTTCTTCTCTTTTCTTTCCTTTTCTTTTCTTAAAATTTTAAAACTTTTTCTCTTCTAAAAATCCTTACTCTGTTTCTTTTTTTTTCTTCTTCTCTTTCAAAAAAAGTTTTTTTCAAACTTCTTTAAAAATAAATAGAGTAAAATCATATCAAATAAAATTAAAATTAAATTAAAATTAAAAGAATAAAATAACAAAAAACAAAGACTTAAACAATTCATTAAAATAAAATCTTAAAAATCAATAATTTCTTTAAATTTTCTTTCTTTTCTTCTTTCAAACTTTTTCTTCTTTTCAAAATACAATTTTTATTTCCTTATTTCTTTTTCTTCAAACTATCAAAATCTTTCATGAACTCAATACTACAACCTTTCTCAAACTTCACTTCCACCTTTAAATCTCTCTTTTAAAATTCTTTGAAAAAATTACTTTTTTCTTTCAAATTTTTTTTTTCAAAACTATTTTTTTTCCTTTCTCTTCAAATAACCAAAATTCCTCAAAACTTCAAAAATAACCTCAAATAAATTTTCACAAATAAAATTTTTCCTTTTTTCTTTTTTTTCATTAAATTTTCATTTAAAAACATAAAACCAAAATTTTCAATCAACTATTTTTTTTACTTAAAAAAGTTTTTCCTCAGTTAAATATTCTTTCTTTTCTTCTTTCAAAATTTAAAACAAAGTTTTATTCAAATATTTTTCTTCTTTATTTTTTTCTTTCCCTTTCAAAATCTTATAAAACATATAATAAAATTTCAATTAAAACAACAAAATTAATAGAATAAATAAATACACAATTTACATTTGCTTTCTACTTTTTTTCCTTCCCTCTTTTTGTTTTTCTCTACCCATTTCAAATCTTCTCCTGCATTTTCTCCCAAACCAATTTCTTCATTTTCTCCAACACCACCCTTATTTCCTTTCTGCATCTTTCAAATACCTCCTCCTCTCCAATTTCAAGTAACTCTTCTGCCACATCGAAGGAGGCAGCATCAACAATCTTGTCAATCTTTTCACTTAAGTTTTCAACAAATCGAACTCGTCGACCCTGCTGAGGCTTCTTCGACCACACCTGGTCAAGGGTTTCCTCATCCTCCTCCTTCGAATCAACTGCAGGTCGACTTGCCTCAACTGGAAGCAATGGAATAGCTTCCATAATTGGAGCTTCTTCAATGACATCTGAATTCTAAAATTATAACATATAGTCATCAGTGTAAACTAAAAAACTTGAAACAAGAAAAAGGTAAATCTCACCTCAAAAACAGGATCAGGTTCTAAAAACAGCTTCAGAGTGACCTCTATTGTCACTCCCTTCTCCTCCCCATCATCATCCTCAATGATCATCCCTCTTTTTTTTGGAGGACAGTTTGAGATGGTAACCTCATCCTCATCCTCTTCATCTAATTCATCCACCTCTTCTTCCACCCCTTGTTTTTGACCTGTGGCCTGGGCTACCCAAGTCACCACGGTATCTTCAACCTCATTTTCCTCTTCTTCAACCGATCAATCATCCCCGACCAATACGTCCCAAATATCTTTGACTACCTCTTTGGTCTTAGGGATCACCCAGTACTTAGTCCCTGTAAACCTCCTCTCGATATCCCCGTTTTTTGTAAGGGCATCACAGGTCACCTGTCTCCAGTGACAAAATTTGCATTTCCAGAGAGGTCCTCATGTGGCCATGCTTTCAATGCATAAATACTCCATCAATACACAAGCCGTGCAAGCGTGGGTATATTGGCGAGTAACAATACCACCATCAGCTTTTGGGTGTGGAGGCGTGGGAACAGGAGTGGGGCAGTTAGAAATAATAAAAAATTTTAAAGAAGAAGTAAAGGAAAATTATAGTGTGGGAAGAATGTGTTCTCATGCTCAACGGAGCTTGCGTCTTATACCCGGGCATCTGTCACAAGCCATGTGACCCTTGAGGCATAAGCAGCTCATTAAATCAATAATAACAAGGTCTAAATCCATATTTGAAGTGCAGAAGCGATTCTACATAGCAACTGCAACTTTCCTTTGTTTACTCACTATTCAACTGCGCTAATCTAAAACTTTAAATCTAAATTAGTTAATCTCTCAATAGTGTGTTCAGTCTTTTCTTCAATAGGCAATGCAAAGCGCAACGGCCAATGCAATATTCCGCTAAAGGTTTATTGTGTGTCTGTGGGTTATTAACAGGGATAGTAAGCATGGACGGGATGGTTAGTGGAGGGTCAAGGGGTTAACAGATGTTAGCGAGGAGGGTCCAGGTGTAAAGGGTGTTTTTTGGAGGTCTGTGGTGAGCAGAATGATGGATGGGCATGAGGTCAATGCAAGGAGGAGTAGTGGATATAAAAGGGATGGGATTTTGGTTCAACATTCTTTATAATTAAATTATAAAACGTATTTATAGTTAATAGTGGTAAAGCTTCAGGTTTAATAAATTATAATTGTACATTTCCTTATTTTCTCAGTAATAATTTCTAAAAATTAAATATTTGATTATTGAGTTTCCAACCCTTTGTGAGATCCTACAAATATTAATATTACCTTTAAATTATATTAAGATTCTTATCAAACATATCTCAAAGAAGTAGCTTTTCCTTTGACTCATCTTTGAATCACTTCCTTGAATATTTCCTCTGTACTTCAAAGAAGTCTCTAAACTCCTTCCTCCATCTCACTTTCCAGGAACACCCTTGACCTTGTGCGTAGGTCATCCAGTGACAGGTATTCAGAAAATTCTGTAGCATTAAAGATTAATCCTTTAAAGAAAAAAAACATATTAAGATATTATGAGTACTGAATTTTAAACCCACAGCTGGTTGGAAAAAATCTTTTTTTTGCTTAAATTTTTTAAGAAGGGAGATAGATTTGAAATTTTTTTTCAGGTATACATTTATTAAATTCATTTGATTTTCCCTTATATCTTAATAAATACTAATTTCTTACTCTTTAGTAAGGATTCTTTTCTTGACTATTTTTTCAATATCTTCTTTTACCACAATTTATTCAGGTTACTTTTTAGGTCTTCCTCTTCTTTTTGGAAGTAAGTTAGGATCATTTGCATGGTAAGGTTTTAATAATGAGATAGGGAAAACTTGATTTTTACTATCATATGTGGATTATAATGTGACTTCCACAGCATTATTACCGACCGTTTTGTTGACTAAAAAAGGTGCTACAAAGGGATCCTTTAGTTTAACATTACCTTGTAAGTTGAAATGTTGTATTGAAATTAGGACTTCATCTCCTTTTTTAAATTCAAATTCTTTATGAGATTTATCCCACCTTTTCTTTTCATATTTAAATGATCTTTGGATTCATTCTTCTGCATGATTTCTGCACATTTGTTGCATATGAATAATGTATTTGGACCAGTGTGTATATCTAACCTTGGTAATTTGTTTAGATGATTTACTGAGGTATTTGGTACATATTCCAGCCAGAGTTCAAATGTTTTTTTCTCTGTTACAGAATGAGTTGTGCTATTATAAGAAAATTTAAGGTCAGGAATTAATGTTACCCAGTCACTGTGCAATATGGGGGGAGGACTTTCTAGCAAGTCGGCAACCTTGAATTCTAATTCATATCTTTCTGAGCCCACATTGAATTAGTGATGAAACCACCAAGAAAAAATATTGACATTCTGGCGAACTCAATATGAAGACAACTTGAAAATTTAATGAAGCATAGGTAATAATACTTTGAACAAATCTTAAGATATGAAGAATGAGAATTTTTTTTGAAATTTTAATACAGTGCAGACCACACCCAAATTATTCTGAAAAATACATATTTTTTAAAATTTTTAAGCAGTTTCTTTCCAATTTTAAAAAAAGAACACCAAAGTATAGATTCGGCAAAATACCATCTGACATAATTATATGAGTTACTTTGTCCAGCAATACATGGAGAAACTATAATTTAAAATATGTCAATTTGTTCATGAAAGATTATTTTGTGCATTTATATCATTTATTGTATTATTTTCAAGAATTGAAAAAATCATATACTTATTTTATGACTAGATAGCATTGAATAATATAAATCATTAAAATTTTTAAAGAAGGTGCAAAAAACTTTAAAATGATGTTACAAAGACTTTACTTAGACATATAATTTTCAAATTCAATTGACATACTATATTTTACTAGTAAATAAATAAAAAATTTCATACTAATATTTATTAAAATTTATTTCCCTTCATCTTCAAAATTTTCAAAATATTAGGGGGTGTCAGTTCTGGCAAATCCGCACTTACAAATCCGCACTTAAATTTGACCAAATCCGCACTTAAATAAGTGCGGATTTCCAAAACACACTAGCCCCAATACTGGTGGATTTCAAAATGAAATAAGTCACTTATTTCACTCAAATCCGCACTTTCTCAACCAAAAGTGCTGATTTCACCATCAAGTCCCATTTCACTGATTTGTCAGCATCATCCCATTCATACTCAGCACTCCGCAGAATAACACTTCATAACTCAAAACATCGTACATCACTTACATCTTCATATCATATCATATAAGAGTTATGCCTTCCTCACTCTCAAATCATGATAAATTACATAAAGCAATGACTTTCATGGCGCTTGAACTGCTCTTGGACTCTGATTCCGATTCTGATCTAGAAGAAGATTTTGTCGTTTTATCAAAAATGGCCAGGAAACGTTACCTTCTTCCCAGAAAGCCTCAAGTACTTCATACCCCCAAGTACACCATCCAAACACTTCTTAACCTATCTACACCCAGTTTTAGACAGCTGTTCAGGACTTCTCAGGAATGTTTCCTTAAATTGCTTGAGCTTATTCAGGATCATCCCATATTTCACAATAATTCTCAAAAAGAACAACGACATCCTTCAATTCAATTGGCCATCACACTATGTCGTTTGGGTTCAAATGGTAATGGAGCCGCTTTGAAACGTTTAGAAAATGTCTTTGATTTAGGGTATGGTTCAGTTAACACTTATACCAAACGATGTATCACTGCCATCAACTCCTTGGAATCTCAACTTCTCACCTGGCCAACAAAAGAAGAGCGACTTGAATCATCTCAGGTTATGCAAGCAGAGGGCTTTCCAGGATGTATTGGTTTTGTTGATGGTACTACTATTCCTTTGAGCCAGAAACCTGCTCAAGGTGGAAACAATTACTTTTACCGTAAAAAGAGGTAGATTATTTTTAACTCCTTTCATCCTCCTTGAAACTAACACAAACAAATATATCTTCTTTATAGATATTCAATTAACGTTCAGATTATATGTGATGTAAACAAAAAATTTATATCATTCTTCGCTGGCTATCCTGGCTCATGTCATGACTCCTACGTCTTCCAAAGAATGCATATTTCAAATGAACCTGAAAAATTCTTTGATGAAAATCAGTATCTTCTTGCAGATTCTGCTTATGTGAATGGAAAGTATGTACTTCCTGCTTTTCGGGGAGCAGCTTCAGAAGACAGTCAAAATGCCAAATTCAACAATCATTTGGCAAAGTCAAGAGTCCGTATTGAACATTCTATTGGAATCTTGAAAGGCCGTTTTTCTAGTTTAAGGGAATTAAGAAGTCCTCTTAGAAATAAATCTGAAATGGAGGCGGTGATCAACTGGATTCTGTGTTGCACTATACTTCATAACCTACTTGCTGACCTCAAAGATCAATGGTTAGAGCTGTATGAAGATGAACAAGTTGATTCACCTCCGACTATATCCAACACTTCTATTTCTCAATCAACTAGTATAAGGGCGAAAATTCTTCCAATAACACTCCAACATTTTTCAACGCAATTTTAATTTTTTTCTCTTTCTCTTCAAATTATCAATTTGCATGTATTATTCACTGAGAATGGTAAATTTTTTTGCATATTTTTTTGGTTTTTGAATTTGCTGTTAAAGTCTTATTTTTTTTTTCTCTCTGTGTTTTCTTTCATCAACTCAACATGAAATCGCATATTTTCAGCAAACGCATATTTTTTCAGTCACTCAAAGGTTGGGAAAGAGTTGGAAGGGAAGATTAAGGGTTCCGAGGCATTTTAAATGAAGAAAAGGGTCTGGGAGAGGTTTAGAGGGGTGAAATGGGGATCAAAAGAGGATGGCATACAATGGGGCTGGGAGGATAGCGAAAGGCATGGGGAGGGAAGACAAGCATGTGTTGATAGAATTGAAAGGGATGGAGATTGGTGCAAACAGAATGTGAAAATAGGAGGATGAACTCTGTTCTTCGGGCGAAGAACAGAGTTCACTTCCATAAAATATTAGCTGAAACATAGTTTTCAATTCTGTAAAAACAGTTGTAAGTAATAGAAAAAGTCACTGATTTTTTTTATATGTAATCCTTGCTTTACGAGGAGACTTTTGTGACGAAGCAGATTTTTGAGTTACCCTTTGAGATTTGGAATGTCTGGGAGGCATTATGAAACTGGAACATAACAAGAAAAAAGATTAAAAAGTAGAAGAAATAAGTAAAAAAGAATGTAAACATGCCTGGTCAAAATATTGAAAATGTTGGAGATTGGTGCAAACAGAATGTGAAAATAGGAGGATGAACTCTGTTCTTCGGGCGAAGAACAGAGTTCACTTCCAAAAAATATTAGCTGAAACATAGTTTTCAATTCTGTAAAAACAGTTGTAAGTAATAGAAAAAGTCACTGATTTTTTTTCTATGTAATCCTTGCTTTACGAGGAGACTTTTGTGACGAAGCAGATTTTTGAGTTACCTTTTGAGATTTGGAATGTCTGGGAGGCATTATGAAACTGGCACATAACAAGAAAAAAGATTAAAAAGTAGAAGAAATAAGTAAAAAAGAATGTAAACATGCCTGGTCAAAATATTGAAAATGTCAGGAAGGGGTGTGTGCCGAGGATTGATGGGTAGGTAGCGAGGAAGGTCAGTGTGTCACATGTGACAGGGATGGGGTAAGAAAGGAAGGGATGTTTTGTGGCCAAAATGTGGTTGTGAAAAAAAACGGGAAAAAAGTGCTGATTTGAGGTCATAACTGACACCCTTTTTTGAAATAAGTGACTTTTTTGCAAAATTTAAGTGCTGATTTGTAAGTGCTGATTTGGTTTGAAATCCGCACTTAATTTAAGTGCGGATTTGCCAGAACTGACACCCCCTATTAAAATGTAGATTTTTATTTGATTTAAGTTAATGAAGAAAATAACAGTATAGGAATTGTGGATTTTCAGGATTCAAAGAATTTCTTTTCCCACTCTTTGTACCATATTTAATATATTTTATATTTTTTGTATATTTATTTTGTATTACTATCTTCTTTTATTGTCTTTTTTTACTCCTTCTCAATAATACCCCACTTTTTTCCCTTTAAAATATTCTTTTACATCACCTCATCTTTCTCTCCACCCTTTTCACTCCCTTCTTCATTATTTTCAACCCCTATCCACATTTGCCTCTCCCTCTCCACCCCTCTCCACTCCTCTCCTTCCAGTTTTCCTACCTCCACATTCCTCCCTAACACTTTATTTTTATATAAAGAAATAGGGACTGAGTTGAAAGGGAGGTAATCAAGGTTCAAGGATTGTGGAGGCGAGGTAAAGGGGAGGAATGGGGCTACAAGGGTTGGGGAGGCTGGAGAGAGGGTGAGGAAGGGTATATGGGGTAGCAAAAAGTTTGGGAAAGAGTTGGAAGGGAATATTAAGGGTTTTTGAGGAATTTTGAATGAAGAAAAGGGTTGGGGTGAAATGGGGATCAAAAGAGGATGGCATGCAATGGGGCTGGGAGAGTAGCGAAATGGGTGGGGAGGGAAGACAAGCATGTGTTGATAGAATTGAAAGGGATGGGGATTGGTTCAAACTGAGTGTGAAAATAGGAGGATGGACTCTGTTCTTCAGGCAAAGAACAGAGTTCACTTCCATAAAATATTAGCTGAAAAATGAATTATATAAGGTGAAACAATTTACTCCAAAGTAGTTTTTGACATACATTAGCATTTTAAATAGGATACTAAAGCTGTAAATTTACTTTATCATGTAAATAATTTTTGAATTATGGTGTATGGATTTGTATAATTGTTCACTAAATCAACATACAGATGTATTGATCATTATTTATATACATTGTAATATAAAGAATGAGAAGTAATATGATATAAAAATACCCATATAATATTAGTATATTTTTTCTTTCAAACTTTTTTATGTAATGTGGTTGATAATTATATATATGACCATAAAAATAATAGGTATTTTAGAACATAATTTTAACCAAAAAAATTTGATTAAATTTTAAAAAAAATTTGTAGGCCTCATTAGGTAAAATTACATAGTTTAGAATGTACATGTGAGTGTTGCTGGTGAGGTAAAAAAAATTGTCTAAATGAACCATTGGCTTCAAATCAAGATTTACCAGAAGATATAATTATAAAATCATTATTATTTTCTTAATTTCTTAATTTCTGATTACTATATGTACCATAATAAATAAATGTAATTACTAAACACTCAGAGAAAGAAAAAGTATAAAATTTCTTAATATATGTATTATCATTTAATCAGTAAAAGAAACAACTCTCTGAGATCTCTTAATTTCTTAAAATCTTTTATTGCAATAAATACATACAATTTTTTGAAATTAAATATCTTGGCTTTGATATAACTTAGATTGACCTCTCAAGGACAACCTATGCGTGACTGTGGTTCAAGCTTAGCTAAACTGTGAGAAGTTCTTTTAATTTCTTAAAATTTTAAAAAAATTTATTATAATGTAAGTCCAAGTATATTTTTTTAACAAAAATATTTTTTCTACATGATATGAATTTATGGGAATAAATATATAAAAATTTATATTTTTTAAAAAAACTTATTTCAAATAGCTGTCATTTTATCTTCAATTATTATAGAATGATTTTGCTTTTAATTGATATACTGAAAAAAATTCTACAGCTATGTCTATATTCCTGTAATATCTATAAATAGTTTTCAGAACCCCTATTGATACTCAATATACTTTAGCAAAAGAAAAAAATCTCTTTTAAATAAAAATATTTCAGATACTTCCTAGTAGCACATTCTTTAATATAGATCTATGTGTTTAAGTTTAAATCAATTCCAATGCATGAAAATAGAAGTTTTTAAAATATGAACATAAAATCTTTTTCAAAAATTTAAATTGCAATCCAAGTTAAATTATTAACTTGTTTTTCTGCTTTAATCTTCATGGGAAATTCATAATACTCTCAGTTGAAATTAATTTAAGTAAAAAATCAATTATTCATGTATTGAATTTTGATAATTACAATATTTAAGAGGATTTATATAGTATTTTTTTAGAAAGTCTCAAATATATTGACTCATTAAATTTATAAGATAATTTATTTTTAACTATAGGTTTTTATTATCTTATTTCAAATAAAGAATTGAAAAACAATTAACCTATATTTCTAACATGAGGAGAAGGTGCAATTTTAGAGCTGTAAAATTATCTTATAAATTTATTTATCTTACCAACCAAGAGTATGATCATCTACAATTTTAATTAAGAAAATTTGTATAAAAAATCTGAATTATTTTTACATATATTTTATAGTATTTTAATAAATTTATACTAATCAGAAATTAATTTTTATAATGGTAGAAATTTATATTGTTATGCTTCAAGTTATCTATTGTATCTTTCTTACAAAAAAATTTTATATAGATGTCTTTCTACAAATAAAATTATGGAATGAAAAATAATATCAGCTCTACCTCTTTGGTAGAGTATTTGAATTTTATAAAATCCTGAAATTTGATCTTGTGCACCTCTTCTTACATGGAAACACTGTAAAATTTGTGAGGTGTATCTCTAGATAAACAGTATTTTTATCTCAAATATCAGAATTATAGTACACTATTTTATTCAGCTAAACCTTTTAGAAAAAATTCCTCTATTTAGTTAAAAATTATTTTTATAACTTTAGGCACATTTTATCTGTATTTTTTATGAAAGGAATTCACTGAGTGGTTTTTTTTGAGCTCTCTAGATCACTTCACCAACTGAAAGTATGCCAAAGAAATATTTATGAAATCAATAAAAAAGATATTCTAAAATCTTGATAGATATTTTTTTTACCCATGATATAATATATATATTGTCCTAGTAGCTGAGGAATTGGTAGAATTTTAAAAAGAGAAAAATATTTTGGGGACTTTTTTTCTTTTTCTTGCATTTTCTATGCCCCCAAAATGCATTGGAGTCTAAAACCTAAAAATATATTCTAATTCTAAGATACAAATCAACTATTTTTCATTTAAAATTAATTAGTGTAAATAAGTTTTGAAAGTTCTTCATCTAGTCAAAAAGCTTCAAAAATAATTGCCATACTTTAAATTTTGGTTTTCCATGTTTTTAATTGTAATCTATAATAAATAATTTAAGTTTTCTGTTTATTCTATTTTTTAAAGATAATTCAATAGATTGAAATATACTATTGCTAAATCTTGACATTCAAAAAACACATCAAGGAGAAATTCAGTTTATATTGTGTTAATAATTAAATTACAGTTTTTCAATTATGTAAAAACAGTATTAAGTAATAGAAAAAGTCACTGATTTTTTTTATATTTAATCTGAAAGTTTTTAATAAAATTATTGTATTTAAGAATTGTGATATTGTTGATCTATTTTCATTGATCAACTTAAATTAATAAAGTATTGTTTAAATATGTTGCTTCAAAAAATACTGTGCATTGAGTAGACTCATGGAATGATTTTTTCTGGCTTCCATTCAGTTATCCTCACACTTTCACTATGTTTTCAATATAGATCCATTATTATTTGTGTAATACTTCAAGTGAAACTTCAGTATTACTTCAGTCTGAGTTCCATCTGATTTACATCTGACTTCAAGTTGAGGACTTGCTAGCAAGTCCCCCCCAAACATTGTGTGGTGATGCAAATGATATTAATATATATTTGTAATATAATTGAATCAATATATATGGCTTCATGAACATCATCATATGCAACAGTCAGGATATAATGATACTATGATATATTTATATATCTATATATATTCAACTACCTCATTTAAAGAAGAACAGTTACAAATAAACCACTATCTATATAAAATTAAATATAGATATTAATATATATATGAATATAAATAAATATATAGATATTAACATATTTTTAATAATATGCAAATGATATTTATATATATTTGTAATATAATTGAATTGATATATATGTCTTCATGAACACATCATATGCAGCAGTAAAGTTATAATGAAACTATGATATATCTATATATCTCTATATATATATAATAACTGGTGCTCAAGTTTCTATAAAAATATAATTGATATTTTACATTAAATGAAATTGATATATATTGCTTCATGTACTTCATCATATGAAGTTAGAAATAATATAATGAAATTAAATTGATATTAAAATAATGTATCATTTTCACCATTTGAAGCAGAAATAATTGACACAGAATTAGTATAAAATATAAATATAAGCTATAATTTATATATTGATATGAAAAACAATTGATATTTATGATAAATATATATATGATAATAAATACTCCATGCAATTTTTGGGGGGGACTTGGAAGCAAGTCCTCAACTTGAAGTCAGATGGAACTCAGACTGAAATCTTCCTGAAATAAGCTTGAAATATTCACAAAACATGGGTGATTTTTTATTGAAAGCATTATGAAATCTATTCAAATCTGAATGGAAATAAGAATATAAAAGCTTTTGAAATCTTCTCTATAAAAAATACTTTTTGATGAAATGTAATCAGATGATCTTTTTCAATAAAAATTTAAGAATAAAAATACATGAAATTACATTCTTTTTTCTTAAGTATAAATTTTAATCATTCTAAGAAATATACTAAATATTTTTGAAAAAATTTAAAAAATATTTCATGACTTCTTAATGTAGAAAACATCCATTTTTTCATAATAAAAATCTTTCATTTTTTTATAGAGACCATGTAAACTGAATTATTCTCAATTTTTTTCATAATTTTAAGTTTATGCAATACATTTTTTTATAAAAATTAATTATATAACTAAAAAATTAAGCCATAGTTCCTATCCCATATTATATTATAAATTTCTGTATAAAAGACACAAAATTATAAAAATTAAATGCAGTGAGATTTTATTTTCAAAAAATGGACATGATGAAGCAACCTCATTTCTCCTTTCTCCAAATAAATAAAAATTGAAGAATGAGATTATATGTGTTAAACAAACAAAAAATTCTTCAAGTGGTAAAGTCTAATATTTTTTTATAAAATTCAAAAATGCAAGAAAATGATACAAACAGTAAGTAAAGTAATTTTGGTCTTTTTTAGGATAAAATGTGCTAAAATTCAAAATAATTATATGTTAGATGTTTATTAAATCCAATACTTTTCATAATTATGAAGCAATTTTTATCAAATACATAAATATTCTTTAGGTAAATTTTCATTCTTTATATTAATTTGATCAAGTCACAAAAATTAACTTCTACTCAGTGAAATTTTGCTCTTAAAATCATTTAATGAAAAGTAATTCAAAATATTAATGGGAAAATTAATATAAATAACCAAATATTCTTTAGAAATGTAAGCTGAATGCTTTATTTTTCTTTAATTCAATAATTGAAGATATCAATATTTTTCACCTGGGAATACACAGCACAAACTAAACAGATTTCTTTCATGCACTATGAGAGTTTTTGAATTTAAATATCAGGTTATGCTATTTTTCACAGACTCTATATTATGTATTAAAGTGAATTTTCATGTATCAATGCATGATTATATTTATAGAAGAATCAATATATGAGAGTATAGTTTTAAATGAGAAAAATTATATATTATAGTGATACTCATAGAAAAGGCTAATATTAGATTAATTGAATTTTATTAATTAAAATTTAAGATAATACTTTAAATAGAAGCATGAAATATTTCAATTTTTTCTTTTTGTCCTTTAAATTGAGTATAGTAGTGCAGAAATACCTTCTTTTTTTCAAAAACAAGAGTATTGACCATGTTAATTTACAATACAAAATGTAAACATTATATTCAAGTGAAAAGATACAGATAAATAATTTCTTGATGATTTGCTAGTAATATGATTTTAACACCAATATTCAAAAAAAAGAAAAATATGTTTTTATTAGCAAATATAAAAAATAAAAATAATTTGAGATTTTATTGAACAGTAAAAATTCATGCATCTTCTAACTTATCTTCCTTATTAAGAATATATACTTAAATAAATTCATTTTTATAAAAATTAATCTTAGTGGAATAGGTTTTGAAATTTTCATTTAATTTCAAAAAAACAATTCAAGGCTCTAAGTTGAAATCATCTTCAAGCTCAAATTGATGAAAAATATTTTTTTCAAATTTTTAAACTATCTGAATTCATAACTTGAGTTTTTCTATAAAATTTGAATTAAAAATCTAAGAAAAAAAATTTGTAATCAAAATGAGCTAAATAATGTTTAATAAATACAAAAATAATATTCCTCAAATATAGTTTAAATAAAAAAGGAAAAAGTTCTGTCTTTTCATGTACATTGTAGATAAAAACAATTAAATTTAGAAGCTTTTTCAATCTATCATATGAGAAAACTCAAATTATAATAATTAAGAAGAAACTTAAAGATTTTATTGTTAAAACAAAAGTTAGAATAATTCAAAAAATTTATTTATGCTCAGTGTTTCCTAGTATTTGGTATAAATTTTTTCAATAAAAAGATAAACCTGGTCATGCATTAAGGAATTTAAAATCAAATTTTAAATAAAATCCTCACAGATTAACTTATCTTGATCAGTAGTCAGGAACAGAATCTCATTGGGAGCTCAATCCAAGTCCCATCACAACTATGATTTTTATGTTTATAAAATTGTATATAGTTCTTTGTGTGAAAGATTCTGAGCAATGAAAAGGGCTCAAGGGGCTTATTATTCTACTAAATCAATATAATTAAATTATTGGAAAATCTTTATTATTTAATTTCCTTAAATTTTTATTTATGAATTATAATTATTAAGATATTTATATTAATGATAGAACAAACAAAAAAAATATAAAAGGTAAAATATAGCAATTAATTTTTTGTTCAAGTCTCATCTGCACTCTATAAGGGAAGCCATAGCTTTTTTTCATCTCACCAACTGCATTTAATATTAAATTAAAGGATAAATAACTTCTCCTCATAATATAAAAAAGAGATTTTCATTTTTAATATCATAGGCGCTTTTTTCCATTTTTCAATTTTTTCCTAAAATTTACCTGTAAAATTCATTTTTTGTCTTATGTATAAATATCACAATTATTCCATGAAATGATTTTTTATAAAATGTACTTGGGCTTTATGGCTGATTTTATATTTTTATAATTCTTCTACTTTGAATACAAGTATTTATTAAAAAAGCCATTATCTGTGTATTTTGAATTGATAAAGGATGTAAAATAGCCATAGAACAGGTTTTAATATTGTTTTTATAAGTGGAAGCAAGACATCATATTATTTCAGGGTGGACTCTATCCTTTGGCCAAAAGATAGAGTTCATCCACTGCTTTTCACCACCTTTTTTGATACTCACTCAACCCCTTTGTACATACTTTTCTAACTCTTCACCTGTTTCATTTCTATTCCCTCCCCTTTCCTTTTTCTCATCATTGTTTTAACTTTGTTTTGCTCTTGATGCCTTCAAACCTGTACTTTTTCTCTTCTCACCCTTTCTCACCTGTTTTTCTCTCACTCCATCCTCTTCCCTTTCACTTTTCAGCCCATTTCACCCTTTATCTCCAATCATGACCCTTCTAACTCTTTCTTTTTCCTCTTTCTACCCCACCTCACCCCTTCTGATTGCCACATTACCCCACCACACCCTTTTGGATCATAGTCCATACTACCATACCCCACTCACTACCACTTCCACCCCCTCGCTAACCTTTTTTATCCCCCACCACCTTTTTTTCTATCCTCCCAGCCTCTTTTCTTCTCACTTTAAATCTATTGCTCTTCAATACAATCCACCCCCCACACTTTACAACTCCTCCCTTTTTCTTTCTACCTTACCTCTTTCACTCTAAAGGGAGTGAAAGGGGGTGGAGAAGACAGTGAAAGGAGTGAGTTCAAGGGAGGCGGGATGGAGAGGTGTGGAGAGGCAACCACAAAGTGTGAAAATGAAATATAACAGGTAAGAGAGAATTAAAATGAGCATAAGGGGTAATATTTAACAGGGGAAGAACATGATATGGCTCAGAAATTGAAGGAAAAAATATGGAGGGAGAATTTCAAAATAAAGTAAATAATATATATATATATATATATATATATATATATAACATAGCAAGGAACAGGAATGGGTTATATCCTGAAACCAAAAAAAATAAAACCCAAATTCTAGTGTACTATTTATTAGACATATGGTTCATCATTATAAAATTCTACCCTTAATATTTTGATTTATTGAAGAAGAAGGAAATTTATTATTTAAAAATAATAGTGACCATATCATTTTTTCACTTTATTAAAAAAATAATATGTACTACTTATATAAATGATACCTCTTAATAAATGTATTTTAATTCTATTTGAAAGAAATTTTCAACTTTCAAAAATATTTTAAATCTTGAAAAAATTGATAATTACTGATCATAATATTAGAATAAATATATATATTTACAAAACTTTTAATGATGAAATCCAATGAAAAATATCAGTAAACTACATATTGATTCTTTAAAAAACTCTTATGATATTAAGTAATTTCTCTATATATTGACAGCTCCACAAAATTATGTGAAGATGTAAAAAAGATTTTGATTTGATTTACATGAGAAATTTACTATTACATATGAATTCATAAAGCAGAAGCACATTATTTTTAAAATCTTATGCATTTTCCAGTCTGTTAATTTTATGGACTTCACTCATATCAATATTCCTTTTATAATTAGATTAACTCAGATTACAAGACTTTTTGAAATAATGATCAACTGTGCTTGAATAAGTATTAAATTTGTCTTTGAGTTTATTTCAGATAGGTTTCAAGCTTTATTGTTGGTTGTTTCATCACTGCTTCATTATGTGCTCAATTAAGTTTGAAATTGGGTTCAAGGTTGCGGACTTGCTAGAAAGTATGCCCCCCATATTGTGTGGTGATATATGATAATTCATATTTTTATAATATTTTTTATGTATTTTTTGTATAGATATAATAATTCATAGATAATATTAATCTTTTATGTATAGATATATATGGTGATAATTCATATGATGATGTAAGATGTATTATGATAATAGTTTTTTATGTATATATTACAGTTTTTTAGATATAATATGTGTAGATATAATATATTATTGTATCATTTTGTATAACCTTAAATTTATTGTCTTTGGAGAAAACCACAATTTATCTTTATGGGAAATGATTATGTGACCAATTCTCTGATTTGTGTATCTTTATTTGTAGTTTTAATCATGTGTTCATCTTTTACTACAAGGGGTAGTAGAGCCTGTGGTCAATCAGGTTTGCAAACTATAATTTAACACAATAGCAATTGTCAACTGCCTTTTGCATCCAACACCCCAGTTCCAGAAAGGCCATCCATTAACTCAGCTTTGTCCTCACAAATTGTTTCATTGCCACTTGGAAGAAGGCCCCTGACCCCCTCATATCCTCAGCCTCACTCTTTGAAAAAATGTGATGTGATTTGTGGTTATTGTGGGGCAGCTCATTGGTTGAAGGAGAAACTTACAGCATAACCCATAAGGCAACCAAAGTTTTTTACTTGAAGCAGTGAAGGAAAGGTTGTCATACCTATCACACTTGAACCACCAACAGAGTTAAAACACTATTTGAAGGATTTTAACCATGATTGGCTAATACTTCTTTTCCACATGTGTATCCAATAATTAATTTTATCACTTTTTCCTGTATATTTTCTAACTTTTAAACGCAAATTATTTCTGCATATTCCAATCACTTCAGGAAAAAAATTAAAAATTATAATAATGCCTTGGAAATGACTTCTCTTGGTGAAAAAGTTGATCATTCAACCTGAGGACCAAAGGATGTCTTTACTTTCCAAATATCTGGTGAAATGCTTCACTATATTGGCTGTCTCCTACCACCAATAGATGGTGCTGCAAAATTTGCACAAATTTATGTCACTCAGCATGATCCTTTACAGCAGGCCCTAAAACAAGTGGAAAATGTGCATGGAAGTGTTCTCCTCCCTGTAGTTATGTCTTTGCAAGAAATGTTAGACAAATGCAATCCATTTGTTGCATTGTTCAAAAAATCTAAAGAAAGAATTTCTCAGTCTGACTCCCCTATCAAACTCTGCCTCAAAAGTACCACTCCCTTAAATGTTGACCTACAATGCTATAACAGCCCTACTTGCAATGAAGTATGTTTGATCATGCATGCAAGTGGTGAGGAATCTCAAGTCTCTAGGGATATCATTCTGGAGAAAAGAGATGTCCCCCTTCAAAGGATATCCGAATTACATCCCAGCTACTCCCCATTGTGATTTCTACTTCTTTTCCCTTATGGTCACTATGCAATATAGGGGGTGGACTTTCTAGCAAGTCCCCAACCTGAACTCATACTGAAATCTACTTGAAACCCCACCTAAAACTGTTCTGCTGAGTGGTTTTCATCCCTGATTGTATGTTTCCTTTGTCAATAGCTCAATGTGTGTTCAATATGTGGTGAATTTGGGTCCAAGGTTTCAGACTTGCTAGCAAGTCCGCCCCCCATATTGCACGTTGGGTGAAGTTGGCTAGCAATTAGGGATTTTCTTTACAGAAACGCATAAGTTGGATGGTTATATGAATGATGGTGAGGAACCAGGTGTTTTTTTTAATATATTTTTTTTGATTTAGTCTTTTTCAGTTCATTTATATAAATTTTATATTTATTTGTACTTCTCAATTTGCATGTACCTCTATATGAAGTTGTGCGTGGCAGAGGACAATCAAAATATATCTCTCAAATGCAATATTTCTCATATAGATCACACTACTGCCAAAATGGGGTTCCTCTGCTGCACTTATCTGGCTCATTATTTCAGGAGTACTTGGTTGATTATTATGCTCAAATGGAACAAAACAGACTGCACTACCTCTCTAAAAATAAGGATAAACTCCGTGCAGACCTTTATTGTGGTGTGGAAGTTTCTATAAATAATGGGACTAATCTCAATTAAGTTGGTAAGTGAATTATTCTGCCTTTGTTTTTTGTAGGGGGACCACATAACATGGATCTGCTATATTATGGTGCAATGGAAATTGTATGGAAATTAGGAAATCTGGATCTTTTTATCACAATCATTTTTAATCCAAACTTGAAGGAGATAAAAGTTATTCTTCTTGAAGGTCAAAATGCTCAGGATAGGACAGACTTTCTTGCCAGGGCTTTCAGACTGAAACTTGATGCTGTTATGAAAGAATTACTAAAAGGGGAGCTGCATAGGAGTCTAGAACCAAGTGAAAAGGGGGTTTCGGGTTCTGTTTTAGCACATGTGTATGTAATTGAGTTTCAGAAGAGAGGACTAACACATGCACATATACTCTTATGCTTTGATTCAGAGGAAAAGCCAGATACAACAGACAACATTGAATCAATTGTTTCAGCAGAGTTACCTGATCCTGAGAAGGATCCTTTACTTTTTCAAACAATAACAACCTGTATGCTCCATGAACCCTGTGGCTCTGTCAACTCATGTGCTTCATGTATGAAAGATGGGAATTGTTCTAAAAGATAGCCTAGCAAATATAATGACACTACACAGATGGATGAAGATGGATATCCTTTAAATTGTAGGAGAAATGATGGCCAAAAATCACAAAAATTTGAAGGAAGCTTTCAATAGACAAATCAAAATGTGTTTCCTTTTAATCCTTATCTCTCCAGAAGATTTAATTGTCATATAAATGTGGAGGTGGCAACTACAATATCTTCAGTCAAGTATCTCTATAAATATGTGTACAAGGGTCATGATTGTTCCTCAATGGTCCTGCAGACTAACAGAATAATAGATGAGGCCAAGGAATCTATGGATGGTAGGTATGTTTCAGAAGGTGAAGCATGCTGTAAATTTTTGTTTTTCTACTTCATGGTCATGAACCAGCAGTTAAAATATTACAGCTCCATTTGCCCAACCAAAAGACAGTTATATTTAATCCTAGGGGGGAAATGTTAACTGAAGGTACTGTGTTTGGAAACAGTAAAACCACCCTAACAGAGTGGTTTACAGCATGCTCTAATTTCCCAACTGCTGAGGTGGCCCAGAGGCTCAGCTATCCTGATGCTCCAATCCAGTTTGTTTGGAATGTGGGAGTCCTTAGGATTTTATTCCTATAATTTTATGCCTTACTAATTCAAAGTTGGTGTGAAGAAGTAGAAAAAAGTGGACAATTTGACAAAGAGACACAGCCATTGGTTGTGTTGCCTTTTGTGGACCAAATCCTCAAGAACAGTTTTACTTGTGCCTTCTTATTTACCATGTGGCTGGACCAATAAGCTATGAAGCTATGAGAAATGTGCATGGTGTCCAACACCAAACATTCAAGGCTTCTTGCTTGGCATATGGTCTTTTGAAAGATGATGCTGAATACAAGAAATTCTTGGATGAAGCATCATTAATGAAGACTGGGCATCAACTCAGACAACTATTCACTTTTATTCTAATCTGGAACTATCCTGCTGATCCAGTGGGTCTTTTTGATTCACACATTTTGGCACTTGGGGATGACTGCCAACATATCCTTCAAACAAAGTTTCACATTTTTCAGTCTTCCAACCAACAAATCAGAGATTACACTTTGAATCTTATTAGCCTTCTGCTTAATAAATAAGGTCACTCTATATCTTAATATGGACTTCTTGAGCCAACACAACACTTTCATCTATCTACAGGTCAACTCATCTTCAAAGAACAGCCATATGACAGGCAGGAGTTTACTGAAAAATGGAGAAATCAATATTATTTGTCCAATGTAGACCAGAAAAATGTTTTTGATGCAGTTACACAAGCCCATGCATCTGGATAGGGTGATATATTTTTCTTGGATGGACCTGGGGGAACTGGTAAAATATTTGTTAAAAACATGATCCTGGAATGGTTCAGAATTCATGGACGCATTGCTCTTTCTGTTTCTTCTTCTGGGATAGCATCTATACTTTTAGAAGGAGGGAGGACAGCTCATTCCAGGCTTAAAGTTCCACTTGATATAAATCAAGATTCATATTGTCATATTAAAGCACAGAGTGACCTAGCTAAACTTTTGAGGATGACAAAGTTAATCATATGGGATGAATCTTCAGCAAAAAATTGCCATTGTGCTGAGGTGGTCGATAGAAGTTTACAGGATATCCTGAAAAACAATTGTGCTTTTGGGGGAATTGTTTTGCTTTTTGCTGGTATGCATTTTCAACTAGCATCTAACTATTAAAATTTCTTTTTCATTAAATAAATGGATAAATATATATTCCATTTCCATTATCATACATTTTTACTGGTGCCAAAATATATTACTTTCTTATAATTTTATGTCATTCTTCAAGGGACTTTAGACAATGCCTTCCAGTTGTACCAAAAAGCTCAAGAGGACAGATATTATCTTCAACTCTAATTCACAGAACTATCTGGCTAAAAGTTAAGCAACTCCACCTGACCATCAACATGAGGCTTTTTCAGACAGGAATGATTGATGAGCAATTACAAGATGCTGCCCATTTTTCTGAGTGGATCCTTCAAATTGGGGAAGGAAGAACACCAAATCTAGATTTGGTGAAGATTCCTTCTAAGCACAGAGTTTCCAGTGGGCCTGATGGGTTAAATGAGCTATTCACTGTGGTATACCCTGGAATTAATTCTTTGGACAACAGTGATGAAGTTTCGCTGCTCAGGTACTTAAAAAGTAGGGTCATCCTAGCCACAAAAAATGTGGATGTAGATGAAGTTAACAAATTCGTTCTGAATATTCTACCAGGAAGAATCTCAACTTTTTATAGTGCTGATTAAGCCATTGCTGAAGATGGATCACCAAACAACCTATTTCCAGTAGATTACTTAAACACCATCAATCCATCAGGTTTTTCTCTACACTCTTTGTCACTAAAGAAGGGTTGCCCCATCATGTTACTTTGTAATCTTGACCCAGATGCAGGTTTATGTAATGGCACCAGGCTGGTGATTACACATATTGAAAGAAATGTGATAGAAGCATGTATACTCTCTGGATCATATGAAGGAAATTGGATTTTTATCCCTAGGATCACATTGGAGAGTTCACCTAATTCTGGTCTTCCTTTCACACTGCGCAGATTTCAGCTACCTATTAGGGGGTATCAATGTTCAGGGATCCGCAATTGGAGATCAGGAATTTTTTTCCCAAAGGAATCCACGATAATGCATTACCCCACCTCTTATACCCCAATTTCCATTCCTAATTCCTGATCTCAAACTCATCACATCCATGAGACATATCCAGAGAGTAATCCAAGATGTGGTTATGGCAGAAAGTTGTGCAACATGTGGTTATGATAGAAAGTTGTCCAAGATGTGGTTATGAAAAAATTGAGTAGAAAAATGTCGGATAAGAGGTGAACATTGACACGTAAAGAGTCTAATAACCCAATTATTAGCAAAAATAATTGTGGAAGATAATTGGGGTATAAGGATTTTTATCTGCAATTAATTTAATTGCGGATCCCTGAACATTGATACCCCCTATTAGATTAGCTTATAGCATGACAATCAACAAGGCCCAAGGTCAATCTTTAGACATTGTAGGTCTTAACTTGGAATCACCAGTTTTTGCACATGGTCAGTTATATGTAGCACTTTCAAGGGCAAAGTACAGTGGAAATGTCCATGTACTATTGCCTGAGAAAGCTAAAGGAAGGGCAGTAAATGTTGTATACAAAGAAGTCCTAATTAATTGTATTTAATATTTATTGCAAAAGGGAGGGAGGTTAATAAAATAATACACTTATATTTACCTATAGCCTTGATGCCATCCAAGGCTAACATCACTCACATCTGGGACCAACGTCTGGATGTATAACCATGTCAATCATGCATATTCTACACTGTTATAACAAAAATCCTGAACTTTGGCCCAGATGTGTAATCATGCAAATTATGCATATTCAAGACAGTTATAACAAACATCCAGGCCAAAGGTGTGGATTTGTAATCATGCCAATCATGCATATTCAACACAGTTAAAACAAATATTTGGGCCAAAGCTCTGGATGTATAATCATGTCAATCATGATTACTCAACATTATTATGACTTACATCCAAGCTGAAGGTCCGGATGTTTAAGGATTTTTACCATACAATGTGCATAGCATGCAGGCACACACATCCGGGCCAAAGGTCCGGATGTGTATGTGAGGCTGCTGACTGTCTGCATTGCAGACAGGTAGCAGGCTTGTTTGTAACTAAATACTGTTTGTCATTTTGCCATTATTTCCCCCTTCTATATACTATTCAACTTGTGTTTTTTTCTCCAACCAATTACAATTGAAAGTTCTTTTCTGAATACATAACACAAAAGCTCTCCTGCTTCTTACAAAAATCATTTAAGATTTTTTTTTCTTTGAAAACCAATTACTGAAATGTTTCTCTTTCATTAAACACACCAGTTTTTTTAGTCTCATCAGGCTGAACTTCAAGTAAAAATCAAATATCCAGCCTGCACTTGTGTCAGGCAGTATTTCGAAATAATGGGCACATGATATTGTTGGTTAGAAGAACCAAAAAAAAAAAAAAAAAAAAAAAAAAAAAAAAGAATGAAGAAAACAACTTGTAAAAACACTTGTGATTGTAGATTGTGGTAACAAGTATTTTGTCACTTTATATACCAATTTTTTTTTTTTTTTTTTTTTTTGTTTAGGAGAGGTGGTTGCGTTATGGTAAAAACAGTCTAAATTGAAAAAAAAGAAGAAAAAAACCCAAGATTGAAAAGACTGTTGACCTGTCAAAGGCAAAATAAAAGTCGTTTGAAATGTCTCAAGCCAATAAATGATAGATCTCTTGACTGACAGTTCAAACAATCGGGTGGCGAAAAGCACAAAACGTCAACGATTCTCTTGTGGTGTTAGATAAGTGCGGATTTTTCTAAACTTAAGTGCGAATTTCTAATTGCAAATTTCACAGAACTGACACCCCCTAATGTAATAATTACCTCTAGAACTATCAAGTCATACTCACTTGCCCCAGTGATTCTTGCCACCTAGTTTTATAAGTCAAGTGGTGTTATTGGTGAGGTATTTAATTTTAAATGAGCAAGACCAATTCAAGTGATTTAATAAATAATTGTAATGGTTAAAGATTGAATGAGTATATACTACTGTAGGCTGCTGATATATATATATAATCCCTGCGTATTGATCTTTCCAATGCTATTTGTAAATATAAATTACAATGTATGTAATCTAGGTTGTAAATGTATACAACTAGGAATTTAAATCTAGAAAATGAAATCGTAGTTAGTTTCAGTCTTGATTACTAAGCGATGAGAGGAAGTATTAATTCTTCAGAAAATCCTGCCATCCCTCCCTCTCCCTGCTCCCAAACTTGCAAGTATGACCTCTAAACTTTGGATTGTCGAGTCATTATTTTTTAAAAAATATATGTGCTCTCAAGTTATGAAGATTCTTTGCGTTTAATTTTAATTTTAATTTTGTTTTGTTTTGTTTTCAATTTATTACTATCTGACTCAACTTCCAAGACATTCAAGATAGAA
Organism: Hemileia vastatrix; assembly: GCA_030280995.1. Classification (NCBI taxonomy): domain Eukaryota; kingdom Fungi; phylum Basidiomycota; class Pucciniomycetes; order Pucciniales; family Zaghouaniaceae; genus Hemileia; species Hemileia vastatrix. The sequence goes on from JASXTE010000001.1 coordinate 51,891,785, forward strand.
TGAAGTCAAGTAAATAACTGAAAAATTTAAGGAAAAAGAAGCAAAAGCCAAACGATGCGCAAAAAAAGAGGACGTGCCATCAAAGCAGGAAGATTACTAAGCAAGACACTATATTAAGCTAGTAGGTGAACAGAAATGCAACCAGTAAGACTAACGAAACACAATTCATTAAGGAGTTAGTTCGAGAAGTGATTAGGAAGAAAGGATAGTTGAAACAGATATGATGGTTGGTAAAATGGAGATAAAGATATGAAATTTCTTTTAGCCTTAAACGAACTTCTTATGTTTCCACGCTCTGCCTTGCCTAGCCTCTTATTCTTATCAAAGGCGGCAATAGAATTTGAAGGATTTAATAAAAGTATCTACTCATTGACTAAGAACTTTATAACATAGATTTTTTATCATCGTCACCAGAAAAAAAAACCTGGCACCTTCTAACAGGTGCATCATTATCTTTTAATCTCACCCAACTAGGGACATGATATAAGAAGACTGATAGACTAGATACATGGGGAAAGGTTCACATTTTAGTGGCAGAGCTTAATGCGATGAAGTAGGAAGACAAGTGAGAGAAGGTAGGATGGGAGTTGACGTTTGAGAAGGTTATAACATCGATTAAATTGCTTGGGAATATGTTTACAACTAATCGGTATTCGCAATCAAGGCTGGAGTCAATCCTGGAGCTAGGACATCCCTGGATTTTCCTTATCAGGTTTGTTTGAGTTTGAAATGTAATGTAAAGAATTATTAGGGATCATAGAAACTCTACCCCGAGATTTGAAAAAAAAAAAAAAAAAAAAAAAAAAAAAATTAGAATAAAATATCAATGACTAACATTAAAAAAAAAAAAAAAAAAAAGAGTATGAAATAAATATTTTGAGTTTGGAGAACATGACTACTTCCACCGTCTCATTTTATTTTATTTTATTTAATTTGTGATGACATCTTCATCCATTCATCCCTACTTCCATACACCTCCACATATCGATCACTCTATACGTATATTACACAAAATAGAAAACATATATACAACTTTATTGGAAACATTTGGTCCAGCTCTAATACTTTTCTCTAAACTTTCACAGATAAATCTGCCTAGTTGTGATGTCAAAAAATAAAATAAAAGGCAAGTCGCTGATCAATTGAAGAAGTTAGGGGAGAATAATCCAAAGGTAAATCACACTTGTAATAAGAAAAAAAAAATTGCAAATTGAGAAGTAATTTTTTAAAAAAAATTTAAAAATTAAATAAATCATTAAAAAATATATATTCCTTTTTTTAAAAAAAAAAAAAAAAAAAAAATACTACTGCTAGTGTGTTTTCTTTGAACTAGACTACTAGAAAGTCATGCCCCCCCCCCCAAAAAAAAAGAAAGAAAGAAAGAAAGAAAGATAACTTTCACACCATTTAATAGTCAATTTTTTTTTCAGATATTCTCATTTACATATATGACTATCATGTTATTCTTGTCGCACCACCCCTCCTAAGCTAAAAAGTAAATAAGAATGATAAAAAACAAAGGTGAATAACGCCGACCAAAAACACCTTTTTTTTCTTAAAAACAATGTAATAAATTATACTTTAATTATAATGATTTTATTTTTTTATTAAAAAAAAAAAAGAAAAACAACCCATTGTCCTGAACCATATTGCCCACACAGTAGTATATATATATATAGCAGTTTCACTGGTCAATTCCTCCCACCACTATTATGAGGATTATGATAAAAAATTATTTAAAATACATCATCATGTAAAGTCGTATAATCAAACTCATCATATTTTGTCCATCAACATTTGATATGAAAAGCACTTTCGACGCAAAAAATATAATACTTCACAGGTTACTAAGCCTGTAAAAAAAAAAAAAAAAAAAAAAAAAATCATAGCACTAGCATAAAGTATATATATATATATATATATGTATATGTGTGTGTAGATATTGTCTATTACTTTAGCCTGCGAGCCCCTTGCAGAAACCGAAACAGTGTACAACTTTTATAGATGGAAAGCATTAATGATAAATAAAATTATTGTTTCACATAGGGGATGGGATGGAGAGGAAATTAGATGAATTATGCGATGAAACAACTATGAGCTTCATCAAAACATTTTTCTTTTTTCTCATTTTGATCATTGCACTATTTATGAAGCTTTAATCATTTGATTGATTTGATCGGAGAATATTCTATGAGCTAAAAGAGAACCATCAATCAATCAATCAATCAATCAGCCAGTTTAAAAAAAATATTTCAAAATCAATCAAACTTTGATTAATTCGCAAAAAAATGAAAATGATGATAAAAAAACCAACCTGTGGTAGTTGGATGCAAAGAATCCCAAAACAAATATTTTGATGGATCTGCACAAACTACACCATGACTTATACAAGGAACATTAGATATTTCAAGCCCAAAAGAGGTCGGATTATTAATTAATTGAGTCCAAAAAGAAGGAACGTCAAATGTAAAAAGCCTCTGAGATGGCAAAAGCTGTGCTTGAAGGGTTTGTAACTTGTCACTAAACCTTGCATTAAATAGATCATTAAGTTTTTCGAGAGTCCGAAGCGCGCCAGTATTATTATGTGAATTGAAGATATTCACCAGCAGAAGTTGACCTGGGGGTATAGGCATGAGTAGAATGTCAGGCGCTGGGCCTTTGAATGATGCACCAACGGTGGAAGGAGAAGTAAAATTGTTGACAATAGAAAATACAGCATCTACAGTTGCATTGATAGAGCTTTCAGCTGTATTGAAATCCGCTATAGCTTCAGCCCGAGAAGTAGCATTTGCTTGACCTTTGAGGACCCGGTTCCAGATCTAGCCAAAAATAATAATAATAGAAGAAAATAGTAAAATAACAGTAAAAATTTCAATAAATAAGATTTCTAAATGGACGTCATTCATGGCATAGAAACAGAATAACGTTCAATACTAAAAATGCATATTTAGATGGTAGATTAAATTTTACCTTTGTCACAGAATTTATACCAATCCAAATGGCCACTAAGGATTTACCTTGGGAGGTACCAGCTCCTGGTGAATTGTCTTTCAAATCTTGGAGATAGGCATCCACCTGATCACCAAAATCAGGAACATATGCGGAATTCAGTCCGTTGTCAACTGTGGCACTGCCTATTTCCAAGAATGAGTAACACGACTAGAAGTGTTCTAGATATTTCTACATAAGGAAGAAGAGCTTAATTTACCATACGCATAATTAACCAAAGTAGTCTTCGAATCATTCGGTCCCAATTTTTGGGCCAAATATTCATTCCAGACAATCCCATTAGACCAACGACCTTGATAATAAGGCTTAGGTTTCAAACTTTTTGCGTAAGCAGCAGGACGGGAATGCGCATTATCACAATAAGATCCACCAAAAATAACAATATTGTTATAACCATCTCTCCCACCATTCAAAGTAGTAGTAGCTGGATGAGGGGGATACCGGGCAGCGCCTAACCCGGACTTACTTACCACTTCAGCAGTGCTGGTGCCCACACGGCCACTTTTACTTAATTTTTTTTGGCGCACTAGCTCCACAGCAGCAATAATCCCACCTACAAGTAACAAAATTCCAAGAAAAAATAAGATGGCCATCATGCGCCGTGACATCCTACTACGCTTGCGGGAGACCGTAGCAGTAGGTTCGGTGCTAGGCTGGGGTGATTTATCATTACATTCTGAGACAGGGAACTGGTCCGGAGGGACATCACCAGATCCTAACTTGGGCACATCGACAAAAGAATGAGTTGAATTATCTTGTTTCTCTGCCCACAGTGGAAGAGTTGAAGACCAAGACCCATTTCGAGGGGTGTTGATAGGACTGAAATCTGATGGGGGAGTTAAAGAGGCTGTAGGAGCTTGAGATGCTCTACCGAGAAAAGGCCCCTCTTGCTGGCGAGGAAAGGAGGGGACTGAAGTATAGTGATAAGATGGATACTGTGTATTTGATGGTGTTGAAGTCTGGGACAGAGGATGAGGCTGGTGCCAATACTGTGATGGAAGATGTGTATTTATTTGCTTTGGAGGGGTCTGATGAAAAGATGGTTGGCCCTGAGGATAGGCTTGAGATTGAAATGAGGGATGATGTTGAATATTAGCTTCATAATTTGATGAAGGATCCCCAGGGGCAGCTGGAGGAGGGAAAGGAGGGCAGGGGCTGGACTGCGGGGGATGGGAAGATGGATGAGAGTGATTCATGCCGAATAAGACGTCAAAACAGAGATGGAAATGCAGGCGAAGGGAAGAATAAAAAAAAAGTGATTAAAGGATGGGACAGAAGGACATCGGACAACAGCCAATAGTGGGAAAACAGTGCCAAGAGTAAATAAAAAAGAAATTCGGACAATACACGATTAGGGGAGGGAATACAGTAGATGAGGATTGAAAGAGAGAAATGGACAAGGGGAGGAAAATATGCAAGACAAGGAGGGGGGATGAGACAAGTGGATAAAGAGACTAATATATATAAGGATGAAAATGGAAATAGAAATAGAAGAAAGAGGAATACAGAAATCTAAAAAAAGTGAAGTTGAAAAAAATAAGGATACCACACTTATAGACTACTGAAAGAAGACAAAAAAAAGGAAGACTGAGGGGGATAGGGTGAATGATAGTAATAATGAGAAAGGCAATAAATGGATGATATACTAATCAGCTCACGAGCTGTTGTAACTGCTGCTGCCAGTGCTGCTACTGCTACTGCTACTGCTACTCAGGTCGAAAAAAAGGGAGAAAGAGACATGTCTTGGAATGGCTGCTAAATCTAAATCCCATGCGCGTTCAAGGAGTGCACTGGTGGCGTCGAGCAGAAAAACGAGAAAGATATCCCATTATAGATTATAGTTATGCTCCTAGCCCGAAGCATGGAGCATTCACCCAGTCCTACCGATGAGGATAGATGGAGTCATTCATGGCCTCTGTACTCGGCCCTCGCAAGCCTACGCTTTCTGCCGAGCAATCCTCCACCTCCAGCACTGATCGACTACTCCAATCTGACTTGACCCATCAGTTAATGTTGCCATTCCGTTGCCATCGCCGTCGCCAGCCAAGAGTCAGAGCTGTGCTAAATCCGTGAGCACCATCAGCCCAGCGCTGCAGGTCACCAAAAACCATGAGCCTTGCACTTATCCATCCAAATATGCACACCCAACTTTGATTTTCTTCTTAAATCGTCTCTGGCACTTCAAAGGCCTCGCTTACCCTTCCGCATTTTCATGCATCTTTTCTTTAGTTCACTTCCCACCCCTGACAAGCCTTACACTTTCTTTTTTCGCTCACCGTTTCTTGGAGATGTTTCCTTCATTAATGCCCCACCCAGCTCCAGAGCTTCTCACAACCCTTGTGAATACTTATTAATTTCTTTATCTCCTCCTCTTACTTTTTTCTTGGCTCTGTCACAATCCCCAACTAACCTTGATCGACTCGCCAGTTGACCACACTTGAGTTGCTTGCCAATCACCAACCATGATCAACCCTCATTTACCTTATCTTTCCCTTTGTTCCTGAACATGATCGACACGCAACTTCCCCCAAGCAGATTCCAGCTCGTCTTGGACCAAAAATCGACCATGTTGCTGTACTCACGTGATCAGCTTTTTTTTATTATATAGTGACTTTCCTGTTCTTTTCGTTTCCCGGTATCAGGCGGCTCCTACTTGTCATTTTCTTTCTCGTATAGCACATATATTCCCTCATGTTTGTCATATGTCAGCTTTTCTGTGAATAGATTGCCGAATTCGCCTGTAAATACTTTTATCCACATCATTACGTCTGAAATTGTGCACTTGATGTCTACAATAAATTGTATGCATTCATGATTTGTCAAGTGATATGCAGATATAAAAATCCTTTTTTCAGCTCCCTTTCGCACTCACGATGAAAGGTTGTTTGTATAAGCCATTTACTGACAATCCTAATGGCTGCAGGCAATCTTGTCGAAGAATATCATTTTTCAACTGTTACGACTGACATTTCCCACGTTTTAGGCTAATAAGGATTAATATACACCGCTATTTTAGATAATACGCAAAAATATATTCTGGTTAATTCTTGCACTCATTAACTAATTCTGCGAGGATATTATATATTTGTATTGATCAGTGGTCATCACGCAGCTGTAATGCACCAATAAACCGCTTACCAACTAAATGTGTATAGACGGATGATCGATTACCGTCATTTCCCCAAAATGATCTCAATATACGCCTGCTCCCAAAAAGCTTGTGGCTTTTTCCAGTTGTTTTCCCCTCTATTTGATGGGGGTATGAAGTGTGGTGATAATGCGATTTTTTTGGTTGATGATGATCAATAAGGATTTCTTGTTGGCTTTTGAAATTTTCAATATTTTTTACTGACTCTCCCAGAACAATTTGGTCAGTTATAAACTCAAATGGCGTAACTAACCAGATATCACTATGAAAGTCAAGCGAAAAATTCTGAAAGCTACACCAACCGTTTCCAATAAAACCCTGCTGCTGTGTTTACATACCATTGTAATTGCTGAACTGTGAGAAAGATCATGGGCTCGACTGTTATTTATAAATCAAAAGATATTTTTAGGAAACTATGATCCTGTGGATGTAAATCGAATTTCAACCAGGATGAGTGAGTGAGCTGATTGGTTAGCTAGACTATAATGTTAAGGTAGATTCAGCTTTTCCAAGGTTCAGTTTAAATTAGCTTTTACATTTATGTTTTTATAATTGGACGAGCCTGCTACCCGTCTGCTACGCACCTCGCATGATAGATATATCTTACAATCTCAGGTTTTTAGTGGAATGAGTGGTTGTGAAATGAGAATTGCTGGTGAGGCTGCTGCATCTAGCGACGCGCAGCCCCGAGTATTCAATGTGGAATCAGTCGGGGTCAGTTAGGTTAGCGGCCAAAGTTGCTATTTTTTAGGAAGTTAGGGCACCAGTTCTTTTTTAGATATAGATAGATAGATAGATAAATAGATAGATGAGTAATAGAGATATTAGGATACAATTACTTACAGCTATTTGGGAAAAGCTTGCTTTGTTTTTGCCTTAAACTCCCCGCCAAAAACATGAGTTTAAACCGCTTTTGGCGGGGGATGAGGGGCTAAAAAAGAGCCAGGTTTTCCCAATTAGCTGTATATCAAAAAGGTTTGCGTTCATCTTTTTTATTTTACTTCATACAGTCTCACTCAATACAGCCAAGTCGCGAAATCTTGCGGAATTTTTGACCAAAAAATGAAAGTTTCGCCCACGAAAAAATGATTTGCCTATTCAAAAGGAAGTACCCGCCCTATCCTCAACCCTTTTCAATAAGCAAATCATTTTTTGCTGAGAACAACTTTTATTTTTTCGTCAAAAATTCCGTAAGCTTTTATGACTTAGCTGTATGGAGCATGAAAGAGGAAAACAGCTAAGTTTAGGTACATACATATAGGAGGTCGCAAGGAAGAGAAGACAAAAGTGCAATGACATAGTATGTAGTTGATTAGGAAGGTAGGGATAAAGGAAGATTATTAGGGAACCTATTGGTGCGGCCATCTTGACTCTCCATACCCCTACCACAGACATCGGTCAGTTGACCTAAACTCATGATTTTGGCAAGGAATGGGAGACAAGACAACCGCAAGCTTTTATGAAATAGCTATAAATGAGATGGTTCAAATTTAGAAGCCAAGCCTAGTCAGATGACAAACAAACTCTCATCAAGTTAATTTTCCTACACTTCACCTTCCTTTTCATACTACATCGGTCATCGACGACCAGCTAGGCCTTTCTTTTGAAGATCCCCTTTTTACTGACTGACGACTCATCTTTGGTTTGGAGGTTTGAAGATTCATGCATACCTTTGCTATAATTCTCCTTTCTTCTCTCCGCCTCCTTTTTTATGGACCTCTACACCCATAGGAAACAATTACGATAATTAAACTGATTATGTCAGTAAGCAGCAGGTATTCAAACTAATGCTTTTGCCAAAAACGCTCAAAAGCTAAAAACCAATTATACAGTTTTTTTTTTTTTTTTTTTTTTTTTTTTTTTTTTTTTTGAAATAGCTGCCTTATCCTGTAATGCTCTGGTAACTCAATAAAGTTATTGTTTAGGCTTGATATGTGCAATTATTATATTGAAATTTACATACACAACAATGATAGTTTCCCTTCTATGATTTTTTTACTCAAAAAAAAAAATATTTTGCAAAAATAACAAAAACGTTTGCAGCAAAAAAATCGGTTTGCTGATCAATTGGGGTGGTTAGGGGAAAATGATGCAAGAAGGAGTCACACTTAAACTATAAAATGTACAGCCATTTGGGAAAATCTTGCTCTTTTTTTGCCCCTCATCCCCTGCCAAAAGCGGCTTAAACCCATGTTTTTGGCGGGGAGTTTAAGGCAAAAACACAGCAAGCTTTTCCCAAATAGCTGTAAGTAATTGTATCCTAATATCTCTATTACTCATCTATCTATCTATATCTAAATGTATATATAGCTATATTGGAAAGCAGGTTTTCGAAAAAACTTAAACCCTTTTGACAGAAACATTGACATTTGACAGTAAAACTTGCAAATTTCGGTACATATAAGAAAACGTTACTGCCAGATGTCAATGTTTATGTTCAAAAGTTTTAAATTTTTTCTCAAAACTGCACCAACCATTTCTAATAGATATACAGCTATTTGGGAAAAGCTTGCTGTGTTTTTGCCTTCCACTCCCCGCCAAAAACATGAGTTTAAGCCGCCTTTGGCGGGGCATAAGGGGCAAAATAAGAGCAAGGTTTTCCCAAATAGCTGTATATACAGCTAAATTGAAAATGGTTGGTGCAGCTTTCCACAGTTTTTCCCCACTTACTCAGGATTTTCCCTCATTATTTCATCCCGCTAGCCTGTTTCCAACCAAAAATGCTGGGTATGTTGAGCAAAATTTTGAGAAGTTGCATCAACCTTTTTCAATTTAGCTGTATATAAAGCATATTGCCTTTCTTCAACAAAGGTTTTTTTTTCTTTTCCATGGAAAAATCATCAAGAGAATTTATCATTACAGTCAAACCCGTAAACATTGAGACAAAAATGAAAATTTTCAAAAATATATTGACAGCCCAAAAGTTGAGCTGCAGTGTTTTTTTTGACATCTTCAATTTATTTTGTGACAGTCTGTTTGACTTCACTTTCAACACAGATGTTGAAAAGCGGCGAAAAAAACAAAGAAATTAAGCCGATTGCCACAAAATGAATGGAAGATGTCAAAAAAAATACTGCAGCTCAACTTTTGGGCTGTCAATAACTTTTTGAAAATTTTCACTTTTGTCTCAATGTTTTCGAATCTGGCTGTACTCTACGCACAATTACTTACAATTTTTTTTCTCTCAAAGAATAAAGGGTAGTGATCCAGCGACAACCTTGATTTGCTTCAACGACAACCTAGTTTTCTGAAAATTGTGATTACACGCATATTACTTGTATATTTAAACTAGGAAAAAAAAAGAAAAAAAAAAGATACAGCGATCACAAAATCTTTTGGTGAGATTTTGAAAAAATTAAAATAAAAAATTAGGCGAAAAAAAGCAATATGCTGATTAATATGCAGGTTTGAATGCTTTTTGTGTGAATTTTTAAATTTAAATTTTTTTTTTCAAGCAAATTTTTTTTTTTCGAGCATTTTTATTTTTATTTTCATGAAGAACATCACCAAGAAATTTTGTGATCGCTGTATAAGCCACAAAAGGCGGCTTTGTTGTTTTTAAAGGAAAAATGTTGCAAGCAAACATGCCTTAGCTGTAAAACTGTTTCGAAAAAACCGGTATAATTTGATGAGGATCAGGATCAGGATGATTTCACAAACTGAATTGATTTTTCTGGCCACCAAAATAACTATTTTTTTTATCGAGTGTGTAGGTTTGTTTGCCATTTACATTTTGGAGGTCGCGGCAATGTATTGGAAAATATCTCCTTTCATATGAATGGATTCATTCCTTGCTTCCTTCTGCTATATACCTCTACTTCGGTAAATCTGTTTGGTATGCATATTTCACCGAATTTTGAGTAGATGTTTAGTTCAAAATTCGGTAATGTAGGCCTACCGAGGGAGTTTATCAAAGCGGAGGTATGTAGATATCCTCTCTCAAACCAAAAAGATCAATCAAATAAACTCAGTTAACAACTAGTTATTAACAGCATTCATAAATGATTATTATCCTTCAGTGCCCCCTCCCCCCCCAAAAAAAAATATAATGGATTAATGCCATGTGTGCGTGCGCGTATGTAGATTCATTGTTTCTTTTCGGTTGAATGGGTACAGGACAAATAGAAAGCTTGTTTAGTCCCTTAGTGCTCTTGCTAAAGGTTCAATCACCCTTGTAAAAATTAAAAGAGCATATATATATGTATACATGTGTGCGTGTGTGTGTGTGATTGTGTGAGTGCGCGTGCGTATGAGGGGTGAGGGACCTCTCTTATCATTTTCAAACGCGGATTTTCAGTCAAGTATATTGTTGGATAAGGAGTAGCACCTAACACCTGAAGAAAATGTAATGCCCTGTGCACCCGAATCCCACAGCCCCAATGGTAAGCTCGCTCTCTTCACCCCGTGTCAGAATGAAGAGAGGGGACTCGCGCACACAGTCTACATACATTAAAGGCCGCAGTTGCGGTTCTCACTAATCTAAACCTAACACCCCCCCTCGCAACAAGGCCTCTACCACCAATAGCCTAATAGTAAAAGATTATGAATTAAAGAAAGAAAAAAATACAAGAAAAAGATAAATATGAAGGAAAAATAAAATAAAAACTAAGTTCCAACTGAAAGATAAGACAAACAATGTTGAATATTCAAACCACCCAATGACTTTGTCATACAATCTGCCTTTTGATCTCTACTAGGCACCCAAGTAAGAAGTACTTCTTTGTTGAAAATTAGCTGGTTGACAAAATAGAAATCCCTCTTTGAATGTCTGGTATCCTTATTTGATGATTGGTCTTTTCCTGTCCTCACTGCTGTCTGATTATCACAATAAAGATGAACTGCGTCTTGATAGTTAACAAAGTCCTCAAGCAAGTTCTTGACCCATAAGCCAGTCCTGACACCTGATGAAAAAGCCATGTATTCTGCTGTTGAAGTAGATAGTGCCACTGTCCGTTGCCGTTTTGCATTGATATGGCCTTGAGAAGCTCTATCACCTTCATGCCCACTCCAGCTTGAATCAGCATAGACTTCAACTTTTGCGACTGAATCTGAATGAGAAGGAAATATCTTAAATGTGAAATGAGCTGTTGCTGAAACATAAGCCACAAGATGTTTCAAAGCTTTCCAATGATCTTCTGATGGATGTCTGGCAAAGCGTGCTAATAGATTGACAGCATATGCAATATCTGGCCTAGTTCCTTGGGCCAGGTAGCTTAAAGAACCAACAATTGACAGGAAGCCCAGGGGGTCGATTGGAGAAGATGATGGATCTGCTGAAACCAGGTTACACTTACTTGGAAGGGGAGCCTTAGTATGCAATTGAGAAGGATTATGAAGTTTGCTGATCTTCTGAGCAAGAGGAGCTTGAGACAAAATAAACCCATCCCTGACTCTTTCCACATCTAAACCCACTATTCAATCCACCTTTTCCTTCCACTTAATTTCCAAAACTCCAGCCAAATCTTTTTCCAACTTCTTCAAAGTTTCATGAGAATCACATGCCACAATTCAATCATCCACATGAAGCCAGATAACTGATGAACCCAGATTCTTCTTTAAAATATAGACAGAATTATCAAAAAGACTTGGTTCATAGTCCAAATTCTTCAACTTTTCCACAATGAACTTCCACCAACATCTTGCTGCTTGCTTTTTACCATAAAGAGCTTTGTGCAACCGGCATACTAAAGTGCCATCGTTTTCTTCAAGTCCTTCAGGTGGCCGAACATAAACTTCCTCTTCAATAGGACTATTCAAATAAGCTGCAACCACATCAAAAGAATGAACAAACCAGTTAAACTTTGCTGCCAGAGTAAAAATTAGTCATAGAGATGTGAAGGTAGCAGTAGGAGCAAAAGTTTCTTCAAAATCATGGCCATATTGCTGCAAAAATCCTTGAGCTACATAACGTGCCTTGAAACACTTAGGGTCATCAGCTGAAAGTCCTGGTTTAATAGCAAAAATCCATTGCGCTCCAAGAACTTTGATGCCAGGTGGAGGTTTAACAAGTGACCAAACTTTCTTCCTGGAAAGATTCTCAAGCTCATTTTTGCAAGCTAAAGACCATTGATGACTGTCTTCACTTTTCATAGCTTGCTCATATGTTTTTTGGTGCATCAGGGAACAATTCTAAGCAAGTATTTTGAATTTCAGTTCCAACAGCATCTTGATCCAGTAGTCTTTTATCAAGTTCAAAATCACCAAGAGTTAATGAATTCACTATAAATGGAAGACCATGCTTTTCTGAAGATGGAATCACATCACTTTTATCTTGAGGCAGCTGTTCTTCTGCAATATCAGGTGATTTAGAGTTATTTCGCTTTTCAGAAACTTTTTGAGTTGTTGCACGTGAAGGGAATTCAGCAAAAGCAGATTGAATAAGCCTGTTGTTTGTTTGATCCCAAAAAAGCCAACCTTTACCACCCTCCACATACCCAACCACATAACATTTCACTACCCTCACATCAAGTTTCAACCGTTGAGATTTTGCAACATGAACAAAGGCCACTTCTCCAAAAGTCCGTAACAAATCAAGTTGAGGTTTTCTCTTGAACATTGCTTCATAGGGAGTTTTTGAAATAGAAACTGAATTGGGAAGTTGGTTATGAAGATAAGCTGCCCACAAAAATGCCGCACCCCAAAAGAACTTTGACAAACCACTGTCGTAAAGCATTGTCCTACCCATATCAGAAACAGTCCTGTTGTAGCGTTTGGCAACTCCATTTTTTTCAGAATGATAAGGCATAGAATGTTCCCACTGAATTCCATGTTGTTATAGATATATTTGCATCTTTTGATTAAGATATTCTCCACCATTATCTGAAAGAAGAATCTTCAGTTTGAAACTAGTTAACCGCTCCATTTTTAAATGAAATTGTATAAAAGCATCAAGGACTTCATTTTTTGATTGAATTATTTCAATATCAGAGTAGCTTGTCTTCACATCTCAAAAGGAAACAATATAGCGTGCTTCATTAAATGTTTCAACTTCAAAGGGACCCAAAACATATGAGACAATAATTTCCAAAGGTTCAGGATCACTTTCAGTTGGAAGTAGTGTGTGTCTTCGGACATTCTTGCAAAGACGACATTATTCACAATCAATAATTCCAGGAGGAAGAGAGGAGGGAAGACCAAGGGCAACACCAGAAGCAAAAAGCCTTTTCATAGCTCGTAAGCTGACATGTCCAAGAATTCAATGACACTTCATGAGTTCACTTTCAGGCTGTCGAGTTGAATTATGTTGCCGCTGAATTGGGGGGTCAAGTGACAAAAATGGAACTGACAGCTTGGAAGACAGAGAAGAGGAAATAGAGGTAGCATTACATTGAGGAAAAGGACCATACCACATTCTGAGAAGCCACTTGTTTCCACTAGAACACTTTGCTTTAGCTAATTCAGTATCACCTTTTTTCAGAACAAAATGATTTGCTGCATTGGCATAGAATGAAACCCCAGACTTTAATAATGCAGATCCAGAAATTAAGGTACCTCTAGCAGTTTGGCAGAAAAAAACTCTTTTGATGATGAAGTTGGAGTTATCAAAGCCTTTCAGGATGATGGAGCCAATTCCTGTTACAAACTGTTGAGATTCAGGATCATCCTTGACAATAAGAGGAATCTTTTGAGGTAAGTATTTCAATTCAGAAAATATAGATAAATCTTCACTCATATGATCAGTTGCATAGGGGTAAAACAAAGCCAGTTTTTGTGGAGATGGGGGAGTAGTGGAATGAGAGTCGTATTGATGATGAGAGCGGAAAGGAGAAGTCCCATAGGAGCAAAAAAATGTAGCGGTAGGGCCAGATGAACGGTAACAAGACCTCCAATTTGAGTAAGAAAGATATGACATTTTGATTTTATTAAAGAAGACAAAAAAATAGATAAGAAGAAAAAAATTAAACTGTTTATATATATATATATATATATATATTTATATTTCTTGGTTCTATTATCTATAGTATCTAAACAACTTGATGACTCTTGTGATTATTTTATATATCTCTTATTTTTCTTTCTTTACTTGCTTGTTCTTTTTCTGCAACTGGTAATGCCCTGTGCACCCGAATCCCACAGCCTCAATGGTAAGCTCGCTCTCTTCACCCTGTTTCAGAATGAAGAGAGGGGACTTGCGCACACAGTCTACATACATTAAAGGCCGCAGTTGCGGTTCTCAATAATCTAAACCCAACAGAAAACATATAGATATTTCTAAAAAGCTTGTGATTTTCATGTCTCTCATCTCTTGCTAGAAGTGAACCAAACTTTTGTTTTGGGAGGGAGATGAGAGACAACTAATAGTAAACTTTTTTTGAAATAGTTTCAAATAAACAACTTTAATCCTTTGAAAGAGAGTGGAGGAACTAAAGTATCATCATAATCATTGTTATTATCATAAAATCCTCACAGGCAAAACTTTGATATCAGTAGTGTTGTCTATCCCAACTATTTTCAAAAACCTTGCGCTTTTCTTACCTTTCCTGCCACAAGGGACATAAACTCATTTTTTTAGTGGTGGATGAGAGATGAAAAACTTGTAAAGTTTTTCAAATAGCTACAGCCATATTAGAAACAGTTTGTGCAAAAAAAAAAAAATTGTGGATGGAGTTTATTGGCAGGCTACTGGGACATTTGTTTTTCTTAGAATTTAATGAAAATTATATTATTTTCAAAACTCGCTTCACAGATTTGGTATAGACTATATACATGATGATACTGCAGTGTAGTCAAGACCTAACAGAGTTGGCCAGGACTTTTGATGCATAAATCTGACATATCCTGTCAGATTATTGTAAAAAAAAACTTAAAGATTGTATAAAAACACTGAGGATTTGTCACTAATGTCAGTTCCTTTCTGATTTCTGCACTAAAAGTGCTGGGAAACTCTACCCACAATTTTTGTTTTTGCACAAACTGTTTCTAATATGGCTGCATATATATACAGAAAAACTTGAAAAGCTATCAGGTTTCTTGTCTCCAATCCCCACCTTATACATGAGTTTAGGTCACTTTGGGGAGGGAATAAGTGGTGAGAAAACTGCAAGATTTTCCAGTTTAGCAGTATATATATATCTATAAATCTATGTAAAAATTAGGGGGTATCAATGTTCAGGGATCCACAATTAGGGATCAGGAATTTTTTTTCCTGGGATCAGACATTATTAATTGCAGAAGATTCTTATCCACTAGCCCCAGGGCTAGTGGATAAGGAATCCATGATAATGCATTATCCTGCCTCTTATACCCCGATTTCCATTCCTAATTCCTGATCCCAAACTCTTCACATCCATGAGGCATATCCAGAGAGTAGTCCAAGATGTGGTTATGGCAGAAAGTTGTGCAACATGTGGTTATGACAGAAAGTTGTCCAATATGTGGTTATGAAAAATTGAGTAGAAAAATGTTGGATAAGAGGTAAACATTGACATGTAAAGAGTCTAATAACCCAATTATTAGCAAAAATAATTGCAGAAGATAATTGGGGTATAAGGATTTTTATCTGCAATTAATTTAATTGCAGATCCCTGAACATTGATACCCCCTATTAAGGTTTTCAGTTCTGGAAAATCTGCATTTAACTTGAGTATGGATTTCAAAGCAAATCAGCACTTAAATTTTTCAAAAAAGTCACTTAGGGAATCTGTCTCCATGTTGGTAAAAAATAAGTATATAATTACATTTTACTTGGTCATTTAATAATGAATTTCAATATTCAACTACTCTATGCAGTATATTTTACTAATCACCACATTTAGTTAATATTCAACCCTGGGAGTTTGGCAGTTATTAGGTAAACCTCAACTGCTAATTTATTATGCATGTCATTCAATTTCCTCAAAGAATAAATCAGTAAAAAATAATAAGAGTATATTATTTACTATGCGTATTTAGAGAGCATGTTTTCTAGTGGTTGCTTGGCATATTTTAGTAATTGAGGCTTGAAGTGTGCAGACAGTAGTGTAAAATAATGAAAATTGATAAAATTTGGTGATGAGTAGTGGGTATGGTGAATTGAAAAGATAATGTGTGAAATAGTGGTGAAATAAAGGGTGTGAATAAGTATCTTGATGAGAAATGCAAAATGAACAAAATTGGCTGGGAGAGGTTCAATTTAATGACACAAAGTAAGTATCTGTTAGTATATATACTTACTTGCACCCAAAATTTACTGAAATATATAGCTAACACTAAAGCACATGTTTGTTTCACTACAGGGTGCAAAAATTACACAAAGGTTGTGCAACAGTTATGAAAAATTTTTTTTGCACTTAAGGCCCACCTAAGACCTTTAAGTACCAAAAAAAACTGTTACTTACCTGTTGTGTAATCTTTACACCATTGTTGGGCCCCATGACAAAAAGAACATTTATTGTAGTGTAATGTGAGGTGTAAATGACACAGTGCCAGAATATGCATCAAAGTAATAGTTAAGTATGCATGGAGTGGGGTGTTACCAACACAATGGCAGATGCCCTTATTTCAAAAATGGGTGTCAGTTATGACCTCAAATCAGCACATTTTTCCTGATTTTTTTTCACAACCACATGTTAGCCACATAATCCCTTCTTTGCCCACACCATCCCTGTCATATGTGACACCACGACCTTCATCCTCTCATCAATCCTTGGCACACACCCCTCACAGAGATTTGAAACATTTTATTGTGACATTTTAACCAGGCATATTTTTTTCCTTCGTTTTTTATGTTATCAATCTCTTAATTTTTTTTCTTGTAACACACCAGTTTAATAATGCCTCCCAGAAAATCCAACACTCAAAAGGCAGCTCAAAAAAATTCTTCATCACAAAGATATTTGTCAGTCTGAGTTCAAGTACAGAGATGTGAATAGCTTGATTACTCAGTTTTATAGAAGATTTTAATGGTCCTATATGAATACTGTAGTACAAATCCAATAAGTATTAAATTATAACTCAATATAAGGGTCTCAGTAATTTAAATCTCATTAATTATATATGGGTTACAATCTTATAGTTGGTAGAACATTAGATGTAATATTTCAGATACTATTCAAAGACTTTATAATTACTATTGATATGTGTTGTAATTTTATTGGTTATATATTTTGATTGTAATGATAAGGAATGTAGAAAACAAGACCAGAACCCCCTCCTTTTATACCCAATAATTCTCCTATGAACACCTTGATTTACCAGTCCTATATATGGCTAATGATGCCTAATTCTATCTAATACACCTTTCCAAAGACATAAAGAATGGCCAATAACATAATTAGAATGATATCACCTGCTAAAATCCTGGAGTAATAGGGATAATCCATCAAAATAAAAGAATAAGCAAAAAAAGAGAGTATATGTGTGTAATATCTTAAAATAAAAAACTAAATAAAGAATGAATAACACTAAATATTACACAATAATAAGAAGGATCAACAGTAGAAATGATGGGGCTAATTATAACAATATACTACATGAAATCCCCATCCAAAATTAACCAATATTGACTGAGAAACCACTGAGAAACCCAAAAAAGGACTTGAGATGTGAGGTAACCACATGCAGTCCTTAGAAGGTGCTTGCACATGTAAATCCTTGACTAATTTAGGAAAATTTAAGCATGTAGTGAATTAAAGGCACCAAGCTTGAGGTTATTAATAAAATTAGTGCATATAATAAGGTCAATGCACCTATAATTAAATTAGGACACTAAATAAGCACCTGTTGCTTATTTTAGTGTGTTTCCCCACAGTGGGTATAGAATGTGGGGTAATTATAGTGTTTAAAAGCTAAATTTTCTAAAAATGAAGCTATTCACTTGGGAAAAATGCAGGCAGTATGTGGCCAGTACACAGAAGCCATTTCTGGCATAAAAACACCAAATTTGAAAAGTGTTATTTTTATGCACTTTAGTAGCCAAATCAACAGTCCTAATTAAGAAAAATTGATCTTTCAAGGCACATTTTTAATATTATTAAATTTATAGCACATATAGTCAACTTTTAAGTGATTTAAATCACATTTCTGGTTTTTCACATAAAACAAAGAAAACAACATCTTTAAGTCTACTTAAAAACTATTTAGAATTATTTTTAAGGTTCTTAAGATTACTCTAGCATATAAAAACCTAATATTAGGTACATAAGACTCATAAAAGGTGGATATATGTGTGCATATAAGGTGTTATAATGGCATATATTGTATTTTATCATAATTTTTACTTATTTATACAACTTGTGAACCTTTATTTATTGTTACCATGTATAGTCCATGTGTTTAAAATAATTTTATAAGTTCTTTTTACTCAGTCCTGGGGATATCCAGGCTGAGAATATTCCTGTAATGAAAACCCATCACCTGAGAAATCAAAGTCTGGACAGCTAAAAAAAGAAGATTATCTCATCACCATCAACTTCCTCAAAATTAAATCAAATTGTGATGTATGTTTTGAATGTGAGAAGTCCACCCAAATCAGATGTCCACCTTCATCAAAGGTCAATGGCCTTTATATTGATGGAAAATGAAGTAAAAAAATAAAAGGGATAATTTAAATCAATCTTAAGCAAATGAAGGAGAGGTTCAAAATTTATCAATAAAAATATAAAGAGGCTCATTTTTCTTCCACTTCCACTGGCTTTGGTATTGCTGATGATTATTTAAAGAATGGAATTGCTACTTTTTCAAAAAATCTAAATGTCATATGTCATTTCCATAAGGAAATGGATAATCTTTTTAGTTCCCAAGTTGATGTCAACCCTTGGTTTATACACAATACTACTCAGGATATAACCTCTGTTTATAAGACATCTAATAATCCTCCCAACAAACCTGTACTTCAACAAAATCAATCCCCTCCAGCTTCTAACCATAGTTCACCTGAAGATGAACCTGACTATCAAGCAGAAAAATTATTTTGGAGAAGATCTGAGTCCTCAGAGCACCCATTTTTTGATGTATGTTTACTTTTATTTTTTCATAAATTCTTTGCTGTATTTCTCATTCTTTCTTTTTTAGTCTCCTCCTACTCAATCTCAAATTTCAAAAAATATTAACAATTCTGGTAATGAGAATCCTGATTTTGAAGCTGCTTTAGATGAAATTCTTAAACCCTCTAGCTCAAAATCCAAAATAAAGCATAAAGCCTCATCTTCAATGAGCTTGAACAATCTTTTAAAACATAGTGATACTTCCACCAGCTCAATTTCCTCCCTTGACAATTATTTTGAGAAAAAAAATATAAGTAAGATTTTGTCAATATATATCTTCTTCAATAAAATATTTATATATTTTTAAATTCAATTTTCTCAGCAAAATCCTTTATTGTAAAAAATGCACTCAACTTTGAGAAGATGAAGTTTGGACATATGCTAATGAAAGATCAACAGGCCTTAGATTTGGAGGGAATTTTTTTTTGCTTCAATAAAATTTTGAAAAGGCCAGATTTGATGAAGAGGAGATGGAAAGAGTTCATCATCACTCAGAGAAAACAAAAGACCATTATTTTCAAAGAGAAATAAAAAGTTGTGATTTGGAAAAGCAAGAAAATTAAAAAAAAGAATTTATTATGAAATGTATAAAAAAATAGCCAATCTTATGAGGACATTAAAAATTACTTGAATTTTTTAATTGATTAATTGTTTTTTTGGTAATGGTTGGGGAATGATTTTAATAGTTAATTTGAATCTTATAAAAAATAGGTATATCATGAGATTTTAATAACACCATTTGTCCTTACTGGACTCTAAAATATTGCACTTTTGGAAATTCAGATGGTAAAATAAAACTGACACCTGTGCAAAAATCCTCATCATCAGCATAATTTTATCACCTCACCACCAATTTGAATTTCTAAATAAAGCAAAGTAAAAAAATTCTATATCTGTTTGGAAAATTTGGCAATATCCTCCCCTGCACTATATTGAGGTAAGGGGGGGTATCACAAAAATTTTTCCAAGTCATCAATTTTGCATGTCAGATTTAAAAATGGGGCAATACCCTCTCATGTATTTTATTGAAGTAAGGGGAAAAAATCACCAAAATTTAATATAGTTACATAAATTAATAAATAAATAAATAAGATATTTCAAAATGACCAGTGTTAATGTCATTAAAATTACTCAAGCCAAAATTCAGATCAAGTCTAGAAACTAAATTTGGGACATTCCATAGGTATTTGCTAGAGGAACCCCATGAAAAAAATTAATGTTGTCATGATTACCCTTTATACAACACAAGGTTGTTGGCTCATTAATTTAATTAAGTAAATTAAAATATCAGATTTAATTATTTAAAATTTATGAAAGAATAATAAATATTTGATGACTTTAAAAATCCCCATACTTTTTTGATCTACCTAAAGTTTCATTAAATTTATTACTTTTACCTTCTTTTTTTACCCTGTTCATTTGTTGGATTGACTTTTTACTGATCTGAAATAAAAACCAAAAATGTGTGAATTCTTGAAAAGACTGTAAACCTGGAGGAACTTTTGTTGTTTGGTTATTATTGTTGTAGAAAGACACTTACAGTTGCCTTGCTGTAAGCAGAATCCAAGGAATTTTGATAAACCAAAGAAAACCCTGTCCCTTTAAGTGATAATGAGTTCACAATTAACTAAGCTATAGCCTCTACTTGATATTAAGTGACCAATAAACTAATTGTTATTAATGGTATTGAGATGTAGAATCTGTGTTTATTATATAATGAGGTTGAAAAACACAACAGTGAAGCTGTATTTAGAAAAGTTATATAAATGATTGAATATATATTTTAATGAAGCTTTTATTTCTATATGATTTAGTTATTAAAATCAAGTCCCTGGAAATAAGACCTTTAAAATGGTACTCTATATGATATTATTTATGATGATGAATGAATTAAATAATTGTTATTTAAAAGTGTTATATTTATAAGGGTATTACAATTTATAATTTGTTATGGAAAATAATTAATGATTGTTAAATATGTGTTGTTGTGGTTGGTTGTTGTATGATTATTATATGATGTTTACCCTAATTTCGATTCTACAGGCTTTATATGCATAGTATGTCATGTGCCCTTCTTTACCTAACTGGAGAATTCTGGAGCTCAACCGGAGATCTCCAGAGTTTTTACAGAGCTTGTACAGACTTCCGGACTGAATTAGAACCTTTAAAATACTAATAAAAAATCTGGAAAAATTATAGATGATAGATCTACTTCTACTTTATAATCCATACTAATTTTTGTAGTCTGCACAGCCCTATTCATATGTAAAAAATTATCAAAGTTAAACAAATTATGAAAAATTGAAAATAATCAAAATAACTTTATAAAATTATTAAAAATAGTATAAAATAGTAAAAATTCCAGAAAATTTCCCAAAGTTTCTTGAGACTCCTTAATTTAATTTCCATGCACTTTGAAACCTATACTTGCATTTCCTGTCTAGTAATTTATTTGTTAAATATTGACCTGTAAAATTAACCCTTTTTAACCACTTTTAATGCTTAATTTATTTAATATAACCATTTTAAAATTATATTGGACTTTACAACCTCAATAATTATTCCCCAAAAATCCATTTCTAATAACCTTAAGTGCCATATTAAAATTTTGACTACCACATCCTCCCTCCAATGAAGAATGTCCCCATTCTTTTAAATTTGCATAATTGATCAAACAAATATTCATCCTCTCTTCATCCTCTTCAACCATTTGCCTTAACTAGTCCTGAAAAATTTCAAATTTTATTTTATAATCAATATCATCAACAATATGTCATCAAAAGACCTCACTGTCCTATGTGAACTTTGAACCAAATACCAGGTTCCTTGTCAAATTTCTAACCCTGCTCTTCCTGGAAGAACTACCTGAGATCTTTTCAGGCTTAAGAAAATCAAATGCAATCATCCAATTATATCTTCCAGAACTAACTTCAATACTGAACCAGCCACTCTTCCTGATCTTAATATTCCCAGAAAGATAGTATTAAAAATTCCCACCTTCTTTTGTAATATTAAGGCCAAAACAGATTATTCTTCTAAAAATCCCAATCCTGAGCTTCCTCCTCCATATCAAGATCCTAATCCTATTATTCCAGTTTCTCCATTCAATTTTTCTGAAACATTATTTCCTGGTTCAAAAATTTAGTCTTTTAATTTTAATTTAATAATTCTCCTACTAATTCCAAATCCATCTACTATTTCTTCCAACCTCTAAGCAATTGAAATCACCAATACAGATTATTTTTTCCAGGTGCAGAATGATTACATAAATCATTATCCTAAATTTCATAGATAACTCTTTCTTGAAATTTGTGATGATATGAAGCATAAATTTTTAACTTATTTTCAGGAAACTCTTGCTAATAATACTGAAGATTTAATGAAGAGAAGAATTTTAATGAAAAGCTTTGATGATGATGTTGAAATATTCCAAAGGAGTTATTTATATTGATTGTCTTCTCTTCTTTATAATTTTAATACTTTGATTCTTTTATTCTTTTAGTGCTGATGATAAATTTTGTCTGGTTGATTTAAATTCTTTAAATTTGTCATATATTTTTGAAATAAATAAAATTTTTATAAACCATATTTGCCTTGTGATGATTCCACTACTGAGATCAAGGTTTTAATCTCTTCAGACTCCTCTACCAGTCTCCATTGTTATTCACAGTATGAGAGAGCCGGCCTCCCTAATGAGCTGAATACTTTTGATTCCATTCCCATTGGGCTTTCCCCTGAGCCAAATACTATGATTAAAAGATGCCCCCTAGCCATTTGATGAGCCCTACCTCTGACATCATACCCACATCTAAGTGCAGCTTGATGTGAAATACACAGAAAATAAGTTAAAAATAAAAAAAATTGAAAAAATAATAACAAAAATAGAAGTGATCGCTGGGTGGGCTCCCTCCAATTTATAAAAATTATTGGAGACCACCAGTGATCATTATCTCTTAAAAAAATATTTTTTAATAAATTTAAAATTAAAATAAAAAAATTCAAAAATAAAATTTCATAAATCAAAAATAAAATATAAAAAAATCCTTGAATCTGGCTTCAAATGAGCGTAATTGGTGAAGTTGTGTTGATCCAGTTTATAGTCTTAGTGGACTTTCTATACAACCAAAACAAAGCCAGGATTCAACTAGAAACAGGGAAAATATGGTAACAAACATTGTGGGGTTAATGTGTATAGAGAAGCCAGCCCATCAATTACCCCCAAACTTGCCAATATTAAACTTAGAAGGTTCCACTGTGAACACTTCTACCAAAATTAATTACATTCCAACTAAATTCTTCACCATAAACTTTGAAACATTCAAATTTAACAATTGACAATTTTAATGATTGATTTTATTTACACTCTCTTGTGGAGTAAATCTTCTTTAAAAAATAGTAGAGTAGTTTATCTTCATTCCAGAGGAAAACTTCTTAAAGATGGTGGGTAGCTTATCCTAATTTTTAGAGATATTCTTTGTCACACTTAGTGCCCCTAGGATAGAGCCTCTTGATTTTATCAGAAGCTACCCTCTTTTTCAAAACCACTCCATTCAACTCTTCTAGCACATATGAAACTCCATATACCTGTTCTCTAACTCTCTAGGGTATATTTCACCTGTCTGCAAACATTCTTCCCCACTGACTTTCAAACTTCTATTATACACTGGGACCATATCTCCAGTTTTTAAAGGATTCTGTAACCTATGGGCCAACCTCTTATCCCAATATCTGAGCGACTGATTCCTGATATTTATCATTATCAAATATGCCTTTTCTAGAGTTTCTTCTTTCTTTTCTAACTGAACCATTCTTGCACATAATACACCATGCAATATTTGGGGGGATTTGCTAGAAATTCCTCAACTTGAACTTAGATGGAACACAGATGGAACTCAGACTAAACTTATAATGAACTGATACTAAAATTTACTTTGAGCTCATCTTGAGCTCTTAACCAATAATGGATGAGTCTGTGCTGGAATAATAGTGAAAGTTTAATGAATAACTTATAGAAATAGTGGCCAGGGAAAATTAAGAATCTGATCCACTCACAGAATTTTTTTCATAAAACCCAATTTAATTTTCATTTTGAATTTCACTTGATCATTAAAAAGACGGAAAACTATATTAATTATTTAAAAAGCATCAATTTTAAACTTTCTAATGATTTTATTGGTTTTTTTAAAGAAAATATAATAAGATCAGTGGCTCTTTCTATTGATAACTCCTTTTGTCAGTATAGTCTAGTATATAAGTATGATATAATAGTGTTTATTTATGGTCCTACTATTTATTGATAAATTATTTAGTGATTAAACCTCAGGGGAAGACTAATAAAATAGTTATACTCAAATAAAACTCACAATACTTGGATTTAAATGTGTGCTAGTGGTGGAAAATAGATGAATAAAAAATAGTTATAGCTTATATAAAGATAATATCAATTTATAATGGCTCTATAATATATTTATAAATGTTAATAATTGTATAGTAGTGTTTATTGGAGTTGTAGTAATTGAATGATGATAAATAACTGTCAAAATCCCTCCTTGCTTATACCCAAATCCACTGGAGTGCACAGACCTTCAATCCAGATGATGTCACTGCTATCCCCGGCAATTACAGCACTGTGAGGGCCCATCACCTCCCCATGGAGTCCACTTCAAGCAGTTTCAACACCCAGACCTCCAGTAAGGACCCTCCATCACTATTAATAATAACACTGATCCATACCATAAATAGAAAATCCAGATAAAAGCGGATACCATAAAGAAACAGGTAAAATAAACAATCAAAAAGAGATTTAATGAAACTAAAAGCATATAAAGGAAACAAATAAAATTTCCAAGCCCCCAATAACATCCCCAAGCATCCACATTAACCCAGAAACATCCTTCCAACCCATAAATCCGTGAATAACCATCCAAGGAAGTAATTTTAGTTGTCCAAACTGGGTGTATGCACCTGATAAAGGTGTCTATGCTTCTGTAGGCGTTGTGAGTCCACTGATTTCGTCCATATGACCTAAAATAAGCAGAAAAACAAAGGTTATAGGCTATTAAGGGGCTAAAACCCACTTATATACCTAAATATACATAATATACTGCATATTTCACTGAATATGAGATTTATGTATACATATAAGCTTATGTATGTCAATAATTACTTCATATCACTTAAGATAAGTATATTATGACTCTATTAACACCTTAATAAATATTATTAGGTCATGGATAAGCTATTTAAACTATTATAAGTTATATAATAGAATAATAATTATATATATATATAATAAAATAATATATATTATTATTTTAACCTTATTTTTAAGATATAAGCTTAATCTACTTAAGGTTATCTTATTTTAAGCATAAGAAATACTCAGTCCTAAGGATATTTAGGCTGACACTCCCTCACCCCAAAAAAATAAAAAAAAATGTTAAGACATATTAATTAAAACAAAGGAGTGAAATAATAAAAAGTAAAAATAAAAAATAATTTTTATAATACATATACTGAATGAACAGCATTATTTAGATTTAAATTTTTTCAGGAGATTTTTAAGATCAGAGATTTCATTTTCTGGAATCCACTGGTCATATTCACTTGATTTATTTTTAAATCTTAATAGATACTCAACTCCCTTTTCTTTAGTAAGGTGTCTCTTTTTAAGTATCTTTTCAATTTCTGCCTTTTCAACTATTTCTTCAGGTTGCTTTTTATGCCTTCCTGATCTTCTTAAAATTAGATCAGTATCATTAGAATGGTATGGTTTTATAAGAGAAATAGGAAATACTGGATGTTTTCTATCATATGGTGCATATAGAATAACCTCAACAGCATTATTACCAACCATCTTTTTAACTACAAGTGGTCCAATGAATGGATCCTTCAATTTAACATTACATTTTTAAATTGAAATGTAGTGTGGAAATAAGGACTTCATCACCCTCTTTGAACATTTGTTCTTTATGGGCTTTATCCCATCTTTTCTTTTCATACTCAAACGCCTTTATTTATACATTCTTGAGCATGTTTTCTGCATAATTCCTGCATCTGAAGAAATGATTTAGTACCTGGATGGATATCCAATCTAGGTAACTTATTAAGAGTTTTAGCAGGGGTATTAGGTACATAACCCAACCATAACTCAAATGGCTTTTTGCCAGTGACAGAATGTACTGTACTATTATATGCAAATTCTAAACCTGGGATAAGGGTTACCCAATCATGTGTGAATTTGTCATTGTCTTTAAAATTAAGACCAAAAGCACAGTATCTTCTTATCATATCTTCTAAGGTTTGTATCATTCTTTCTGCTAGCCCATCAGTTTGTGGATGGTGTGCTGTAGAAAGTTTTAATTGACACCCTGAAACATCCATAAGTGACGTCCAGAACTCAGAAGTAAATTTAGGATCTCTGTCAGAAACTATTGCTTTGGGGAAACCTGCTGTATTTAACATTTGTGTCCACCATAAAAAAGCTAAGTCCTTTTCAGAAACCTCTTTGTGGGTAGGAATAAATTTACACATATTTGTAAATCTATCTACAATTACCCAGCAGGAGTTATAACTCTTATGCCCTGCTATTGGCAAACCTGTTACAAAGTCCATGTTAATGATTTCCCATGGAGCTTTTGGTTGCTCAATTTGTTGTAATAAACCAGCTCTTTTTCTTGTTAATCTTTTAGATTTTTGACAAGAATCACATGTTTCAACATATTTCTGAACATCCTCAGACATGTTAATCAACCAAGCTGTGTTTTTTACTCTGGTTAATGTTTTATGGTAGTCAAAATGACCTGCTAATATATCATCATGACATATACTTAACATTAACTCCTCCATTGAAGGGGGAATTACAATTACATTACTTAATTTTTTCCTGTAATATATAAAAACATCCTCAATGGAAAATTTTCCTTTTTCTAATGCCTCTTTATACTTAATTGGTAATGTTTTTATTAAAACATTCATTGAAGCATTAGATGGATCATTTAATATTGTAGTTAATTTACTCAAGTCAGGATCTGAATTATAATTATCAAGAATTGATTACATAAACTCATCCTCAAGATCTACAATATAAATGCCATAAATGTTAACAATCTCTGACTCAGGAACATAAGAAGGATTATCATCATTATTAGGCAGAGGTACTCTAGATAACAGATCTACATTAGAGTGCAAGGTTCCTGCTCTATGTGTAATAGTCATCCGGCCTCTGTATTCTTGTACAGCTAATTGCCATCTAAACATGTGTCTATTAGGAGTTTTCATGTTTAAGAGTGACTTAACTGCACTACATTCAGTTATTAACTCAAATTTTTGGTCTTCAAGGTAATAATGTAGCTTCTCAAGAGCCCATACTACTGCCAAAAATTCAAGTTGAGTAGCACCATATTTCAATTCACCACTTCTCAGAGTACGTGAAATATAGCAGATTACTACTTCTGACATTTTTCCTTCAATAAGTTGTTTTTGATGCAAAGCAGCACCCAGTCCAATAAAACTTGCATCTGTATATAGTACAAAAGGTAATTGGAAATCTGGTAAACCCAACATAGGAGCTGTCATTAAACATTCTTTCAACTTATCAAAAGCTTGTTGTCTTTCATTATTCCAAATCAAAGCTTCTGATTTCTTTATCAGTGTGGTCAGTGGTGCAGCAATTGATTGGTAGTTTTTTATATATTGTCTATAATAACCACACATTCCAAGAAAAGATTGTACATCCTTTACATTTTGAGGAATGCCAATATTCTTTATTGCAGCCACTTTATTTTGGTCTACACATATTTGTAAGCCAGATACAATATGACCAAGCACTTTTAAAGATTCAAACCCAAATTTACATTTTTTCAATGCAAGGGTCATTTTTATTTCATCCATTTTTTGAAATACTTTCCTTAAATGGATTAAGTGTTCATCATAAGTTTTTGAGAACACTATGATGTCATCAATGTATACCATTAACCATCCCTCAATCATTTCATTATGGAATGTTATATCCATTAACTTCTGAAATACTGATGGAGCATTTTTTGGTCCAAATGGCATTCTGACATACTTATAAATTCCCATGTGTGTTGTTATCAACAAAAAGTTCTGTGAATTATTTTCAACAGGAATTTGATGGTACCCTTTATTTCCATCTAGGCAACTTATATATTTAGCACCTTTAAGGGTAGCATGTATAGAGGCAATCCTTGGCAAGGGATAAATATCATCTACTGTAAATGTATTTAATGCTCTATAATCACCGCACAGTCTTGCTTTATCTTGTTCATAAGAAATTAGCACTGGTGATATTACACAATATTTTGGTGTAGTTTCAACCTTCTCAAGAATGTTCATTTTTAATAACATCTTAATATTATCCTCTATGTCTTTCCTCTTCATTGGTGAAGCAGGGTATGGTTTCTTTTTAAGACTAGCAGGAATATTATCCATATCACAGGTTAAACTAATCTTCATTTCATGATTTTTTACAAGGCCAAGTTCATTTGTACCATGTGCAAAAGCCATTGGAAATGCTTTAATTAATTCCAAAATATTATTTTTCTCAGCTTTACTTATCTGAGTGCCAAATGATGCTTTTGAAATTTCTGTTTCCAGAAGTTCCATCTCATTGGATTCTCTTCCTTTAGACGGGGAATTTGTGACTGACTCAATGTGTAAGACAGTGTTAAAAGAATTTATTTTAAATTTCCTTTTACCATTCATGCCAATTGTAAAATTGTTATTAGCAGGGTCTAATTTCACACCAAATTTAGTCAGAATATCATTTCCAATGATAAAACAGTTACTACAGTTAGTATTATCCATTACCACAAAGTCACAAGTTACCCTTACATAGCCATGTTGGTATTTAAAGAAAACAGCAGCTTTGTATTTACCAATGGGGTGTAGCACTGATCCAAAACCTCTCCAATTTTTATTTTGAAGTGGTTCAAGCTTAAACTTATATTCACTATCAATTTTCTGTAATGTATTAGTGGAAACAACAGAACCAGCAGCTCCTGTATCCAGTACTATATTAACATTTTCACCAGAAATGATAGCTGGAACTGTGATAGGTGTCATTTTAAAATTATCAGCTTGTATATCCTTAATGATTTCAGCATCCTCAAAATTCATTAAAGATTCATTTGAGTCCATATTTAATATTGGATTTTCAAAGATGGACAAATCATCTTCCAACATACAGACTTCATTTTCATCACTATATGAGATATTGCTGTCATAATCACTTGATTCTTTACTTTTTTCAGTTTCAGTTTCAGATTCACGTTGATTTTCAACAAAATTTATGTTTTTCTCACATTTGTGACCTTTGACCCAAGGTTTGTTACACTTATAACAAGTATTTGTTTCATACTTTTTAGGTACTACAGGTGCAGTAGGTTTTTTCTGCTTCTCCTGAAGTGTTTTTGAATTCTGAGTTTTTACAGGTTCAACATTTTGTTTATAAGTGGAATACCTTGATTCATACTTATGGTTTAATAATATTTCATTGAAAATATTAATAAAGTCAGAATATTCAGTAACATTTAATGTTCTAGCTACAACAATGTCTCTGACAGATATAGGTAATTTATATATTATCTTATCTTTCCATAAGTTAAAATCCATATGAGGCTCAATGGCTTTTAATATTTTGTTTAAATTCATTAAAAATACCATAGGTTTGTCACCATTCAACGGATTATACCTAGTCTTCTCATAAAGTCTCTGCTGAGTAAGCCTGAATTTAGAACCTCCAAATTGTTTTTCAATAAGTTGTTTACATTCAGCCCAAGAGTAATCTTTACCCTCACTCAAGACAGCTTCAAACCATAATAAAGCAACATCCTTAAATAAAGAAATTAATTTTGATGTTATCTCTTCATCTGGTAACTTATATGAGAATTTCAAGTTGTCAATTCTTTGAATAAAATTTTGCCAATCAGAGCTGGCTTCCCCATCATAAGTTGGGTACTGATCTATCTTAGGCCAGTTTTTCTGATTGGATTTTATCTCACTAATATTAGGTAAATTCAACACGTCATTCACTTTTGATAAATGGTCTTGTATTTCCTCCTGCACGGATTTGTGACTTACATTTTCAGATTTGACACTACCACCAGATGGTTTTAATTGTGGTGGTATAGGGAAGGAATTAGATTCACTTTTTCCAATGAAAGGATTATTATTATATTGATTATACTTATGATTATCCTGGTTCATTAGTAGATTGGCAGTTTCAATCTCAACTTTAGTTAATCTTTGAAGCAACTTAGAGACACTTTGATTTGTCTGGGCAAAAGATAACTTTGTTCTTGATTCAGTTTTTAATAAATGTGTTTCATATAATTTTTCTAACTCACAGAATTTGTTTGAAAGCTCATTATATTTATTACTCAATGAATCATATTTAAGAGTTAGAGACAAATGTTCTTTCTCTAATTCTTTGTTACGTGTTGCTAATTGAGAAATGTTTAATGTCAAGGATGAAATTGTATCACTAGTGAGCTTAACTGTCTGTTCCTCACAATCAGTCATTCTATTCCACAATGCTGAAACAATTCTATGGACAGTTGGATTATTGTTAAAATACTCCATGTCTTCCTTTTCAATTCTCTCACTCTCCTGTGAACTTCTCATCTCACTAGTAGGTGGTTGCAACTGAGGGTTAACTGTATTATCATTGTAAATAGTACTGTTATTGTGGACAAAAGACAAGTCAGGTGTATCTACTCTAAAACCTAAATTTCTTAAATCCTCCTCTATTTTTTGCACAGATTTAACATCAATAGAATTACCTATATTGTAATTATAAGTATTATGTTCAATCTGAGAGGGTAATCTACTTACCATGGGATGGTTGCCAGTCCTGATTTTTGGCGCTTTTTTCCTTTGTAAGGGTGAGCTGAGGAAGTCAGATGAGGTGGTGGATCCCTGTTGCAACTGTGGCTTGTCCACTGTTGATGAAACCAGTCCCATTTCCATTTGTCTACCAGGATTTTCTCCTGGGAGTGAGTTGACCCGCCTTGAATAGGGGGTTGCTGATTTGACTGACTGGGCTGGCCTCCCTTTAACTCTGCCAATGCCTGATTCATCTGCTGAAACCCTACCTTGCAATTGTTTTGCAACTGCTCTACCTCTTTGAACATGAGTGATTTTGATTCCTCCAATTTCAGAACCCGTTTGGCCAGGTGGGATAGTTGATCCTGAAGAGGAGGAGACGTCTTTTTTATAGTTATCTTTTTTAAGAGGGCGTCCTTTTCCACTATACTCATGCTTTCTGCCTGGGGGTATTGTTGACCCTCCATGGTGATGTCCTGGAAAGTTTTTGTTAGCTTTAGACCTGGTATTATAAGCAGGTTTTTCACTTACACTGTCCTGGGGAGCACTCATATTGTTAAGAATGACAATATTTTACATCTACAAAAAGGAAAAACTCTATGGAATTATTAGACAAAAGATATTAGCAATTATATTACTAATAAAAAAGCAATGGAGCTTACCCTGAATTTATATCTTTATTTATTTAAATAAATTATAAGAAAAATTCGAAAAAATCTGTTAAAAATATATTAATAAGTTTAAATAGACCTCTATGAGGGTGAATAAGTAGCTTACCAAGATTTAACCAAATACCAATTTAATTGGGTGTTATATTGGTGTCCAAATAACAAGTGAAATTGGGTTTATATTGGGTACAGTTACTACTGTAAATATCTAATTTTTATGATAAAAAATTAGTACAATTATTTTAAGGGTTCTTTTCCGCAATCACTGAGTTATGATGAACCACTAATATGCAGCAGACCCAAATATTTGGTTATTTTGAGCTATACTAAGGTAAAAATCACGTCCCAAGGCTTATACTAAATAATAAGTAAAATATAAGGAAAGACCCCCAATTGTCAGTATAGTCTAGTATATAAGTATGATATAATAGTGTTTATTTA
This sequence comes from Hemileia vastatrix, assembly GCA_030280995.1. Lineage (NCBI taxonomy): Eukaryota > Fungi > Basidiomycota > Pucciniomycetes > Pucciniales > Zaghouaniaceae > Hemileia > Hemileia vastatrix. Next base: position 51,923,860 of record JASXTE010000001.1, read on the forward strand.
TGGTCCTACTATTTATTGATAAATTATTTAGTGATTAAACCTCAGGGGAAGACTAATAAAATAGTTATACTCAAATAAAACTCACAATACTTGGATTTAAATGTGTGCTAGTGGTGGAAAATAGATGAATAAAAAATAGTTATAGCTTATATAAAGATAATATCAATTTATAATGGCTCTATAATATATTTATAAATGTTAATAATTGTATAGTAGTTTTTATTGGAGTTGTAGTAATTGAATGATGATAAATAACTGTCAAAATCCCTCCTTGCTTATACCCAAATCCACTGGAGTGCACAGACCTTCAATCCAGATGATGTCACTGCTATCCCCGGCAATTACAGCACTGTGAGGGCCCATCACCTCCCCATGGAGTCAACTTCAAGCAGTTTCAACACCCAGACCTCCAGTAAGGACCCTCCATCACTATTAATAATAACACTGATCCATACCATAAATAGAAAATCCAGATAAAAGCGGATACCATAAAGAAACAGGTAAAATAAACAATCAAAAAGAGATTTAATGAAACTAAAAGCATATAAAGGAAACAAATAAAATGTCCAAGCCCCCAATAACATCCCCAAGCATCCACATTAACCCAAAAACATCCTTCCAACCCATAAATCCGTGAATAACCATCCAAGGAAGTAATTTTAGTTGTCCAAACTGGGTGTATGCGCCTGATAAAGGTGTCTATGCTTCTGTAGGCATTGTGAGTCCACTGATTTCGTCCATATGACCTAAAATAAGCAGAAAAACAAAGGTTATAGGCTATTAAGGGGCTAAAACCCACTTATATACCTAAATATACATAATATACTGCATATTTCACTGAATATGAGATTTATGTATACATATAAGCTTATGTATGTCAATAATTACTTCATATCACTTAAGATAAGTATATTATGACTCCATTAACACCTTAATAAATATTATTAGGTCATGGATAAGCTATTTAAACTATTATAAGTTATATAATAGAATAATAATTATATATATATATAATAAAATAATATATATTATTATTTTAACCTTATTTTTAAGATATAAGCTTAATATACTTAAGGTTATCTTATTTTAAGCATAAGAAATACTCAGTCCTAAGGATATTTAGGCTGACACCTTTTAACCAACAATTTGAAGCTTTCATTTTTTAACTTAAACCATATTACCTGATTTTTTTTGTATTTTTATTATTTCTGATTATGAAATATAAATATTTTCAGTTTTATGGATTTATTCAAAAAACATATTGAACCATCAAAATTCTCAAGTATTTTATTCTATAATACTGTGAAAAGACTCATAATTAAAAAAAAAATAAAAAATAGCAATATGTTTTCCTAATTTCTGTTTCAATGAAGTACTCTCATAGCTTCTTTACACTAAGCACTAATAATTAATAAATTGTTTTATTATAAGCTTAAAAAGAAGTATAATTCTTATACCAGTGTATTTTAATCAATTTTTTTACATTTCTATATGCAAGAAGATGATTAAAATTAAAAGAAAATATATTTTTGCTTATTTTTTTATTCTATTGAATATTCAACTACTAAGAATTTTGGCAATATAAATTTAATAAATGTGTTACATATATGATATTATGGAGTTTTTCATGATTTATTTCATCAAAACTGCATGTAAATATGGTTATTTGGTAGAGTAATCTCATTACATGAAATAATAAATCACTACTCTGTAAATTTTTCATATGAAAAACTGAAATTCAAGCACCACAGAAAATTTGGGGGGGGGTATTGCTAGCAATACCCCTCATTTAAAAATTTTGGGAAGTGGTTGAAAAGCTGTTGGAAAGCTGTTGGGAATTCATTGTGAAACCATATTTAAATCAATTGGACAAAGATTTGGTAATCAGTTAGACCTAGGTTCAGCCCAACTCAATCACATTTCTCTTGGAGCTTGGTGATTACTTTGATCTTCAGCTGAACACAGATTGAGAAAATCTTGAACATATCACTTAACATATCATAATATTCACTTTTCCATCATGTGGAAAGCAAAATTTGATATTAGGTCAAAGAATATCTACAGATATTTTCTTGCCAAGTTGTTAACAGAAGGTTAAACTGTAGTATCTCAATTATTACATTAGACCACATAGATATTTGATAAAACATACAATTCAAATCAATTTTAATATTATTGAGATCACCATAAGTGTCTGTCCAAAGACTTACAAAAAGTATGTTAGTATCAAGACATTTTTCTAGGTAGTAGTTTTAATTTGGATTTTGAACTGCCATCTAAAGCATTTTACTATTTGACAGAAACATAAATAAGTGTGATAAGAGTGAAATTATTCTATATTGTGATTATAATGTAACAATAAAGCACATTTGTATTAAGAAAATTTTTTCTTCTTCCACAAACCCAAATTTACTCTATAGGCTCAAGATTTATTTTTAAGCTATATTATTTATTTCAGTTATCATTAATTTACTTCCAATATTTTTTAAAAAGATAATAATAATACATGTGAAAGAATTATGAGCTTAGCATAGAATATAGTAAAAAGTTATTTTGTAGTTTTATTCAAAACTAATTTTTCATTTTTTGCTTCAATTCATCTTTTAAAAACCACTATCTTCAGATACTATTCTTACTTAATATGTCAAGTCTCAGATGTGTTGGAAAGTTCTCAATAACAATTTATCAAATTTATATGAATGTAATTTCAAGATTTCAAAACTCACTAACCCCCACAATTTTACAGTGAGGCCATTTGAATGTTCATATTTTTGGACTATTTGAAGAAAGAAAGCCAACCCTTTTTGGTAATCTTTTTCAAGTGCAGAGTCAGCACATTGGACCACTATTGGGTGAAATTGGGTCTGGATCTCACCATTTAAACCAAAGAAGTGCCTTGAATCCTATGAAGTCATTCTATTTTCATGCTTACTTGGTTCCAGTTTTTGGTAATCAGTATCAACTTTGGGATGCCTCTTTTCTTCAAGTACACTAATCAGTCTTGCTAAAGAAGCATTTTCTTCTGCTCAAATAGATTTATGTCTGATCCCAAACTAGGACTCCACTATCTTTTTTAATATTCTGCATGTAATTTTTGAAGGTTCTTTCCAAATATCTCAGAGTACTCAAGATTGGAAAGCTGATTAACTTATCTGAGGAATCAAAAAAATTCTCAAAACACATCAATTCAAGCAATAAATTTTATAATTGACAATGAACAAATGTTAAAGGAAAAGTTGGATATCATGTGGAGGCACCAGGACAACCATTGGCTTAGAACTGGATTTGATGACTATAAAGATCAGTTTCCTACTAATCAATTAACCCCTGAAGGAAATGGGTCAATACTTGCTGATGATATGGGTTTGGGAAAGATGCTGTCAACTCTTTCTCTTATTAGTGCAACTCAAAGTAAAGCAAGACAAGGAGTTCAGACACAATGATTATATGCCCACTGGCAAAACTATCAAATTGGATCAATGAAATAAGTGTGCACTTTGAAGATAATGCGCTTCCTTTCAAGGTTCTTTATGGGAAGGATTTTCAAAATACTAATGTCAATGAGCTACAGGACACTGCTATTGTTTTAACGACCTATGAAACAGCTAGCCCAATGATGTCAAAAAATCAAAGCCAAAAAAAGATACCAGTGACTCAAAAGCTCTTTTGGTATAGAGTTGTTTTAGATGAAGCTCAGTTAGTGCCCAGTTCTATATCTAAAACTTAAAACTTATATTTTATAATCAATTTTTATAAATATTCTTTTAGTTACATTAAAAATCCTTACTTGCAGAGAGCTCAAACAATATTTGACTTGGAATCCAAACACCGACTATGCTTGACTGGAACTCCACTTCAGAACAGGCCCACTGACCTTCAAAATCTCATATATTTTCTTAGAATTGAAAAGTGGCAAGAAGACTGGTTATGGAAGAATTTCCTTTTTCCAGGTTTCCAAAAAGGAAAGGCTAATTCTATTAAATCAATCAATCACTTAATGAAAGTCATAAGCCTACGTAGAACAAAGGATGCAATTTTGTTTCTTCCAAAAAAGATTCAAAGGGGGATATCGGTTCAATTAGCAGATCCATGGAGGTATAAACTTGATGTGCTTCAAGAAGAATTCACTGAGTGATATGGGCCCTCCAGAAGCACTTACCTCCCTTGGGACTCATCCAAGTTTCTTAGAGAGCTGATAATTTTAAGAAAATTCTGCAACCATCCAATCTATGAAAATCTGGATGAAACTCCAACTTTTGATTTCACCTGGCAGAATTCTGCAAATATTTGTCATCTTATAGGCCACTTGAAAATTTTTTTGTCTGGTGAAAGGGGTATAAATTTTCTGAAAGCTGTTATATTCTCCAACTTTTCAGACTTTTTGCAGATGTAAGTGATTCTATAATTAATTGTTTTACAAAATTGTGTTGGATTATTAAAAACAATTTTCCAATATTTCAAAATAGAATAAAAATGGCTCTAGATGATCACAATATTAGGTATACCCAGCTTATGGGTGAACTCAGCAGGACAAAGCAAGACAAAAATATGCATGAATTCCATTTTAATAAAAATTTTCAAGTTTTGGTTGGAAAGATTCAGGCTGCTGGAGTGGGCATAGATCTCAGGTGTGCTCAAAATGTATATATAATGGTGAGCTCAATGTCTTATATTTCATATTAAGAACAAAAATATGAAATTTCTTATATGTTCAATGTTGAAATAGGAGCTGAATTGGAATCCAGCAGTTGAGCAGTAGGCTGTTGATTGGCTGTATAGAATGGGGCAGCAAAATGAAGTAAATGTTTTGAATTATTTTGTACATGGAAGTATAGAATTCAGCATGTATAAGATTCAAAGGAAAATAATGGAGGTAAAAATGTAAGCTGAATTTAAATTCTATAAATTTTAATGATAATAGTAATTGTTAAAATTATGTTTTTTTTCAAGGCTAAGTGTCCCAAACAGTGGAAATGAGGAGTATGAGTGTGAAAACCTATTATTAAGGGAGTTTGTCAATCACTCACATTAGAGGAAGCAAGAATTTCAAGGAGAGCAGGTAAATCTATGGGATTTTGAGGATTTAAAAGTCTGAGTTGTTGAGGATTTAGAGATGCAAGATATAAGGGAGAATAACAGTCATTTGGCAAGCCCTGGGGGACATGAGAAGGATTAAGGTTAGGTGATAATGTTGAAACCAAACTGACTCTTTTGTACAAGGACAAGTCCTTTAGCACACTTCCAGAGTAGGTCAAAGTATCTCAAATATCAAAGTGTTGTTGGTCAAGATATTGTGCAACTTTAGAAAAATCTTCAGACCTCCATTGCATTAAGATACGTCTTAACAATCCATCATTATCAATTTTGGTGTCTGAACAACACTTGATGTTTGTGAAAAGGTTGTTATAAGTTTCACAACATGGAATTTGTTTAAGAAGTTTAGTTTGTTTAATTGAATTCTAAGAATCTTTGTTATTTGAAATAAAGGTCATAAATAAAAACGGTTGAAAAAAAGGGGATTTTCATACTTTTTTTTATTCTATATTTATGCTTTCTCACTTTGATTATTTCTTGAGAGCTATCAGAATCTTTCCCAAGTCTTAATTTATCAGCATAACCTAAAAAACAATGATGAAGAGCTCCCATTTGATTTGAGAAGCTAATTTGAGTTGAGTCAATTGGATATGCAATCAAATTATTGGTTTTTAAGGCATTGTCCCAGTGTTTAATGAGAATATTTTCCAAGACCTGGGGTTCCATTTGTCAAACCAATCTAGGTTCCAAGCAAAAGTTGACCCTGGAAAACCGCACATGCAAAGGTGGTCAATAAAAGATTCACAGAAAATTGGTGGAAACTTTTCCAAAACAGCTGAATTTGATTCTGGATGAGGTAGTTCAAAGGCAATGTTGCAAGAATTAATGTTGAATGATGAAAGTCTGTCTAATTGCTCTTCAGTAGGGTTTTGTTTCCATCCATTTGACTCTGGTGACATATCCAAAAGTGAAAGAGAAAAATTGTGTATAGATCTACAAAAGTGAGAACTGAATGGAGGCAAAGTCTCATTAAAAATTCTATTAAGTGTTTGTGTGTTTGTGGGCAGGTTTCCAAGACAAAAGTAAGAGCTACTAGGGTTCATAAACAATTAGATTAAGAAAGTGTTCAATAAAATTAAACAAAGAGGAAGGATAAATTGTGGAGCTCTAAAACTTTATGATCAAAGTTGATTTAAGGAGAGATATCACAAAAATTAAGAATAGGAAATATTTCAACTTTATGGCATTATAATATGCAATTTGAACTCAAAAGAAATGGCACAAAAGGAAGAGAATGATTATGTGATAAAAGCGGACTCATTTGAGAAAAGGATTTTTTTTTCTTTTCTAAAATTTTTTCCACAAAAATAATTTGATAAATGTGAGGCTATCACCACACAATATGGGGGGCGGACTTGCTAGCAAGTCCGCAACCTTGGACCCAAACTCACCATAGATTGAACACACATTGAGCTATTGATAAAGGAACCATTCAATCAGGGATGAACACCACTCAGCAGAACAGTTTTAGGTGGGTGTTCAAGTAGAGTTCAGTATGGGTTCAGTATGAGTTCAGTCTGAGTTCCATCTGAGTTCCATCTGAGTTCAGGTTGAGGACTTGCTAGCAAGTCCACCCCCTATATTGCGTAGTGTATGTTCATTTTTTGATTAGCAAAAAATTATTTTTTGGTTCAATATGATAGTAATACATATTCCATTGAGTAATTTTTGTTCAACCTGAATAAATAGACTAGTGTGTGACTTCATCACATTTATGTATGAAAATTTATACAATGTTTCAGCTTTTTTGTAATGCTTTAAGGTTTAAACTTTTGTAGCATCTATTATTTGAGTATTTTTGATTATTTCTTTATGGAAAATTCTACCTAGTACAGACCAATTTTCAAAGTGAAGGAAATATGTTTGTGATTGTTTTTTACAAAATATTAACCTTATTTTTTGGTTTAACTTTGATTTTTGGGCTAATTTTTTAAATAATTATGTTAAAAATATGGATTACTTTTCTTATAGTCCATAACTAAGAATTTTTACTAAAATCAAATAATTATAGGGTAGTTAGATATAACTCAGAAGGCATTTGATAGAAAAATAATTAAGATGCTTGTGTGTACAATAGAATTTTTTCTATGATAGAAAATATTCTGATAAACATGCATGCATTGTTGTACAAATGCAGAGAGTATACAGAATACAAATAAAGTAGAATGCATAGCTTTTAATTAATATATAATTTATCTGATTAAAAAGTAAAAATTTAAACTTAAATAATTTCTACACATATTCCATCATATTCTTTTTATAAAAAAATGTAGCTTATATTAGCTAGTGCCTTGAAAAAAAAGGAATAACTTCAATTGGTAACTTCAAACAGCTAACTTATTCCTACATTTATCATAATTAGAATGCCTCCATTTTTTCATGTATGTCAATGTCAAGAGCTTGGATGTGTCAATAGAAAGTATCAAACTTCTTCTGGGTCCTTTGAAGTTGATATGGATTTCAAAAGCTCTAATTATTACGCAAAACATCAAGAGGAAAGAAATAGGAAGGCTCAGATGGTTATTTCTTCCAACGATCCACTTAACATTGGAAGTTCCAGCTCCACAGAAACAGTAAGCTGTATATCTATAGTTCAAAGTGAGAATAAAAGTCTTTATGATGTTTTGATGATTTATTACATAGGGGCAGTTGCTATTGGGGGAAGAAGTATCTTCAACAGTCTCTAGAAACTCAAATCTTGGGGAACGGTATAGCCAAATAATTATGTGGCAGGTAGAAAAGCTTTCTCTGATTCATCATTTGAGCAAAGAAGGTTGTACTCAATTTTTGGATGAATAAATTAAGAAGCTCAAACTTCTAGGTGATAGTGGAAGACTGGATTCTGATAGCATTGTTTGCCTGATCCCACGCTTAATAGATATGGTTTTAAGTTGATTAAAGCTCAATCAATAATTTTTCACTAAAACATTCTGTCCTAAATGCTTTGCTCTTTATGAGTATAACTCTGAATCTCAAACATCTATACTATGTTGCAATCAACCATTTTTTTCATCATAAAAGCGCTATTTAAAAATGTTTGGAGCAGGAAAAATTGTAGTTAAATGTGATGAAAGGCTGTATTTGATGTAGGAACATCAAGAACATGTAAAATACTATTCTCTTAAAACATTTTATCACCATTGTTTTATCAACTGGTCTAAGGAAAAGATCAAACTGTTCAAATTTGAGCTTCTGATTGAGAATAAAACCCCTGTGGCAGACGATGTAGAGTGTGATTTGATGAAGGATGTTTGTGATGGTTCAATTTGGAAAAACTTTCCCATTACCACTCCAGCTCTGGGTGGCAATGATGATGAATATACGATAACTTCAGGAAACTTAATGTTTACTTTATATGGCAACTGGTTTAGGCTTGGTGGTAATAGTATTGGATGTCATCAGAAGTCTGTAGGCAATATTATGATGGTGTGTATGAACCTACTACAAGAAGATAGATACAAAAAGGAAAATCTTTTTTTGTATGCTATTATACCTGGACCAACAGAAACCACAATTGATAGGCTTAATCACCTTCTAAAACCCCTGGTTAATGATCTACAAACTCTATGGGATGGTATATTGATTGAAAAGACGCATCTTAATCCACAAGGCTGGAAATTATGAGTTGCATTGTTCTCTTTGATAGGTGACATTCCTGCAATACAAAAATTGGCTGGCTTTTCAAGTCACTCTGCGTGAATGTTCTGCTCTTTCTGTAATATCTCTAAAGATGAAATTAGTGAAAACAATGTGGGAAATTTTTCATTACGGAATCATGAGGATCATATGTGCTGGGTAACAAAGTGGAAAAATTCTAAGTCACATTGGGAGCGTGTATCAATTGTTCACAATCATGGGGTACAATGGAGTGAGCTGAATAACCTTGAATATTGGCGTCCAACTGAATATTGCTCAATTGATGTTATGCATTCACATATGCTTGGAAACCTAAAAGATCACAGTCTAAGCTATTTCAAATCCAAAATGCAGCAAAAGATCTAGAAAGAAAGCTGGAAAAGGATAAAAATTGGCATGTAAGAGAAGAAGATGATGATTTCTTTTCTGATACTTCACTGCATAAACATTCTAAAAAATGTAGAAGTAGCTTAAGCACCACCAATTATGATGATGATGATACTGGACACACGAGACAGCACAAGTGGAAAGGACTTATGAGTTCAAGAAAGTCATCAAGTCATCATGGACTAGATAGTGAAGGATTGGGAACAAATCAATCAAGAAGCCAGAGTAGGTCATACAGCTCCAAATTTATTCATCCATATAGCAATTCGGCCTCATTACAGTCTCACAGCAGTGTCAGTAGGAGCTCATTGTATATCTTAAGGAAACAGAGAATTAGCATATCACAGAGTGAAGATCTTACTCATAAAATGAGACAGCTAGAGATGATGAAAAAAAAGGAAAGGTAAGGAGAAAGAAAATGAAGGTAGTAGTAATCCACAAATCACAGCAGCAGAGCTACAGGTTGTATGGAAGATAATTGATCAAGTAAGAAGACCTTCCTGACTAACACAAGTTACAACATCAGTAGGATCTAAAAAGGCAGGATCCCTCAAGGAAGAAGAATAGCACATGCTGTATACTCTCTACTTCCATTTGTCACTTATACCCCTTTGGTTTGAAAAATTTAAAGAATCTGAATCTTCAGCTTCCTCAGATGAAAAAACCAAGAGAATATTGTCTTCTCAAGTCACTTGTAACATTATTCTTGATCACCAATTTTTTGAAAGTAAAAAATATACAGACAAATGAGCTTAAAGATCTAGATCAATTTCTGTTAGAGTATTGTGAGTGCCTGGAAGAGGGTTGAAAGAATATTAACACAAAGCCAAATCTGCATATCACTCAACATTATCCTGAAATGATAAAGCGTTTTGGTCCACCATCAGGTACAGCTACTTGGTCTGGAGAGCGAGTGAATCATATATTATCTGAAATTCCAAACAATCACCATCCACGTATGTAATGTTTGTAAGCAATGATTTAAAAACTCAGCTGTGCTAATTTATTAATATTTACCACAGGAGAGATACCGCTAACAATGCTCAAACATTGGTATTGGAAGTCTAGGTTATTAGATCTTGGTGAAGCTGAAGATAATGATCAATGTGAGACTAAAAAAATCCATATTGATCTTGATAAACAAAAAAAATGGATCCATCTAAGTATGGCATTATTTACTAAATGGGTAAGGGCACGAATGGGAAAAGAAACTTCAAGATGGGCTTTGACACCATCAGAGAAAATTGGGGATCAGGTAGTTGAAAACATATTAAGTATATTGATACATGGAAAGTGGTTTACTAGTTACCATTGACACATTGCTAATTCAACAATTGAATTTTACTATGGAAAAGATAGCCAGTTTGGGCAAATTGATGATCTTTTCAGGTCAAAGGAAGAGAATGATCAAATCTATTTAATAGTAAGTCATTTCAAGGAGCTCCATCTAGAAGAAGAATCAAAGGATCCCTATGATCTTTTCCCACAAGTGCATTGTCTGTTAGTAGGAGTAGCCAAAGCAACTCAAATTGTGATTAAGAAAGATGCAATAATTGGACATGCAGCTACTGTCAAGCACAAAAAAGGAATTTTTGGAATCAAAGATGAGGTTGTCACTTCCATTAGACTGCAGACAGTATTGAGTGAAAAAATTAATCAAATTTATTTTCTGTTGACTAAAATCTTTGTGTTAATTTGGGTTTGGGGAAATTTGTAGGATTGGTGATGTTTGTAAATGGTAAAATAAATATTTCAATGCTCAATTAAAAAATGCAATGCATCCAACTTACCTTATCTTAAATCAGTGAACAATTACATTGGTTGCTTTTATTGCGAGAGAACTCATGCTTTCAATGAGTCATTTTTATCTTAAATGTAAGAATGAAAGAATGAAAATCATGATAATGAGAAATATGATAAAATTGTTACTTAATGAATGATCTTCTTGCTCATTAATCTACTATAAATAGTTTGACCTTCCCACTTTAGCTGATAGCTATATATTATTCACTTTATTTTTCCCCAAGAGAACATACATGTTAACAAGACTATAAACATAGTATCTTTTTTTACTTTAACTTTGATAGGTATAAATTTTAACAACTGATTATTTTTATTTTATTTTATTTTATTACAGTTCATTATGGATGATAATTTTGAAGGGATGTCTGTTGACCCAACCGATTCTGATTGTTTTCCACCTCAACATACTAATACTGGAAATACTCCACCACCACCCACTGCTGTTCCACCTCCAGATGCATCTCAATCTGTACCGCCTAATCCTAACACACCACCTAATCCCAATCCAGGCCAAGAGTCTCATGCAGAACTGAGAAATTTTAATCCCAATCATTCTTCTGCTCCTGAAAGTGCTGATAGGCAAGCCACTCAGCTAGGAAGAGATTGGGCTAGTGAGTTATTGAGGGAATTTTTTGGAGACCAATCATCATCTGCTCAGCCTAACCAAGGAGCAAGCACAAGTGGAGCTGGTAAGTCAAATTTTTAGTGTATTCTTTTATTTAAAAATAACCAATTTAATTAAATTATTTGAATTTTTAGTGAATCCCTCAATAATTATGGGTATCAGTGATTACCACAGACTCAATTCAGCAGAGTCTCATGAACAAGAACAAGGGTTAAGGGCTGTAAGAGGCTTAGTTAGAAGGAATGATGTTCCCAGGAGCTCGGACAGTCTAAATAGAAATATTTACCACTTTCTGAAGTATTGTCTTGGGGGACCAACACAAATAGCAAAATATCCTGCAAGCCCAACACCTTTGGAGATTGAAAATTGGAAAGCTTGGAACCAATTCAAACTGTCCTAACCCAAGTCTAATCTTCTAACTGTGCCAATTCTGCAGCTGATCAACAATTTCTGATAACCAATTCTATAGCCTTCTTACAATCCAAAATTTGACTACCCAAATTTTTTCCAGCACCTGAGCCTCAAGGACTAAAAGGAGGAGCACCAATCCCAATTTTTGTCAAATAAAACTTAGAGCATGAATTTCAAGAAAATGGTTTTCAGAAATTTGCCTTTGATTGGACTTGCCGTGATTTTTTGGAATAAAATTGAAATCAAGTCATGGAAGCATAGTATGTGACCACTGTACCAGGTGGCTCACCACCTTGAATAAAATTGATCAGTCAAAGCTTCAGTTCACTCAATGTGTTATTGAGAAATGGGTAGTTAATAAGGGGAAGGAGATGATAAGGTTGTGTGGGCAAGAAGAGGAAAGGGTGGAAAGAGAAAAGATGGAAAAGAGGGCAAGGGCACAAGTAAAAAATTATCAGACCAAGGTAAGTTTTTTATTTCACTTTGCTTTTTGTTATTATGAAGCTGATTTATTTGGAATTCAGATTTCTAGTACATGCTACAAGTTAGCAAGAGATCTCTGCAGTGATGTGCCAGGTTTTGTTGTGCTTTTTCATGATACTAGGTGCATCTCTGATATCAAGGAAGGCCCACCACCAGCCCCAACTGCACCCATCCGGGATATTCCTGGATGAAAAAATCCTGAACTCAATGATTTGTTTAAACAAATGGATAATATGATGCAGGACTTAGCCCATACGCCAGCTCAAAAAAAATTGGCATTAAAAACATATTCACGGTCATCAGAAAGGACAGTTGCACAAGATGGTATATTCAATGTTTCCAAATACCTCCCCAAGAATTGCTATTCAGAAATTTTTTTGGCAGGATTATCTGTGAATGAACATGAGTCACTTGGGGTTGAAGCTGATATTGATCTGGTAAAGATTTGGGAATCAATTAATACGGCATCAACATCATCATAACTTGGGTATAACGGTGATCTTCTGTGTAATATAGCTATCTTATATTGAATTTTATGTATTCTGTTTTTTTTCAAAGCAACTTGGTAAATGTTATAAGGTGATATTGAGAGAGAGTAACATTTTATTTAAGAAAAACAAATAATAGGGGGTGTCAGTTCTGGCAAATCCACACTTAACTTAAGTGCGGATTTCAAACCAAATCAGCACTTAAATTTTGCAAAAAAGTCACTTATTTCAAAAATGGGTGTCAGTTCTGACCTCAAATCAGCACTTTTTTTGTGATTTTTTTTTCAAAACCACATGTTGGCCACATCATCCCTTTCTTTCCCATACCATCCCTATCACATGTGATACACTGACCTTCCTTGCTACCTACCCATCAATCCTCGGCACACACCCCTTCCTGACATTTTCAACATTTTGAACAGGCATGTTTACATTCTTTTTTACTTATTTCTTCTACCTCTTAATCTTTTTTCTTGTTATGTTCCAGATTCATAATGCCTCCCAGACATTCCAAATCTCAAAAGGTAACTCAAAAATCTACTTTGTCACAAAAGTCTCCTTGTAAAGCAAGCCCTGCACCTGAAAAATCAAAGTCAGGTTCAGGTCAGCTTAAAAAGGATGATTATCTCATCATAATCAACTTCCTTAGAATAAAATCAAATTTTGAAGCATGTTTTGTATGTGAAAAGTCCACTCGTATTGGACATCCACCTTCTTCAATAGTTAATGGCTACTTATTGATGGCCAATGAAGTAAGGAAGAAAACAAGGGGTAGAATCGATATCAATCCTAAAAAAATGAAGGAGAGATTTAAGAGTTACCAATTAAAATATAAAAAGGCTCATCATGCTGCAAATGAAACTGGCTTTGGTATTGACGATGATGATTTGGAGATTGTAATTACTACTGTTTCCAAAAAGCTCAATGTCATGTGTCCTTTCTATGAGGAAATGGATAATCTTTTTGGCTCCTGAGTTGATGTAAACCCTTGGTTTCTACACAATACTACTAAGGAAATACCCTCTGGATCCAAACCTTCCTATAATCCTCCCAACACACCTTTACTTGAAGGAGATCAATCCCCTCCACCTTCTAACCATAGTTCAGCTGAAGATGATCCCAACTATCAAGCAGAACAATTATATTGCAGCAGATCTGAATCCTCAGAGGCCCAAAATTTAAATGTATGTTTAATTTTTGTTTTTTCTTCAATTCTTCTCTGAATTTCTCTTTCATTCTAGTCTCCTCCTACTCAAGAAGTAATTGAGGCTTTCTGGGAAGAAGGTAACATTTCGTGGCCATTTTTGATAAAAAGACAAAATCTTCTTCTAGATCAGAATCAGAGTCCAAGAGCAGTTCAAGAGCCATGAAAGTCATTGCTTTATGTAATTTATCACGATTTGAAAGTGAGGAAGGCATAACTCTTATATGATATGATATGAATATGTAAATGATGTACAATGTTTTGAGTTATGAAGTGTTATGCTGCGAAGTGCTGCGTATGAATGGGATGAAGCTGACAAATCAGTGAAATGGGACTTGATGGTGAAATCAGCACTTTTGGTTGAGAAAGTGAAGATTTGAGTGAAATAAGTGACTTTTTTCACTTTTGAAATCCACCAGTATTGGGGCTAGTGTGTTTTGGAAATATGCACTTAAATAAGTGCGGATTTTTAAGTGCCAATTTGCCAGAACTGACACCCCCTAATGTATGAGATATAAAAATGTATTTTCAACAAATTAATGGTCCCATACCTCGTTATGTCACATTTATGTATCCATATTAATTTCAATAGAATTTAATGTTGACCAATACATAGTGAATACATGCTATACCACTTACACTTGCCAGGAATAGCTACCATTAAATATGCCAGTATCAGAATTAATTTTGATCAAAATAAATGAGCATGTTAATCATGAATTTCTGGAGTCAACTGCATATTTTTATGCATGGTGCCTTTTCAACATTAATTTCAATCAAAATTAATTTTGATACTGGCATATTGAATGGTAGCTATTCCTGGAAAGTGTAAGTGGCATAGTGTGTATTCATTATGTATTGGTCAACATTAATTTCAATCAAATTTAATATTGACATTTGCATATTGAATCCAAACCAGCAAACAACCCAAAAAATTCTTCAAAAAACTGCTCATTAATTTTGATCAAAATTAGGGTTGACCATATACATATTGAATGGTAGTTATATCTGGTGTGTGTAAGTTGTAAAGCTTGTGTTCAATGTGTATTAGTCA
Source organism: Hemileia vastatrix (assembly GCA_030280995.1). Lineage (NCBI taxonomy): Eukaryota > Fungi > Basidiomycota > Pucciniomycetes > Pucciniales > Zaghouaniaceae > Hemileia > Hemileia vastatrix. The sequence goes on from JASXTE010000001.1 coordinate 51,939,045, forward strand.
ACATTAATTTTGATTGAAATTAATATTAATGTGTAAATGATATATACATGCTCAATATGCACTGTAATGTGTTTACTTAAGAATAGAGGGCCCTACTTTTAATCTTACAGAAAAATGCTTGGTGGAATCTCAAATTCAATTTTAATTAAAATTAATGTTGACATGTTACCATGCATAAAAGTAAGTAACTGACTGCATTAATTGCTGATAATCATGAACCTTAATTTTGATCAAAATTAATGTTGCCAAATGCAGATTGATTAAAAGCTATGCCACTTACACTAGCCAGGCATATTTACTATTTATTATGTATTGGTCAACATTAATTTTTATAGAAATTAATATGGATATGTAAATATTATATTTACCCTCATCATGTATAGTAAATTTCAATAATTAAGAATACTTGCTGTCCTTTACATGTCATGCAAAAAATCATTATATCATTTCAACATTAATTTTGATCAAAATTAATGTTGGCATGCCATTATGCATTGAAACAACTAACTGACTGAAAAATTTCATGATCAAAATGCTCATTAATTTTGATCAAAATTTATGTTGACAAATACATATTGAATATAAGCTATCTCCACTTACTCAGACCAGATATAACTACCATTCAATGTGTATATGGTCAGCCTTAATTTTGAACAAAATTAATGGGAATTTTTATGAAGTCTCTTTTGGATCGTTTGCTGGCTTGGATTCAATATGCAAATGTTGATATTAAATTTGATCAAAATTAATGTTGACCAATACATAATGAATACACACTATTCCACTTACACCTGCCAGGCAAAGCTACATGCAATATGCCAGTATCAAAAGTAATTTCAATCAAAATTAATGTTGGCAAGGCACCATGCATAAAAATAAGCAGTTGACTTAAGATATTCATGATTATCATGCTCATTAATTTTGATCAAAATTAATTTTTGATACTGGCATATTTAATGGCAGCTATGCCTGGAAAGTGTAAGTGGCATAGCATGTATTCACTATGTATTAGTCAACATTAATTTTGATCAAAATTAATATGGACATGGACTATGCATGAAATTCTAAGAAATATAGGTACGCTAAGCAGTTGGATTAACTGGTTTGATCAAGTACACCATATAAAAATTTATTTTTTAATGCCTTGGTTAATTTCAATCAAAATTAATTTTAAGCCATGCATGTTGAATTTTATCTATGTCTGTGTAGTCCATGTGACATGGCTTGTATTCAATATACAGGGGTCTACATTAATTTCAATCGAAATTATGAGGCTCATTGCCTCATAAATTTTGTGGTTTCTGTCAGGGTTCCATGCATGGTGCCATATGATACTTGTTAATTCCTATCAAAATTAATTTTAACACCAATATATTGAATACAAACCATGGCACTTACAGTACTTGATCATAGCTAAAATTCAATATACCAGTTTCAAAATTAATTTCAATAGAAATTAATCAGGATCCATGAAGCTTATCAATAGTGTATGAGTTAAGTTTCAAGTCATATGTTTCATCATTTTCTTGCACCCATTTCTAGGTTATCTCAACAATTTTTTTCAAGTTTTATTATATTAATCAAAACTGTTGTAAGTGGTGAAAAATTAGCTAATCCAAATCTCAAATTGAATATTAATGTTTTAATAATTTTGAATGTTGCTTAAGGTATTTCATTGGGTGATTCATAATAATATTTTATCAACTTAGTAGTCCTATAACTTTTGAAAAGTAACAATATTGGTATAGTTAGGGACAACAATGCAATATCTTGTGCAGACTAAGATATATTGTAAAATAAAACTATTCAATTTTTTTTTCCCTTAGCTGTATCCAAGTTTATCAATGGTTTGGTCACTGGGCCCATACCCTAGCCTGACACTCCTCCTGTCACTTAAAAAACAAATTCTTATCTTAAATTCTAATGTTACCAACTTTATATTTATAATTCATTTCTTGTTTGGTGAGGCATATCAGTATATTCCTGAATCTCTCATTGTCCTATGAAAGTAAATTTAACAAATAGTTATAAAGCATTATCATTTGTTTTCATAAAATATACTAATTAAGTGTATCTCCATTATTTAGGAGTAAATTCTAATTTCAAAAATTTTGTATTTACCTGTGGCAATTTACATATGGATATATACATTTGTTATTATTAATTTTTCACACTAAAAGTCCCCAAATAATTCCTAGTATTTTCTGTTAGCTACATCAAATTTGGCTTCAATATAAACAGATTGTGATTTAGCATATTTGTCATGCGCCACGTGACACTCAAGGCAAAAGAAGCTCATTAAATCAATAATAAGAGGCTTTAAATCCATACTCAAAGCGCAGAAAGCAATTCTCCATAGCAACTGCGACTTTCCTTTGTGTACTCCCTATTCAACCACGCTAGTCTAAACTCTAAATCTAAATTAGTCAATCTCTCAATAGTGTGTCTTAGTCTTTTTCTCAATAAGTGACGCACAGCACAATAGTCAATGTAATAGTACATTTAAAGGTTTATGAAATGTCTGTGGATTATTAAGGGGTAGTGAGCATGGACAGAATGGTTAGTGGAGGATTAAGGGGTTAACGGATGTTAGTGAGGAGGGTCCAGGTGTAACGGATGTATTTTAATGGTCTGTGGTGTGTGGAATAGTGGATGGGTATGAGGTCAATGGGAGGAGGAGTAAAGGATATAAAAGGGGTTGGGTTTTGGGTTTGATACTCTTTAGAATTTAATTATAAAATGTATTTATAGTTAATAGTGGTAAAAGCTTTAAGTTAAATCATTATTATTGTATCTTTCTTTGTTTTCTCAATAATCATTTCTAAATCCTAAATCTTTGATTGTTGAGTTACCAACACTTTGTGAGATTTTAAGAATTTTAACCTTACCTTTAAATTATATTAGAATTCTTCTCGGACATAGCTTGAAGCAGTAGTTCTTCCTTTGAGTCATTTTCGAATCACTTCCTTGAATCATTCCTCTGTGCTTTGAAGAAGTCTCTAAACCCCTCCTCTCACTTTCAGGAACATCCTTGACCTTGTGCGTAGGTTGACTGGTGACAGTATAATTTATTTCTCCGTAGTTTTCATTCTTTGCACTACTACGTCCTTTTCAGGTGTTTTTTAAATTCTTAAAATGGCACCTGTTCAACACACTCCTCCTACAGGCGCTACTACTAGAGCTCGCGCCAGAGGCAGGCCAACAGCCACACAGCCTGTTTCCCGAACTCATCCCTGGAACCTCTCAACCTTAGGGAATGGCAACATTCAGTCCAATCTGTAGAAGAAATCCCACAAGATTTTGATGATTCTAGTGATGATGAAGAAGGTGAGGATACAATGCACGAGGCACCATCTGCCCCTGCTACACACCCTTATGGTCAACCTTCAGAACCGGGACCATCTAATTCTAATTCTCTGGAAGACTTCATGAGAATTTTCATGAAGACCCTTTCAAATCCAATGTCTTCAGAGGGATCAAAATTCAAAACTCCTTCCATGAAATCTCCTGATAAATTCAATGGAGAACATCCAGACAGATTGCGACCCTTCTTGCAAACATGCAAGCTGCTATTCCATAATGACCCTCGAACCTTTAATAACGACCAATCAAAGGTTGTTTGTGCTTCTTCATTCCTAGCCGTAAAGGCAGCAAGGTGGTTTGAACCTTATCTTCTCATGCTCTCTTTGACAAAGACCCACTTACTCATCAATAATTGGGAAAAATTTGAAGACCAACTTTTTATGTTGTTTGGCGACCCTAACAAAACTGACAACATGGAAATTGAACTGGACTTCCTTCGCATGAGTGATAATGGGAAAGCCTCTGAATACATCTCAAATTTCAGAGCACTTCAAACTTGAGTAGGTTGGAATGATGCTGCCCTCAAGTATCATTTCAAAAATGGACTTCTTTCAAGGATTCTGGATCAATTACATCTTCACGGTCAGAAGATGACTACTTTAACGGATTTGATGGATTGAACCCTTGAACTCAACGGCGTTTACCAAGGACAACTTCAACATCGTCGATACGCAAACAAATCTCAAGGCCTAAATTTTAAATCAGGACCTTCTTCACACCCACGGACAACTCAATCCTCCTCGACTAAATCCAAACCTAATAAGGGAAAGGACAAACCTCGACCAAAAACCTCAACCCCAGGCAATATCAGTAAAGTACTGGATCCTAAAGGGGAACTTAAAGAAGCTGAGAGGAAGAGGCAAGCAGATAATGGGTTATGTATGTATTGTGGGGGTAAGCACAAGCTGGAGGATTGTGTAAAATTTAAGGAAAAAGAAGGTACTAGTTCGAAGTCAAAAAACTAGTAGATAGTTTACTTGTGTGCAAAGCAAACTATCTCATCTCTCCCAGTGCACAGAACCTCCATCTATTAAGGACTGGAGTTGCCTTAAACCACTTGAGATTCATTCTTTTTAAGGAGGATACCCCCTTCACTTGTCTTATAGACTCTGGAGCTTCAATTTCTTTTGTCAGTTTATCTTTTGCCGAGAAAGTACAGCTGACATTTACAGATATCGATCAAACTCCTATTTACTTGATTGAATCAGAGGAACCCAAATATTGGGTCAGTAAGAAAGTTTTATGGGTTTTCAAATTTCCGAAATTTCCCCCCTTCGAGTGGGAATCATCAGTTTTGGAAACCCCAAAGATGGATGATACCATTCTTGGCCATGAATTTTTAACGCATTGGAATCCTGAAATTGATTGGACACGGGGATTGATCACCCCACGTACTAAGTATATTTCTGATTCATCAATGCAGGTCAATAGGGAGTGAAACAACCCGCCTGACAATGTCCTGCTAGAGGAAAAATCTCTGCCAGATGACTTGCAAGCATCTGATCTTTCTTTAAATGAGCAATTGGCTAACCCTTCTAGCTCTATGACTTCACTCGAAGAGGATTTAAATTGCCTCAAAGCAATCTAATTATGCTCTCTCAATTCTGGTCTTCCCTCGACAGATTCCCTTGAAGATGATGAGGACAACCAAATTGACATTGAAGCCATTAAATCAACTCTACCAGAAATCTATCATGATTTCCTCAATGTTTTTTCAATCCGCAAGGCCGATAAGTTACCACCTCATTTACCCTACGACCATCAGATAGAGTTAATAGGTCCAGTACCTCCAGCAGGTCCTGTCTATTCTTTGTCAAAGGACGAATCTCAAGTTCTTCTAGATTACATTGCAGAGAATGTAGCCAAAGGTTTAATCAGAGCCAGTAAATCTCCAACTGGCTCCCCTGTTCTCTTTGTAAAAAAGAAGGATGGTAGTCTTAGGTTGTGTGTTGACTATAGAAAGCTCAACACAGTCACTAAGAAGAATGCATATCCTGTTCCCCCTATGTCATTGCTTCTTACCCTTTTCAATGGTGCTAATTTCTTTTCTAAAATTGATCTTAGAGGCGCTTACAATCTTATTCGCATTGCGGAAGGTCATGAACCACTGACTGCAATGCGCACTAGATTTGGTAGTTTTGAATATTTAGTCATGCCTTTTGGATTGTGTAATGCACCATCTACTTTTCAAACTTTTGTCAATGACATCTTTCAAGATGTTTTCAAACAATTTGTTGTAGTCTATTTAGATGATATTTTAATTTTCTCAAAGACACTAGATGAACATATTCATCATGTTCGACAGGTTCTAAATTGACTTTGAGATCACGGTCTCTACGCCAAGCATAATAAATTAGAATTCTACCTTAAATCTATTGCTTTTTTGGGTTTTACGTTATCCACTGATGGATTAGTCATGGACAACAAAAAAGTCTAAAAGGTCCTGGAATGGCCTGAGCCCAAATCCGTTAAATCCCACCAGGGATTTTTGGGTTTCGCAAATTTCTATAGAAGATTTATTAAAGATTACTCTAAAACTATTTCCAATCTTACTTCTCTTCTTAGAAAAGATATTCCTTTTTTTTACTTCCACAGCACAAAAGGAATTTGAAGCATTGAAGACGGTGTTCATCACAGCTCCAATTCTTCGACACTTTGATCCTTCTGCTTCGACAATAGTCAAGACAGATGCGAGCGATTATGCTATCGCAGGGGTCATTTCTAAATTAAATCCTGAAACAAAATTGTTTCATCCTGTTGCTTTTGAGTCATGCAAACTCATTGCAGCAGAATTAAATTATGAAATTCATGACAAAGAGCTTTTAGCTATTATTCATTGTCTTAAAAAATGGCGCTCATTTCTTCTTAGCTTAGATAGTCCTTTTCAAATTTTAACAGACCATAATGCTTTGAAATACTTTATGTCTTCCAAAGTGTTAACCAGGCATCAAGCCAGGTGGGCTGAATTTCTGTCTAAATTTTCTTTTTCTATTTCCTATTGCCCAGGTAAGAACTGCATTGTCCCAGATATCTTGTCACGTCGGGACGACATTTACCCACAGAGGGGGGACACATTTTCTGACAAGAACCCAGCAAATGTGAAATAAATCTTCAACAAATCAATGTTAATGACTCATAAACTTAATTCAATGACAATTCAATCTTTTCAAAATCCACTGTCCCACATCCTCAAAGCTCAGTCAAAGGACAATTATTGTTTAGGGTTAAAAGACAAAATACTCTCAAAGCAAGGGGCCAAAAGATTTAATGTTGAATCAGGTCTATTAGTCTTCGAAGGTAGAGTAGTCATACCCAACAACAATGAAATAAAATTATGGATTTTCAATAGTTGACATGATTCTCCATTATCTGGTCATTTTGGTGTTGATAAAACCTACCAGTTAATAGCGAGGGATTTCTTCTGGCCAGTTATGACCAGGGAAATCAAGGCCTATATAAAAGCTTGTTACGAATGTAATAGGAATAAGGCTCCCTGTCACCGGAAGTATGGGTTGCTTCAACCACTTCCTATTCCCTCTAAACCTTGGGAATCTTTATCAATGGATTTTATTTCTCAACTTCCTCTTTCTAATAATTTTGATGCTATATTAGTAATAGTAGATAGATTTTCAAAAATGTCTATTTTTATTAAAACCAATACTACTGCTACAGCAGAAGATTTGTCAAAATTGTTTCTAGAATATGTATTTTCCAAACACAGCTTACCTAATAATATTATTTCAGATAGAGGCTCATTGTTTGTATCCACATTCTGGACTCAACTGTGTCGACAACTCAATATCACGAGGAATCTCTCCACAGCCTATCATCCTGAAACTGATGGGCAAACAGAAAGGGTCAACCAAATCCTCGAACAACACCTTCGACTGTATGTCAGGTACCAACAAGACGATTGGACCACATGGTTACCATTGGCCGAATTTGCTTATAATAACTCAACTCATTCTTCAACACAACAATATCCTTTCAAAACTGTTTATGGAAGACATTTTTGATTCAACTCAATCCATGTAGGAACTAATCATCCTGCGGAACATTATCTTTGAACCATATCACGACTCCAAGAGGAACTTAAATCAAATTTGGAATTAGCAGTTCGAAGGTACAAGGAACAGGCTGAAAAACATTGACAAACTGCTCCTTCTTTTAAACCAGGCGAAAAAGTATGACTCGACGCACGAAACATTTGAACGACTCGACCATCAAAGAAACTGGCTGAAAAATGCTTGGGACCATTCGAAATCGACTCTGAAGTCTCTAAAACTGCATTTCGACTCAAGCTACCTCCTAAATGGCAGGCTATTCACCCTGTTTTTCACGTATCTCTCCTGGAACTGGCTTGAGAAACATACCCGGGCAAGAACCAACCTCCTCCGGAACCGGTCGAAGTAGAAGACCATCTAGAGTGGGAAGTAAGCCGCATCCTTGATTCAAGAATGCGCAAGAGGAAACTTCAATACCTCGTGGAATGGGAATTCTTCCTCAATTACTCAGACAAAACATCCTGGGAACCAGCCATCAATGTTTCTAACGCCCCTGAACTCCTAAAGTCTTTTCATCTTAAATATTCTTTAAAACCAAAACCTTAAAACTCTCTTTTATTTTTTCTTTCTCTATTTTTTCTTTCTTCTCTTTTCTTTTCTTCTTTTTAAAATCTAAAACATCTTTACTTCTAAAAAACTCCTTAATTTTGTTTTCTTCTTTCTTCTTTTTCTTTTCAAAATTTTTCCACCTTCTTTAAAATAAACAAAATAAAATTAAAAATAAAATAAAATAAAATTAAAATTCAAATTAAAAAATAAATAAATAAAAAATCAAATAAGAATAAAATAAAATAAAATTAAAATTAAAAAATAAAACAAATAAAATTAAAATCTTTTTCTTTTTTCCTTTTCAATTTTCTATATACATTCTTTCTTTTAAAATTTCTTTTCCTTGAACTATCAAAATTTTTTACAAACGCAACACGACCATCTTCTCGAACTTCACTTCAACCTCTAAATCTCTCTTTTAAATCCTTCGAACAAATTACTTCTTTTCTTTCAAAACTCTTTTAAAAATTTATTTCTTCTCTTCTTTTCTTTTTTTTCTTTTTTCAAATAACTAAATTCCTCAAATCTTCAATTAACAAACTTTCATAAATAACAAATGGTTTCTTTTCATTAAGTTTTTTTTACAACAAAATTATTTCAATCAATTATTTCTTTCTTCTTTCTTTCTTTCTTCTTACTTAATTCTTTTTCTTTTCGAACTTTAAAACTAAAACTCCTTCAATCAAATATTCTTTCTCTTCCTCTCTCATTTAAACTTCTTCTTTCAAAATTTTAAAACAAAATTCTATTTAAATCTTTTTTCTGTCTTTTCCTTTTTCTCTCAAAATCTTATAAAAAATAAAATATTAAAATTTTCATAAAACAACAAAATAAAATAACTAAATACAAATTGTTTTTTACTTTACTTTTCTTTCTTTTCTTTTCTCTTTCCATTTTAATTTCTCTCTTTTATTTTACCCCAAACCAATCCCTTCATCTTCTCCAAAATCTCCCTTATTTCTTTCCTACACTTCTCAAAGACTTCCCCCTCTCCTACCGGAATCACTTCTCCAATTTCCAGTAGCTCCTCGGCCACATCAAAGGAGGCGGCATTGAAAATCTTATCGATTTCGCCACTTAAGTCTTCAATAAACCTCACTCGCCAAACCTGGCGAGGCTTTTTTGACCATACTTGATCAAGGTTTTCTTCATTCTCCTCCCTTGAGGCAACCACCAGTAATCTATCTTCAGTTGAGATCAACACCATCACTTCCACAGCAGCGGGTTCCACAATGGTTGCTTCCACATTCGAAGCTTCCGCCGTAGGGACTTCTGGAATGACGTCTGAATTCTAAAACATAACCATCAGTAACTAAATTTATAAAATATCTGGAGAATGGACTTACTTCAAAGATGGGGTCTGCTTCTAAGAACAATCTCGGAGTGACCTCCACTGCCACTTCCTTTTCCTCTTCGTCATCCTCGATGACCACCCGTCACTTTTTTGGGGTCCGTCTCGAAATGGAGATTTCCTCTTCCTCCTCAACTAAATCATCGACTTCTTCTTCAACCACTCGTTTCTTGCTTGCAACCTGAGTCACCCAGGTTGCTACATTGTCTTCAGCCTCCTCCTCATTTGCTCCTACCGATTGATTGTCCCCAATTGAAACATCCCAAATATCTTCAACTACCTCTTTTGTCTTGGGAATCACCCAATATTTAGTCTTTGTGAACCAACTCTCAATGTCGGCATTCTTTGACAAGGCATCACACGCCACCTGTCTCCAGAGGCAAAATTTGCACTTCTGGGGAGGACCTTGTGTTTCCGTGCTTTCCACGCAAAAGTACTCCATTGACTTGCAAGCCGTTCAAGCCTTGGAATATTGCCATGTGACAATTCCCCCATCCGCTTTAGGGTGTGGAGGCGTGGGAGTTGGAGTAGGGAAATCCATCGTATTAAATTATTCAGTAATTAAAAATAAAAGTAAAGGGAAACTAGTGTGGGAAGTATGTCTTACGCTCAATGGAGCTTGCGTTCTTATACCTGAGAATCTGTCACGCTCCACGTGACACTCAAGGTAAAAGCAGCTCATTAAATCAATAATAAGAGGCTTTAAATCCATACTCAAAGCGCAGAAAGCAATTCTCCATAGCAACTGCGACTTTCCTTTGTGTACTTGCTATTCAACCATGCTAGTCTAAACTCTAAATCTAAATTAGTCAATCTCTCAATAGTGTGTCTTAGTCTTTTTCTCAATAAGTGACGCACAGCGCAATAGTCAATGTAATAGTACATTTAAAGGTTTATGAAATGTCTGTGGATTATTAAGGGGTAGTGAGCATGGACGGAATAGTTGGTGGAGGATTAAGGGGTTAACGGATGTTAGTGAGGAGGGTCCAGGTGTAACGGATGTATTTTAATGGTCTGTGGTGTGTGGAATAGTGGATGGGTATGAGGTCAATGCGAGGAGGAGTAAAGGATATAAAAGGGGTTGGGTTTTGGGTTCGATACTCTTTAGAATTAAATTGTAAAACATATTTATAGTTAATAGTAGTAAAAGCTTTAAGTTAAATCATTATTATTGTATCTTTCTTTATTTTCTCAATGATCATTTCTAAATCCTAAATCTTTGATTGTTGAGTTACCAACCCTTTGTGAGATTTTAAGAATTTTAACCTTACCTTTAAATTATATTAGAATTCTTCTCAAACATAGCTTGAAGCAGTAGTTCTTCCTTTGATTCATTTTTGAATCACTACCTTGAATCATTCCTCTGTGCTTTGAAGAAGTCTCTAAACCCCTCCTCTCACTTTCAGGAACATCCTCGACCTTGTGCGTAGGTCGACCGGTGACAATGTTACTAAGTTTACCCCACTATGAATAATACATGTTAAAAAAAGCTCAAATAATATATAATCCCCCTCTTTTTGCTTTATGTTTCTTTCATCCTCACTTTAATTTTAATCTTATTCAATTTTTTATCCTATTAATATATCAACTTCAATTTTCTAGAATAGAGTTTCTTATAATTATTCATCATATTACATTGTAATTTTTTAATATTGAATACTTTTTTTTAATATTCATTAATCAATATGTCTAGTATTCAAAATACTACACCTCCACTTTGTATGTGTATCATGCTCCTCTTTCTTAATTTATATATTTCACTTATGTTCTAAATTTTTTTTTTCAAAAAATTGATTTTCCAGTGCCCGAATCTTTTCCATCACACTCTCTGATTGATACTCGCTTTGAAGCTTTTGAGCTTGAAACATGTCTGCCACATGGCATGGCACCTAACCCTCCTTTACTTGGCAATGAGAGGCAGGAAATAAAAAGAGTTCAGTATTACAATTTACTTGAATTGACTAGAGATAAAACAGAAGAACTTGTCAAGATCCTTAACAATAATCCTTATCCTTCATATTTATCTAGCCCTTGTAATGACTTACTCCAATATGTGAAAAGACTTGAAAAATGTATGTTCTTCACTTTTTTGTCTCCTTTTAAATTAGTAGATAAGATTATTAATATTTTTTTCTTCATATATATTTGTAGCTTACGAGGAGGGTATGATCCCTCCTGATGAAGTCATTGTCATTAGGGATGATGATGAGACAGATGTACCATAAGCTTCAACTCATGCTTCAACTTCTAAGGAGAATCTTGAAACACCTGTTATTTGCTCCAAGAAAAAGAAATTATCCCAAGGCTCCTCTTTTATTCAACGTATTAAACCAGCTTCTGATAATGATTTTTCTGATGTATCAAATAATAAATCTCAAAAAAAAAGCAAAGGCTTTGGTAATGAGTGTATTCTTGTTTCCTTTTTTTAATTTTTATTCTTTTATCTTTGAAATTCTATCATATATCTCATTTTTTGCTTACATATTGTACTTTTTATCTTTCTTTTGATATTTTTTACCAGAAACTCACCTACTGTAGATTGTTCAATCCATAAACGCCCTCTCCCTGATGAAGATGATGAAAAGAGAAATGAAATTAGCAACAATGAACTGTCAGAACATGAAGCTATTCTTGCTCATTGAAACAAGAAAGCTTTAAAATCTTCTTTAAGGCAGGACGATATGTTTGATAAAGATGATAATTCAAACAGCTCATCACCAAATTTCTTCATTTCTAAGAAGCAATACCCATCACCTCCTAAATTACCTACTTTGACCTCTTTGAAAGCTTCTCTACCAATGAAATCAACTCCATTCAATATATCAAACAAACCTCTAACTTATTCACCCTCAGTTCTAAAAGACTCTGATTTACAGGAGGAATTCTGTAAAATTCATAAACTTTATAAAGGTTGAATCCACACGGCAAAGGTCCTTAGGTCGTGGTTGGAAATTGTTACTCTCCTCAAATTACGCTCTTCTTCTTCTTCCCAAGAACCCATGTTAAATATTCCAATGTTTACTTTTCATTGGGAAAAATCTTGTGGAGAAGATTGGCTTTCAAAAATTACTGAGTTATGTAAGTTACCATAATTTTTAGTCTTAACTTTTTTCTTTTACTTATTTTTTTTCCTTTTGTAGAAATTTTTTTTTTAGAGATTGATATCTCACAGCTATGGGTACTCAATAATATTGGTTTCAAAAAAATGGAAGATTTATGTGATCCTGATGGTTTAAATACCAAAATTCTTTCCTCAAAAAAGAAAACAGATCACCCCAAATCCAATCTTATCCGAATGCTCATGAGATTAATGATCTCAAGTGATCACTTCTGTTCTTCATGGGTATCTCTTATATCATATTCAATTTATCTGACCGCACATGAATTCAGCCAGCTTCCATCACATCAGAACATTAACTCAGATTGTCCAATTGAACATGGTCTTCAGCTTCTAGCTCACCTTTCAAATCTGAAGAGTCCAATTCCTGATGGCTTAGAAGTTGGTCCCACTGCACTTCAAACCCATGATATATTAATGTCAACTCTTCTTCAAATCAGAAATATTATCATTGATATAATTATTTCAATTATCATTCTTAAATCAAAATATTGTGCTGCGACAATATCAAGTCGCAAGACTAGCAAAGCTCAACAATCGAGTCAGAAAAATGAAAATACTCAACTGACTATAATGAAACAGAAACAAAAGGCTGCGCTAAACAAGATAAATTCTGAATACTCCCACCACCAATATCAATATTTCACATTCTATATAATCAATGGTGTCCATGGTTTATTTCTGAGCTCTCAAGATCATAGATTGGCTTCAGCAGCTTATTGCTTGGAGATGATATCAGAAATTAAGTTTCTTAATTTACATGAAAAAAAATCATTTTATGGAAGAAATAATTTGGAAAAATTTAAATAACTATATTTTAACATTAATAAAACCTTTTATAGGCAACTGTGATCCATTTCCTTTAAAATTTGATACCCCAAGTCCTCCGGGAATTTCTAGGGCTATTTCTGCAGATTTTCTTAATCACTGGAGCTCCATTCAGCCAGTATCACCTTTTTTTGCTAAACATGGCCTTTCAATAAATTAATATTCCAACATGTAAATAGATAAAGTTCTGTGTATATGATTTATCTTGTATAATTTAAGTTATTTTCCTTCAAATACGTCAAACATGTGACCATCTTTGAAATTTATTAAGAAACTTTTGACATGATTTTCTAAATTAATTATTAAAAAAATTATTGTAAGTCCAGAAATAACAAAGAGTTAAAAATCTACTTATATGATTTCAAATACTTGTAATAAATTCTTAAATATTTTATTGTTTATATAAAAATATGATAACTGCTCTAGTTTTGTTACTTTACCTTTAATATTGAATAATCTATTAATTTTTACAAATTTTTTCATTGATTGTAACATTTTCAATCAGAAGTAGAACAATTTAAATAATTAAATGAGTGTATTCTTAAAAAAAGACAATTTAATCTATTATTGATTCAAAATTCTTTCATCAACTCTTTATTATTCACTTTTTTATTAATAAGCCTGTTTGACCTAAAATACTATACAGTTAATTTGGTAGCATTAAAAGCACATTTTTATGGCTAATATATTTCAAATTCTTTATTATAGTTTTTTTATTTTATAACCTTTGCTACCAATTTAATAAAAATGACATTTAAAGATTTCACAACTTATATATTTCCTCAAAAGTAAATCAAATTTTCTTATAATATTATGAAAAAAAAATTATTCTATTTCACAAATAAAAAAAAATAGATAATACTATAATCACCACAACTAAAAATGTTACAGCTACTCCCAGTATTTATCATGTTTAATTTTGCATTAAGTTGTGTATATATGATATAAATTTTTAATATTTAAATATCTAAATTTTTTAGATTTGTCTTAACATTAGATAAATAATACTTTGCTGATTCTATTTCTTCCTCTATTAAGTCATCTCTTTTCAAAAAATCTCTCAAAACACTAATCAAATATTCAAACCTATATTTTTCTACTTTAATTTCCAAGTATTCTGAAATATCAATATCAAAAACACTAAGCTTTTATATAGCATGAAAAAGTCTAGTGCTGATTTTAATAGAGGAACCTATCCTCGTGAAGCCAGGAATTTTGTGACATCTTGAGGTAAAATGCCTCAGTTGATTGGCAGGCCATAATGTCACTGTTATTCCATTAGTTGCTTCAAAGTTGATTTTACTTCAAATTTTGGGAAACATAAGTTCTCCACCTGTTTGTCGTGGTTGGGTCTTATCGTACTTCATATAAATGGTATTTTATTCTGTATCTTTATGAAAAAATATTCCTAAAGTATACTCACTTGCATCCTTATCAAGATGAACCTCATTGGAGAGCCCATTACCATTTGCTCCAGATGTCCAAGTTAAATTACTAGCAAACAGTACACCCTCTTCTTCACTAGAAACTTTTGTAAATCCAGGAATACTGAGTTTTGCACAAAGATTAGTTGCCTCATTGTACTTTACATATGATATTTTTTTAAAAAAATATTCAAAGTACATTGCAATCCTCTTCATTCGTTTTTTATATTCATCCGTGTGTACAGTATCATCAGTGTATTCATCTGCAAGGAAAAGCATTCAAAAATTCAGTATTTAAGTTAAAAAAGTGATACTTACAAATATATAAAGATTTATTCCTATCTAAAATAAAGCAACCACCTACATTTTTCCAAAACCACCAGCTCTTCAATGATGACCATTATTTGTAATTTTATGTTCACAGTAAGAAAGATCCTTAATGCATTGCACCGTAGCTTCTAACATATCTAGTTCTTTGAGCTCATGAATTTTAAAAGTCTGCACAAGAAAATTAGGTATTAAGACACCTTTTGGTTTATAAATACTACAACCAGGAAAAAAATTGTAATAATTATTGCAATCTGTCATATTATTTGCATAAGATTGTGCATAGAAATGTGGCTTCTTCCCGTTTGTATCCATTCCAAGAGCATTTAAAAGTTTCATTCCGGTAGCAATGTCTTTTGCCCACCTATTGATAGAGTTCTTCCCTGGCCATTTTTTTTTCAAATTGTTACTCATTGATGGTTTGATGCTAAGAGAATTCAATTCTGATTTAAAATAGAAAAAAAATAAAAATTAGAAAATAGTAACAGAATTTCAATTATCAGTCAATGATACCTTTAAATTTATCATATCTTCAATATATGAAATATAAAATTAGCATATCTACATATTAGTAAATTTATATACTTTTTCTTTATTTCAAATATTAAGAAAGTGTTTCAAAGGTACACTTTATCAAATTATAAATATAAAGAGTATAGATTTATCCTGTATGCGTTCAGCAAGTATGAGATTTGGCTCTACACTTAATATTAATAATATAATGAAAGTATAACTCCAGTACACTAGTAATATTAAAAAATTTACAGAATTATCATATCCACATATATAAAATGAAAAATCTTGCTCTGACCAATATATTTACTTAGAAAGTTATACTTCAATAAATTATTAATTTTTAAATTGTAGAATTGTCCTGTATGCTTTCAGCAAGTACAAGACTTTGAAACAACTTAAAAATCAATAAATTAAAGGTAAAGTACAAACAATCTAATTATTATTATGAAAAGTAAAACATTATCCTGTATGCTTTCAGCAAGTAAGAGATGATGTTTTACTTTTCATATTAATAATATAATGGTTGAGATAGTATTAAAGAAATATAGAAAAATGATAAGCAAAACATGAACTTATGTGTCTAAAATATTTTCTTCCATTTGTGGCTAATTAATCAAAATTAATTATAAAGTTTATTTTATAATCACTGTTTTAAAAAATAAGTAGTTAGATAAATAAATTGAACATTTTTGATAAGGAATAAAGAAAAGTAAATTGACAAACAAACAAAAAAACTTTAAGTTAACTGAAAAAGAATTTTTTGATAATGATTTGAAATGGTACAGTAAAAGATACCTTAAAAATAAATTCAGAATTAGAATCATTAGATTAACTTGTCAAAAGTGTAAAAAATAGTAACAAACCAAAATGATATGAAATGCAATAGCAAGAAAAATTTGCTTACTGGTAATTGGATAAGGTCAAAAAAATAGTACCAATAATTCAAAATGATAAAGCAAAAATATGATTGATAATTTTTGAAAAAGGTAAGTGAGACAGAGAAAGGAACAATAAATTTGGTGGCAAACAGATGTGTATATCATGTATTTTCACTGATCCCTTTTTCAAAAAAATGCAGCTCTCCCAGTCATATGATAAACTTCATCTAAATTCCAAGAATAATGGTGCCAAGGCACTGTATGCAGCATGTTCATTTTTTCCTATGCATATACTAATTCCAGCTAGAATTTACTTGGCTGCATGTTGTACAGATGAAGGTTTGTGGCATGCTGAATTTCACATCTGAAAAAAATTGACACCACATAATTCTAGCTACCATGTTTCATGTAGCTAAAAAACATACACTCATCACATTTAAATTTACATTGCATCAAAATTATTTCATTTTCAAATTTTTTTAAAGGGAACTATAATGTGCACCACCTATTTCTAAAATATGAACCTCTCCACCATATTAAATTGGTAGATTTTTAATTGTGCAATTTTTTTGCCTTGACCTTTTTCCTGATCTTACTTGGCTCAAAATATCAAAACATGACCAATGTTGCTGAAAGCAACATTTTATTTTGTTTCTATGTATAACAATGGAAGGCTGTTTCTAACCATCTGCAGAGCGTTGTATATCCTATTTGAACACATGTTTATTTTTTTATGTATTTTAATTAAAAAGTTTACTTTTTATTGAGGCCAGATTTCTACTGGCTGCCTTTTGGAAGCCTTAATTTATGACCCAAGCCTTTGGAATTGGCTTGGTTCCCTTACATTTCAATTTAGTACTTCAAGCCAGGCTTCCCCTGGCTGAAAGTGTTGCTTTCAGGCAACCAAAGTTGCTAAAAGCGACTTTGGTTTCTTGCTTTTACATTCACCACCCTCCCAGCCAATTTACTAGGCTGGGAGGTGGCCAAATCTCAATGTAACGCGCGTTGCACACTCGCCTCCATATTTCATGCAGCTGACTTGAAATCAGCTGCATGATATATGGGCAGCACATGCAATGCGCATTGCTGCTGCAGGCAACATGCATTGCTTGCAGCAGCAATGCGCTTTGCATGTGCTGAATGCAGTGCATTGCACAGCCAGTTTTTTTCTGGCTGTGAAATGCACACAGAGAAACCAAAGTCCCTGCAAGGGACTTTGGTTTCTAAAATGAAAGCAATTTTCCCAACCAGGTGCTATCTGGGGGGGAAGTGAGAGACAAGTTAGACAGAAGTTGTTTGAAAGAAACTTCAGTCTTAAAAACATTAAAAATCATAAAAAAAATGAGAAAGGTAGAAAAAAAAACAAAAAAAATTAAAATGTGAGTATGAGAAAATAAATAAGTGCTAGTGATACCAAAAACCCAGGCCAATTTCACTTGGCTTGGTTATTTAATAATAATTTTTAAATACATTAAAGTTAAAATTCAAACACCATAAAATATATGAAATTTTTTTATATGAATATTATAAATTTAATTTACCCCTTTCTCATAATTATATTTATAATTTTGTTTTTTAATTTTTGACTTTTAAATTAATTTTTTGGAAATCCAAAATTAAATTTTCAACTAAATTTTTTAGTAAGGTAAAATAAATTATAAATTTGACATTTTTTAATAAAATAATGAAAAAAATTTTAAATTTATTTAAAAAATATTTTTGTTAGAGGAATACCAATATTTTAAGGCTAGAAATACAGTGCAAATTGTAAGTTAAAAAAATTATATTTTTTTGTGAGGGGTTATTACTATTTTTGTAAATTTTTTTCAAAAAAATTCGTTAAATACTAAATTAAATTACTTTGTAACTCAAATTTTTTGTAAAATAATTAAAATATAAATAATAATATTGTTAAATTTGATATAAAACTTGAATTGGTAATATTAATGTCTCTTTAAGTAAATTTGAAAATCATTAAAAAAGACCATGTTGATAAGTACTTCATTTTTGATATTCAATGGTTATATGTATATCTTATATATATTTCTTGAGTGTTATTTTTATATATACTCAATAAAATTTGTAATATACAATGCCATTTAATCATTAATTATTGGTCAACTTAGTTATAACAACTTCATATTTAATACCAGCCACTAGTATTTAGTTTTTAATTCAAAACTCCAATATAATATGAGAGTATCCTTATTTTGTCTGGATGTAATTAACAAAAATAACAGACCATAAATGGGTGGGTAATTAATTACAATAAATAGTTGAAGAATAAACTATAAGGAATGATAAGGTTATCAAAAAGAGTACATTAAAAAAATATACTTTTGAATTTTTTTTGATATAATTTGGGTAGTTAAATGAAAATTTAAATTATCAGACTTCAAAATGGAAAAAATCTAAAAGTGGTGTTTATATAATAAGCCTCATATAAAAAAGGATAAAAAATCTACTATGTAGCTAAATTATTAAATATTAAGGTATTATTGAAATTATCAAAAAACTTATTTTACAATTATAATGTAATCTAAATGTGAAATTAATGGTGTGATAATAGTAAGACTATGTGGAAACACTTTAATTTATACATACTTTCAACTATGTTCAGATAAAAAAATTGGTAAAATTTTATAATAACAACTAGTTAATAGTGATGCAATTTTATTTAGATCAAGAATAAATCTTTCTGAGGAAAAACTAATTAAATTGAGATATGGCCATCTCCTTTCAAGAGATAGAATAACAATAAAAATTTAAAAAAATTAGAATAAGTATTCTTAATCACCATTTTTGAAAAGTCTCTAGAAAAATTCATTATAATATATCATTCATTTATTACATCATATGGAGCTTCAACTTGAAGTAGTGATGGGTAGCTTTGAACTTATGTTCTGAAAAACAAAAAAGTTAAAAAATATAAAGTTATACTAATGAAGAATCCAAAAATAAAAATACTATTATAAATTAATAAAATAAAACTACATAAATTTTATTCTGCTCTCATGATGCAAGGGTACTATGTATGAATTTCCACATGTTAAATCTAAACCTGCTGTAAGGCTAGTTTACAGGTAGAGCTATAAATTTTCCTTAAATTCTAAAAATAACTTATGCATTTTACTAATTATTTTTTTCTTGTTTTCTTTCCAAAGTTGTTAGAGTTGCTTAATTAATACTGCTATCTTGATTGTAAGATATATAATTTTTTTTGAATACATGATTTATTGTTTCAAAAATTATATTATAAATTTAAATCATTTATTTCATTTTCTAAAGCTTTATTGTCAAAGACACTACTTCATTTTTTATTACGTAACAAATATATAAAATGTGATAGCAAAATTTTTAAAATTTTCTTTTTGAGAGGGTCAAACTATATTGTGAAGATTTTTATCTAGTAATTCTTGTACTCTAAAACCAAATAATTTTCTCCCTTAAGTAAGCCTTTTCAAAAATATGAAAATATAAACAAGAATATTAGCTTATTTGTTTTTTATTTTTATTACTGAAATTTTTAGTTCAATCCCTTTTTTTATATGACATTAGTATAAAACCATGGTTAAATCCTACTATATAATTAATTTTTATTATATATATATGAAATATTAAGAAGGTCATCCTTTTTTATTTACTTGAATAAATGGCTCAATTATAATGCCCAACACTTATTAATGTTTCCCAAGCTCAATAAAAAATTTCTCATATGAAATATTAGCTTCTAATATAAGCAGTTTATCTATAGCTGATATTCAACATTAGATTTTCCTTTTTAGATTCAGCTAAAATTAAATAAAAGGAGCAATCATGCATATGTGTATAAATGGTAACCATATGTTACTTAGAGGATTGTGAAATCCACTCATCAGAATGGTTTAAGTATTAAAATAAATTGAGGTCATCATTTTCTTGTATTTGAAACTAATTAGGAAATTATTCTAAAAATATATTTTAATGTGTATCATGTTTAAAAAGTTGGAAATATGATTTTTGAAAATTGTGAGTTTCTTATATGAGATACCAAGCTTTAGTTTACATTGTTTCAAGTAGAATAGAATTTTAGTATTAGAAACTTAAAGCAATGTACCATTATCTGATTTTAATTGTGTTCTACTTATAGAATTATTACATAAAATTAAACATTATCTAAATCAAAAAGGTTTAAAGGATATTTAGAATTTTACAAAATTTTAACATTTATTAATCTTTGATTTGAAAACCAACTATGATGTACACTCACTAGAAATAAGAAATCACAATTTTAACATAATTTATCAATCCAAAAATAATAAGTCAATTAACATAAAATTATATATTATTTCAAAACCAAATCTTTAGATTTAAAATATGATGTTTTAATGAAAAATTGATACAAAACTTTAATGCAATGAACTCTCTTAAAAAATTCAAAAATAGAATATCAAAGCAAGTGATTTCTGCAAAAAAAAATTACTAAATATTGTAGATAAAGCATAAAAATAAGTCATATTTTTTAAAAGAATGATCTAACAATTTTTATTTTTATTAAAAAAATCAAAAACATTGTTAAGCTTGTTTGTTATAATAATGCTAAAATCCACTAAACATTATCTAAAGGTGGAAAAATATGTCAAAAATATGTTGAATTTTGTGAGCCAAAAATCAATAATTTTGTATCATTTCCTTTTGTGCTATGACTTTACTCCACCCTGTTTATCTTATTGTTCCAGTATTACTTTGCTATGATCACTAGTTTTAAAGTTAAAATTTACAAATTTTAATCATATTTGATAATATGAAAAATAACTCAAACTTTTATAACTACAAAATAAGATTTTGAAACTCCTTCTTTCAATCAATGATTGAAGAAATTTTCAGTTTATTTGAGTAATGATTTTAAGAATAAAAAAAATTTGAAATTCACAAGGACTTATTTCCAGGGACTATAATTATTTACTTGTGTAATGCTTGAGCTACTTATCAATGATGTAAAACATCAGAAAAGTAAGTTATAGTTATAAATCTACAGATTATACTGTGTCTGGTATATATATCTTCAATAAATCTTTTAAACTTATCTTAACCTACATAGCACACAATAGAAAATCATTATATTAAAAAAGGAAAAAATTCTATGATAATATAATAAAGAATAATAACCATGGATTGATATTCCATAAAAATGGTTAATGAAATTTTTAGAGAACATAAATCAGTATTCTTTCATTAAAATATATCTTTTTTGTCTTTGTAATTTATTCCAAACAAATTTTTTGAAAGTTGAATCTATATATCTAATGCCAAAACCACTATTAAGTTCCCTCTTAGACTTTTAAAGCAATTATTTATATATATATATATATATATATATATATATATTATTTATCAAAAATTGAAATAAAAAATAAAAACATAATTTTATTTACCTTTAATTATTTAAATATAGAGTATTTTCAGAATGCATTGTGGTTACTTGTGAAGGCTAGAAGATTTGAAGTTGGATTTATGAGTTTTTAGAAGGGAAAATATTTTAAAATTCTTTCATAAATATTTATTTCATAGTTTCAAATGTTGAAATCTACAAAATAATGGGATTTAAAATTATATTGAGATTTAAAATCTGTTTTCTACTCAAGTAAAATAAAATAAAATGATGATATCAAAATTGAAATTAAGTTTAAACTTTTGATATGCTCTATCTTCAATTTTATTGATAGTGCATCAAAAATATAATAATATTTTTTTCCTACATCACTTTTTACATAAAAGATAGTTTTATCATTTTATGCATTGAAGATTGCTTATATAAAATTAACATCTATGTCAACTGTTTATGACTATTAATCTATATAATAAATTTTTTTAGAAGAAAAAATAACATCAGTATATACTGACTTTGAAATTATTTAATTTAAAATAGTTTACAGGTAGATAATGAAGGGTGATTTCATTTTTGAATATGAATTATAGAAGTCTTATTTTGTCAATTTTAATTCTTTTTGAGCTCAGATGTATCTACTGAAACTTATGTAAGAATAATAATTATTTTTATTGAAATTTACATGAGAAAGTATGCCTATTATTCAAAATCAAACTTGCTCTAATGGTGTTTTTCAATCATCATTTCCATTCATATCAATAAAAAACATTTCAATTTACTGATGTTTTAGTTTTTGATATCCCCAAGGTTTATATCTTAGGTGTACTATTCACAAAATTATTAAAAATATAATTTTTGAAAAACATGATAAACTTGAAAGTGAGGGGGAATTAAATTTTTAAAAATAAATTCTAAATTCAGGATGGATAGTATTTTTTATATTTTCACAAATGAACAATTTTTTGTTTCAATAAATCCAGAAAAAAAATTTTGTTGTAAGCATATTATATTATATTTATTTTGATTTTACATACTATATTTTCAAGATTTGTGTTTAATATTTCCAGTGAAAGTTAATGAGAATGTGAATTTTAAGTAATCTTGAAGAAATTTAATCAATAGGCATATTGGATATGTAAAATAATATTTTGCTCCAATATTGAATCAACTTGGTCTAAAAAATATCTTGAATAAGGTTTTTGTGGGTCAATTTGGATTTAAGTAGGTTTAAGTGAGGTTTAATAAAGGACAGATAAAAGGCTAACTTCATTTCTAGTGACTTTTTTCTCAAAATAGTTATAAAATATGTATCATTATAGAATCAAGCTTCAATAGAGTTGACTTCAAACAGAGATAATTTCTAGCAGAAAAACACCATATTTACAAAGGTGTACAATACCTCAAATATTACTCATAATATAGCAAGACGAGGAATCTACAAAATTCACATTTGAAATGAGGATTTATATTTTGAATTTGGAATTGAGAAATGGAATATTATTTTCCAATTTAAATATCTTTTAGTCATTTTACCAAAAGTTTTCAGTAATCAGATTGAATTTTAATGGTATTTTATTGTAGATTAATCATGTTGAGGAGCCATTTACTCAAAATTACTGGTTTTGGTTCTGATATTCCATGTGAAATTCATTACAAATCTTTTTGAAAGTGAATAGTTGACATATTGGATATACAAAAGCTTATGTTTGATTAAAGTGAGCTCAAAGGGAGTTCAACTCATGATCAAATTAGGATTTTGAAAGATAAAACAGTGATCAATGTAGGTTCATCTTGAGCTCAATGTGTGACAAATCTCTGACTAAATGTAAGGACAAACAATTTCCTCCATGGTTATGATGTGTGCATAATTCAGGCATAGATTTGTGGCTCAACGGAGTTTAAGCAAGGGGTATTGCTAGCAATACCCCCCAATTTTTCTGTGGTGTTTGAATTTTATTTAGTTTATTTAAGTAAATGGTTTTACTTACTTCTGTCTCCATCAAATCAATTATTTACTTATTTGATCCAATATTTTCTTTACTAGTTTCTGATCCACTTGCTCCTTTACTATTTTTCATTGTTACTAATCTATTATTATATTAATCAGGTACTGTATGTATGTATGCTCTCAACTTCCCAGTAATCAAATCAACCATTTACTTATTTGATCCAATATTTTATTTACTAGTTTCTGCTCCACTTGCTCTATTATCCTCTCCTCTCTCTCCTCTACTAGTGCTCATTGTTACTAATCTATTATTAGGCAGTATCAATCTTGACCAATCTTCAATTAAATTAATTGCGGATAAAAATCATTATACCCCAATTATCTTCTGCAATTATTTTTGCTAATAATTTGGTTATTAGACCTTTTACATGTGAATTTTCACCTCTATCCAACAATTTTATCCTCAATTTTTCATAACCACATCTTGGACAGCATTCTGGATGTGACAGCCTCCCTACAATGCTTCCCACTCCCATCCTGTCTATTAATATCTGTTCAAAACACCTCCCCATCTCATCTGTTTTTTTCTTCTCTTTTTCATCTTCAAATATCTCAACATGCCTTGTCATCATAGATCTTCTCAAAGACAGCCTTCCCCCAGTTGTTATTCAAATCCCATTACTCCCTCTTTCCCCTGCTCAGCTGTGAAATCAAAGACTGTTCAACTAAAAAATGTTGATCATCTCATACTTATCAAATGGCTGAAAATAAAAACTAATTATGATTCTTGTTTTGGTACTGAGAATGCAACTAAAGTAAGAAAGCCCCCTGCATCAAAAGTCTATGGCTATCATCTAATGGCCAATGAATTATAAAATAAGACAAAGGGGTGGATCAATCTTTTACCTAAACAGGTGTCTGAAAGTTTCAAGCATTACCAAGCCAAAACCAAGAAGGCAAAGACTCTTTCATCTTCTACTGGTTTTGGTATTACCAAAATTTATATCAGTAAGGGCATAAAATCCATAGATGATAAAATTGAATATCTATGTTCATACTTTAAAGAGATGGATGCTTTTTTTGGATAGCAAGCTGTTGTTAATCCTGCCAGCATGTTGGATGGTGAATATGCTATCTCCAAACATGATGTTGAAACAAATCATTTCCCATCCTATTCCTCCACTCAAGCCTCCCCTGTTCTAAATTCAATAAATCTAGATAGCTTTCCAATAGATTTGTATGGTGATATAAACCAACATGATCCCACTCTAGTAAGATTTTATTTCTTGTCTAGTTGTTTTATTTTTTTATTTCTAAAAAGGCTAATGAACAAACCCAGGATCCTCAACCAAGTGAGTCTGAAGCTAGCATCAAGGATGAAGAAAAAAATTTTACCTCAAAAAAAAGCAAAGACCATCCACTACTTTGAATTTCAACAGTAAAAGGAAGCAAAACAGAGATAGTTTCACCTAAACCCTTTTTCTTCCATTGATAATTTTCTGGAGAAAAGTGAATCTGGTAAGTGATAGAATACCTCTTAATAATTAATTTAGATTTTCTTTTCTTTTGTTAATATTCATTTTCACTCTAGATAAAGGTGAAGTTGCAAGAGATACTCTCAACTTTCAAAAGAAACAATACAAGCTCTCTTTACAAAGGGATAATAGGGCACAAGACTTGGAGGAGAAGAAATTCGAGCTTTCTTTACAGAGGGATGGGAGGGTACAAGACTTGGAGGAGAAGAAATTTGAGCTTTCTTTAAAGAGGGATGAGAGAGAACATGACTTGAAGGAGTAGAAGTTTGAGATAAAGAAAGAGAAGAAGGCTCTTGAGTACAATTTCCTATTGAATCAAATGAAACTCAAGTATCAGCTTGAAGATGGTTCAAAAAAGAAAGATTTCTTGAGAGAATGAGTTAAAGCTAATATATCTATTGAGGAAACTGAACTCTTAATGAGAATGTTTTATAAATAGTTTTTTTATTTTGTTTACAAATTTTTATTGATAGAATGAATTAAAGCTAATAATCAATCCTTGGCACACACTCCTTACTGAGATTTGAAACATTTTATTGCAAAATATTAGATTATTTTTTTGTTTTGCTAATTTAACTTGGTTTTATTTCTTTTTGGTGATAATTTAATCTGTGCTGACTTTTAAAAGGTCTTGATTCTAGATGATTTTTTTTTCAAAAATTTGAAAAACTCATACATTTTTTATTCTTTACATTCAAATCATTAAATTTACTTTTCTAAATACAGCTAAGTCAAAAAAATTCTATATCTGTTTTAAAAATTTGGCAATACCCTCTCCTGCATTTTATTGAAGCAAGGGGTGGGTATCACCAAAATTTTTCTAAGTCATCAATTTCACATGTCAGATTTGAAAATTTGGCAATAACCTCCCCTGAATTTTGTTGAAGTAAGGGGTGTAAATCACCAAAATTGAATATAATTCCATAAATTAATAAATTAATAAATAAGATATCTCAAATTTGCTAGTTTGAAGGTAATGACAATTCTTAAAGTGAATGTGCAGACCAAGTCCAGAAACTAAGTTTGGGACTTTTCACAGGTATAGGAAAGATGAACCCCATGAAACAAATTAATGTTATCATTATTACATTTTATACAACACAAGGTTGTTGGTCCATTACTTTAGTTTAGTAAATTGAAATATCAGATTTAATTATTAAAAATTTATGAAAGAATAAATTTTTTTTGATGACTTTACTAATCCCCATACTTTTTAGATCTACTTAAAGTTTTATTAAATTTATAAATTTTACCTTCTTTTTTTACCTTGTTTATTTTTTTGATTAGTTTTTGACTAATTTGGAAGTAGAAGCCAAAATGAGTAAATTTGTGACAAGATTTCAAACCAGGGGAGCTTTTGTTGTTTGTTGATTATCCTTAGAAGAGTTCCAAATTGTTTCTATCACACCATTTCCCAAACCAAAATCAATCATGTACTGATGGTCTTGAAAATATAAGCCATGTCCTTTTATTTTAGCTTGAGATGGTATTGGCTGGAAATTAATTGGATTAATATAAGAGAAATTCCACAAAGTAACATAATTGGTGTAATTCTCATTGGTATGAATCTTGTTATTAAAACCAGAATGAGTAATTATAACATTAGAGAATAATAGATAATCACTTCTAATATCTTCCCACTTGGAGCCACACCAATTTGGAATCCTAACTCTGGTTTCAAGTTCATGATTGGATTCAAAGGCTTTTTTACAAAGTTTTTTGAGTCGAAGAGCCAGAAAAGAATTAAAGGAAGGTAAGGGGTCCCATAATAAAAAATCACTATTTTTTTCTACTTTAGATAAATTTATAAGTTAAAAATAGATTCCTATAGAATTAAATTGAGTTAACAATATTAAGAATGAAACCAAAAAAAATTATTTGACTTACCAAGAGAATAACCTTTAATAAATCCCGGTCTCCGTCCAAAACCAATCATGATACCACCCAACAAATTCTTATTTTTAATTGGTAATCAAACTAAAGCCATTTTATATAGTATAGGGATGAGATCAGATAGTTGATTAAAGGCTTCTTCTTTTACTCCATTAAATGAATGATTTTCATAAATAATTTGAGGTTTAAAAGTATTACTGATTACAACCTTAACTTCATCACCTCCTAATTTAGTTAGATATTCAATATCTTCTGGTAACTTCCTGGGATATTTATCTTTTTGATTGACTTTAGTTTTAAAATACTTGGTGTTTGATATATGGCCAAATAGAAGACCCAGGTAAATTTTCTTTTTTAAATATCTTTTACATTGATAAGATTGATCATCATTTTTTATTGTTAAAGGTTTTAAAGAAGATTGAAAAGAAGTTGAAATTGAAGAAGATAATAAAGAAGATAAAGATGAAGATAGATGTATAAGGCTTGAATCAGAAGAAGTAGACTTTTTTTTTCTGAAATTTTTTTTGACAGTTTTTCTTAATTTTTTTTGATGACTGAAATGAATTTTAAATCAAAGAAGATGATAAATAAGATAATGATGAAGATAGAGGTTTAAGGCTTGAATCAGAATAAACAGAAATTTTCTTTTTCTGAAAAAAATTTTTACTGGTCAAAAAAATGTCAAAAAAAATTTTTTTTTTTAAATAATTAAAAACTCACACAATTTAGATTAAAAAACCATAAAGATTTTCATCAAATAATAAATAAGAATGATTATTACTTTAATTCAATTTGAAATTTTTTTTTGCTTAATTATGGACAAGAAAAATAAAAAATAAAATGAAAATATTAAATATTAATAAAACTTTTCTTTCAACTTTTTAATTGCACCCTCATTGGTCCCTGTAAAATTTTTCTATTATTTTTTTCATTACCCCCTCTTTAGTCCCCTTTCTCCCCTTAAAAAAATTCTCCAAAGCCCATTCAAAACTCCCTCCAAACACCCCCAAATACTCACCAAACACCCCCAAAATCCCCCCCAAACCCTCACCAAAATCCCCCCAAACCCTCACCAAACCATTCAAAAACACCACCCCAAGCTCTCTCCA
Source organism: Hemileia vastatrix (assembly GCA_030280995.1). NCBI lineage: Eukaryota > Fungi > Basidiomycota > Pucciniomycetes > Pucciniales > Zaghouaniaceae > Hemileia > Hemileia vastatrix. The sequence continues at coordinate 51,967,316 of JASXTE010000001.1, forward strand.
AAACCCCATCAATCCCCCACTATAGCCCCCTTGAATCCCCCCCTCAATTCCGACCTACACATGCTTCAAACCCCCCCAACCCTCTTCAAAAGCCCTCCTGAAACCCCCCCAAACCACTTCAAAACCCCCTCCTCCCTATTCATTTATTAGAGAAAAATTGTTAACAATTGTTTGTTAGTTAATGAACAATTGTTATCAATCTTTTGTTAGTTAATGAACAATTGTTATTAATTTTTTGTTAGTTAATGAAAAATTTTTATCAATTGTTTATTAATTAATGAAAAATTGTTATAAATTGTTCATTAGTTAATGAAAAATTGTTATCAATTGTTTGTTAATAAGTAATTAGGTAGGAGGGGGTAAGGGGGATTTGGAGGGGGGTAAGAGGGGGTTATAGGGGGGTTTGAAGCAGGTGTAGGGGTATTTGAGGGGGGATTTTGAAGCAGGTGCAGGGGTGGTTAGAGAGGGAGGTTTAAAGTGGGTGTATGGGGGGTGAGAGGCAGCCAAAGAGGAGGGAAAGGTAAGAATGAGGACACCAAGAGGGGGGAAGGTGGGATAATGACCAGGTCAAGGAGTGATAAGAGGGTATGATGGAGAGAAAAAAAGAAAAAAAGGGAGAGAAAGAACAAAAAAAAGTGTTAATTTTACCTTGAAAACCACAAAAAGAACCACTTACAAAAAAAAGAAAAAAAATATAATTAGCAAACAAAAAATCAAAAGAAATGAATAAAATTACTTGCCTGGAGAGATGAGATGATAAAATATGTGAAACCAAATTGTTGGAGGGATGTTTGAGGACAGGAGGAAATTTATATGAGGGATGAATTAAAAAAAGAAACAGTGAAAAATTATGTGATTGCAGAAAATATGCACTTTCATGTTGAGCTGGTGAATGAAAACAAATCTGACATCCAAAAAATTGATATTCACCATAAATTCAAAAAAAAACACCAACCCAAGTGAATTTAACATAAAAGTTGAACATTTGAAGAGTATGAAAAAAAAAAAATAAAAGTGTTGTGTTTCAAAATGTTGGAGGGTAATTGGCATAATCACAGAGCGTATGCCAGTGGAAAAAATGTTTTGTGATTTAAGGGTGGGGAGAGCTGGAACAGGTTCAGGATCCTTGTCTTCATAAAGATCATTCCACTTATCTTTTAAATCAGCTAGTATATTGTGGAGTATAACGCAAGTCATTATCCAATGATTTGAAGTTTTGATTTCCATTTTTTTTTGAAATTGGATTCTGAGTTCCCTGAGACTAGAAAATCCTCCCTTTAAAATCTCAATAGCATGTTCAATCTGTACTCTTGATTGGGAAAGGTGATAATTACAGGGGGTTGGGGGTCATTTTTTAAATTTTCACCATGGAAAGCAGGTATAATGTACTTTCCACTTGCATATGCTGAGTCTGAAAGGAGGTACTAAGATTTGTCAAAGTATTGGTCAGGATTTGGGAAATATTCATTATTTGGAAGATGGAAGAGTCATGAAATGAGCCAGGGCAGCCACTATGAAAAGCAATAAACTTTTTGTTGACGTCACAGACAAGTTGAATGGCAATAGTGTATCTACAAAGAAGATAGAAAGTTAGTTTATGAAAGATGTGAAATTAGAGAACATTTTGAAGAAACCTTTTTTTGCAATCAAAATTATTGTTGCCATCATGAGCAGGCTTTTGGCTCAAAGGTATAGTTGTACCATCAACAAAACTTACACATCCAGGGAAGCCTTTGGCTTGCATTACTTGAGGGGATTCAAGTAGCTGTTGTGAAATTGGCCAAGCAAGTGTTTGAGACCTGAGAGAAAGGATAGCAATCATGCAGTGTTTGGTGTATAATATGATGGTACAATATCCTATGGTAAAATAATTATCTAAACATCTTACAGCAGCACCATTTCCATTTGAACCAAAGTGACATAGTGTGACAGTAAGTTGAAAGGCAGGATTAAGCTGTTTGTTATGGGAATCATTATGGAAGATAGGATGATTGGAGATGAGTTGAGAAATTTTGAAAAAAGAATCAGGAGAAGTTCAAAAAAGTTGTGTGAAGTTTAAATGAGGAATTTCAAGAATTGAGACAAGATCTTATCTGGGATCATGATAAATATTTGGCCCCCTTGGGATGATGTAACACTTTTTGGAAAGAAAAGGCATATAAGCTAAAGAGTCTTCCAACCCAGAGTCAGAATCAGAGTCAGAAGCTAAAGCTAAAGTAATAGAATTAATAGCTGAGTGATCTTGCTTCCTAGTAGAGATGTGCTTCATTATTGTCAGTAAAAATTTAGGTGATGAGTGGGAAGTGGGAATTTGCCACCAAATGAGCAGGTGGGGTGTGTAGATAGAAAAAAATATTATGTGTTTGCCACCAAAATTAAGTATCATAGAGTGAAGAGACACATAAGAATGGTGTCTGGAATTATATTTCATATGACTTGCTTATAAATCATCCATGGATGTGATGAGTTTAAGGTCAGGAATTAGGAATGGAAATTGGTGTATAAGAGGTGGGATAATGCATTATTGTGGATCTCTTATCCACTAGCCCCGGGGCTAGTGGATAAGAATTTTCCACAATGAATAATTTCTGATCCTGGGAATAAAAAATTCCTGATCCTTAATTGTGGATCCCTGAAAATTGATACCCCCTATTATATTAATCAGGTACTTTCCTACTCCACTCACTCCATTCTCCTCTCCGCTTGCTCCTCTACTATTTTTCATTTTTACTAATATATTATTATATTAATCAGGCTTCAATTGCTTAAGTGCTAGCAGGTGCCAACTTTTTTTTCTGGTCTTTCTGGGCAAAAATCCTTAACTTTTACAATTTGTTGCACCAAGCTTTTTAATATAGCTATAACTCCCTGGAAGAATTCACTATGAGAACCATGCCAAACTTAACTATCCCTCTGTTTAGCTTACCAAGCCCTTTGTGGTAGTTGAATCAATACTATGACAACTCCTAGAGTCATAATAAGCATTCGCTTCAGGTATTGATTCCAAACCGGCAAGGATGTTTCTTTTGGGTGAATACTTAAGTTAAAGAAGCCACACAAGGATCAAAAAGACTACAGTCTTCAGAAATATTTTAAAGTATAAGGGACAAATAACTAGTAAGTTGATTAAGAAAAGTAAAATCAGAAAAATATGTCTAACAAGGAATGATTAACACAAATATAAAGAGTCCCATCCCATTCCTTTAGCTCATTTTTCTCACTCTCAGACGTTATGGTAAGGTAAACTCTTACAGTCGCCTTGCTGTAAGCAGAATCCGGAGGAGATATGTGGATTTAGCTGAAAACCCCGTCCTTCCAATAAAAATAACAAAGTAGGTGTTCTAAATCACTAAGCTAACCAATCTACTTGGATCTGATTTATAAAATAATGAAACTCTAAAATAATTAACGCTTATTGAGATTTAAATAAAAGTGGCTGTTGATAAAAGAAATACTGATAACAACAATTAAGGTGTACCAGTGAAAGATCTGAAAAGATTGACTTTTATGTTTTTATAATAATTTGAATTTTTATGAGACAGCAATAATCAAGTCCCAGCGACAAAGACCTTTCTAAAGATACCCTGTATGAAGTGTTATTTAAACTGTTGAATTGTATTTCTAAAATGTTATGTAAAAAATAATAATGTTATAAGGGTATTACAAGTTATTTTAATTTGTTGAGTAATAAAAAATGAGACTGTGGTGGTTAAAGATTAAGCTGTATGATCTGTTCCCCCTCTTCTCAATTTCGAGTTTGAGAAGCGCTTAAGTATTCCTAGTCACGTGCCTAAGTTTTCCCCTCCAGAGCTCTTCCAGAGTCAATCCGGAGCCCGTACGGAGTCCGTACGGAGCCGGAACGGAGTCCGTACGGAGTCGAAACGGAGTCGGTATGGAGTCCGTCCGGACTTCCGGACTCAATTTAGAACCTTAAAACCATAATAAAAAATCTAGAAAAATTACACATAATAGAGCTACTTCCCCTTTACATACCAAACTAATTTTCGTAGTCTGCGCAGCTCTAATTACCCCGTGAAAATTCATCAAAGTTAAGTAATTTTTGAAAACGTAAATATTTCTATAAAACTTTAAAATTCATTTAAAAATATAAAAAAAATAGTAAAAATTCTGGGAAAATTTCCCAAGGTTCTTGAGTGACTTGACTTGATACTTATAAATTTTTCAGACCGTAAAAATAAGTTTTCTCCGTAAAATAAATTGTATTTGTGTAGGCATTCGCTCGTGACCAATTTCTTCATATTTTAAACTCCAAAATAAATTAAATAAAACCCTTTTTATATAAAAAAATAATAACGCCAATCTTGCACGCCGTAATAACTCCATTTACATATTTAGGTGCCGTACTAAACTTTAGGCTACCACATCCTCCCTCCAATCGAGAATGTCCCCATTCTTATAACTTTGCATAAGTGGTTGAGAAATTCCAAAAGAATTATCTTTTCTAATAAAATAATTTAATAAATTTGTTTTAGCTGGTCTTCTTTTAAATCTTTATAATAAAAAATGTTCTTTCTTCTTCTCTGGCTTGATATAACATAAAATAAAATAATATAAATCTTGTGATGATTCCAGTACTGAGAGCAAGATTTGAATCCCTTCAGACTCCCATATACCAGTCTTCCTTCTTGTCACAGCATTGAGAGAGTGGATCTTCCTATGAGCCGAATACTCCTGATTCCAACCTCATAGGGCCCCCCACTGAGCCGAATTCTATGATTCCAATCTTGCCATAAGGTCCTCCAAGCTTCACACCAAAAAAAAAAATGGCCTAACTATGAGGCACTAAAAAAAAATCATTCCCTAAAATCCAACTACCATCCTAACTTCTGATTCCTTCATCACAATTTTCAAACTTTGCTATACAGCAAACCCATAAAATACTTTTGCCAGGCTTCAAATAATAATTTCAACTTTAGACCATGTTAAAGCGCCACAAATTTTACCTAAATAACCATTATGCTTTCCTTAGCATCATCACCACCTAAAATTTTAGCCTCCTAAAGCTTATCAACACCCAATTCCAGAAATAATTGAATAACCAGTTTAGAGTCTTAGTGGACAGTGATAAATTAAAAGATTGAATTGAGTTATCCAAACAAGATTGACATTCCAGTTTAAAGTCTTGGTGGACCAAAGATCGTTTAGGTGCATAAATAACTTGATAAATTCCTAAGTAAGGCCTAGGCTTGACCAAAGATTGAATAAATTTGATAATCCAGTTTAACGTCATAGTGGACCAAACATTTGATCGACAAGTAATCCAGTATAAGGCCATAGTGGTCCAATGAATGTTGAATTATCCTGCAGATATTAATTTTCCAGTTTAAAGTCATAGTGGACTAAACAATGAATGAACTACCAGTTTAAAGTCATGGTGGACCAAACATTTAATCGATAAGAAATCCAGTTTAAGGTCATGGTGGACCCAACAGCTTGATAACAGTCCAGTTTAAGGTCTTGGTGGACCTAACATTTGATTGATAAAAAAAAAAATTTAAAAAAAATCTGTCTCCAAGAATATCCATAAAATCTTGATCATCCTTCAAATTCAGTTTAAAGTGTTCAAGGACTAACAGCTCCAATATAAAATTTTTAATGAGAGTCTTGAAAATTAGCCAGTTTAAAGTCTTGGAGGACTAACAGCTCCAAAATTCGTATAAAAACTTAAGGAAAGTCTTGAACAGTAGCCAGTTTAAAGTCTTGGAGGACTAACAGATCCAAAATACGTGTAAAAAAACCTTAAAAACGTCTTGAAGAGTAGCCAGTTCAAAGTCTTGGAGGACTAACAGATATCTTGAAGTAAAATCCCATTGGTATTGAGTTCTCCTAGACCCTGTTTCCTGTCTAAACTAAATGAATAAAACTAAAAAAATAAAACTAAGAAATATAATAATGATTTTGATTTAATTAATAAATTTTAATTTTAATTTTAATTTTTTTTTTTTTTTTTTTATTATTATTATTATTATTTTTTTTTTTTTTTATTTTTTTTTTATTTATTTTTTTTTTTTTATTTATTTTTATTTTTTATTTTTTTTTTAATTTTTTTTTATATATTTTTTTTTTTTTTAAATTTAAAATAAAAGATTTTAGAAAAGATAGTTTTGAAATAAAAGTTAAAATTTAATTTTAAAGAAAGATAAATGAATGTGAAAAGAAAGATAAAAAAAGTACTTAAAAAATTTTAAAATAAAATTTTAAAAGATGCCCCCCGGCCATTTGATGAGCCGTACCCTCGACATCATACCCACATCCAAGTGCAACTTGATGTGGTTACACAATTTTGAGAAATTGAAAAGAAAAGAAAATAAATGAAAGTTTTTAGAAGATAATTTTTATAATGATGATCACTGGGTGGGCTCCCTCCAATTTATAAAAATGATTAGAGACCACCAGTGAGCATCACCTTTACAATAATTCATAATATATATTAAAGAAAAGAAATCACAATCTAACATAAAAAAAATCAAAAACAAAATAAAATAAAAGAATCTTGAATCCGGCGTTGAGAGCGGTGTCTCTTGATTCGTTCCAGTTTATAGTCTTAGTGGACTTCCTATAATTAAAAGACAAAGCCAGGATTCAACTAGAAACAGGGAAAATTTTGGAAACAAACATTATGGGGTAATTGTGTATAGAGCAGCCAGCCCATCAATTACCCCCACACTTGCCAATATTTAATTAAGAAGGTTCCCCTGTGAACACTTCTTCCAATAAATTTTAAAATTTTTTCAACACTATCTTCACCCATATTTTAAGAATTTTAAATTTTGAAAATTTTCAATGAAGGTTTTCTTGTATTTCGTTATGTTTCATCACAGTTTTGTTGCCCATATGCAGTGTAACGATAGTAAATTATTTGATAAAAAAAAGAAGATAGTTTATCCTCGTTGCGGAGGTCATCATAAAATTTCATCGATATCATAGTTTATCCTCGTTGCGGAGGTCATCATAAGATTTTTATAAACATCATAGTTTATCCTCATTGCGGAGGAATCCATAAAATTTCGTAGATATCATAGTTTATCCTCATTGCGGAGTTCGTCATAAAATATTGTCGATATCATAGTTTATCCTCATTGCGGAGGAAGATTTCGGCACTCCTGGTGCCTCTAGGATAGAACCGTTTCACTTGATCAGCCGCTACCCTCTTCTTCAATACTACTCCATCCAACTCTTCTAGCACATATGAACCGCCGGAAACTTGCTCCTTGATTTTATACGGTCCATTCCACCTATCTGCAAACATTTTTCCCCACTGACTTTCCAAACTCCTATTATACACCAGGACCATATCTCCTGGGTTCAAAGGTTTCCTTAATCGATGTGCCAACCGCTCATCCCAATATCTAACTGATTGATTTTGGATCTTCATCATCCGTGAATATGCCTTTTCTAAATATTCTTCTTTCTTTTCTAGCTGCATCATTCTTGCACACAATAATTCTTCAGTAGTTTTGACCGTGTCCCAGTCAACTCCAAGATATGATTCAGCTTCTAAATCAACCGGTAAAACTGCTTTCTGTCCAAAAACAAGTTCATAAGGTGAAAATCCGGTCGTCCTTTTGGCAGTGATTCGATCAGCAAATAAAACTAAAGGTAAATAGTGCCTCCATTTTTAGGCACTTGTCCCACACATTTTAACTAAAGCATCCTTGATAACTTGATGCCCTCTTTCAACCATGCCTTCAGCTTCAGGATAATATGGGGTTGCTACCCTAACCTTTGATCCAACTTTCAATACGGCCTCTTTAAACTCTGTCCCAAATTCAGGACCTCCATCTACCGTCACCAACTTTATCACCCCATACCTATATACCCAATTATTCAAAAAGAATTCTGCCACATTTTTGGCAGTTAAATTAATAAGAGGAGCTGCCTCTACCCAACCAGATAAATCATCTCTGGCCACAATTAAATATTTATACCGTCCCTCTTTTATATGAACGGCATCTAAACTAACTCTTCCAAAGAGCGTATATTCACCGGTCGCGCGTCCAGGTTCTTTTGGCCTTAAATAACTTCGTCTTTGACATTCTTCGCATGACTGAACCCACTGTTTAACAGCCATCTTCATGCCAGGCCACCAAAATCGATCAGAAATTCTTCTAAATGTTTCTCCAACGCCTCTATGCCCGAGATCTTCATGCAGTGATTTCAAAACTAATTCTTGCCCCTTCTGTTGAGTTATAACTACTTGAGGATTTGGATACCTCCTCCTCATTAAACGTCGACCAGATAGGTAAAACGTAGATGACTTCCTCTTGATAGCTACCCATTCATCGTCTTCACAATCTTCTGGCCTCTCTAAAGTCAACAAATATTTGACTAACAAAAAATAAAATCCAGTCTGACCCCAGACTTCATCTTGAAAATCGATTAATATAACATCAATAGGGACTTCTCTATCACCAATATCACCTGAACATGAATGAGCCAATAATCGTTGACCCCTAAATAAATTTTTAATCGAGCTATGTCGACGTTTTTCTTCTGAACCTTTGGATCCTTCGAAAACCGTATTTGAAAATACCTCTTTCTCTTTATCCACCTTTTTATTTAAATTCTCTAATTCTCCAACATATACACCATTCCTTAATTTACTACTATCCCACACTACCAATCCATTTTCCTCTACATACACCACATCTTCTTCTACCTCCTCTCTGCCGAATTTATCTACACCTTTTCCAACACCTTTATTAACATAAAAACTATTTTCCAGTTTATCCTCTTGGTGGAGGTCATCATCATCATAATCTAAACACAATAGTCCTTCCAGTTTAACCTCATGGGGGAGGTATGGAAAGTCTTCAGCTCCTTTAGTGCTGGCTTTGATAATAGGTATATCTTCATCGAACTCTTCTGAGTCTGAATCTTCTTCAGTGGGTGGTCTCCTTGATAAACCATCTGGCATAGTAAAAGTTTTGCCAGGCTTATGAACTAAATCAAACGAAAAATGTTGAATAAAAGCTACCCATCTCGTCATGGGTGCGTTTGGTAAACTTGGGGAATTAATCATCTGGATTAACGATTTCGCATCCACTTGCAACTCAAAATGTTGCCCCCACAAAATATGCTGAAGTTTCTTCAGTATTTTCGCCACACCACATAATTCCAATTTTGGTTGAGAATATCTTGATTCGACCTCAGTAAATACTACAGATTCATACCTAACTGGCCTGATGTAACCAGCTTTATCCATCTGAGACAGAACCGCCCCAGCTGCAACCTGACTTGAATCAACTGCTAAATAAATTCTACCAGCATCTTTTCCATAATCTAACTTGTGCAGGACTAAATCCTTCCCTACAACCTCCTTCAACTTCACAAACGCCTTCTCACACTCTTCATCCCACTCCCAGTCTGCATCCTTTCTCGTTAACCGTCTCAATGGAGCTGCCAATGAAGAAAAGTCCTTAATAAACATTCTAACATATACGCAAACGCCTAAAAACCCTCTAACTTCGGTCGTATTCTTGGGTCTTGGCCAGGACTGAATTTTGTTAACTTTCTTCTTGGACATAATCCTACCCTCTCTACATACCACATGGCCTAATATTTCTAAGGCTGGCACACAACATGAAAATTTTGAACCTGAAATAGTTAAGCCAGCCTCTTCAATTCGAAACAAGATTCTTTCTAATGTAATTGCAAACTCCCAAATGAATTTGCGTATCCCGGGATTCTCTTCCAACACCTGGTTATCATAGTCGGTTGTTGGTCCCTTAATTCCTCCATCATCTATAAAGATTCCAGCATATTGTGGAATTTCATCTTGAAGGATCCAAGCCATCTGAGCTTGATAAACTGCAACCAAATTTGTTGCTCCTTGAGGTAATCTTGTTAACTGTAAACGTCCAAGTGGCGTATCAAATGTAGTGAGAGGCCTTGAGTCCGGATGTAACTCTCTCTCATCATATCCACCCATAATATCTCCCAAACCATAGCACACTCTCCCTGCAAACGCTTCAACAAACTCCTCAGCACTAGGTGGTATCCCAGCATCCTTTATTGTAACCCTATTTAATTCCCTAAGATCATGAACAACTCTAAGCTTGCCATTCGGTTTCTTGATACAAAATACAGGACTAGAATAACTTGACGTTGATTGCTCATACAGTCCAGTGCGTATCCGTTCTCTGACAACTTCAATATAGGCTTCTTTTAATGCAGCCGGAATAGGAATCGGTTTCTGCTGCCACGGTTCATGACATACCACAGGAATCTTGTAAGGCTCCCCATAGGAATGCTTCAACACACCCCTCTCCTCTTCTACAAAAGCAATGGCCTTCTCTTGCTTGACCATCACATCCAACAACAACTTCTTCTCTTCTCCAGACAACCAACCATCAGGTCCAAAATTAACAACACCCAGTCTCTCAAAAGTGATTCTTGACGTCTCAGAAAATTCAGGCGGATTCTTTACCAAGGGACTTTCATAAGGATCTCTTGATAACCTTGGTCTTCTCAAAGGTGGATTTAATTCAGCAGGTAGCGGCTCATTAATAGGTCGAACTTTATTTGCTACTTTCTTATATTTGGCTGCGTCCACATCTAAATTAACTTGAGGTAAAACATCGCCATTAAAACTCTCATCAAATGAATCTTCTTCATCGCCAGAATCAGAATAAGAAAAATTAGAAAAATATTTTATTTCATTTTTAAATTTTACCCTTTTCTCCTTTCCCTCGTCTAATTTATAAACAGATTTTCCAACACCTTTGCTTCCCTTATCCAACAGTAAATCACCCGTAAAGAAAGTTGGCAGTTTAACCTCTTGCTGGAGGACCGGAATTGAATTTTCACAAAAATTATTTTTTTGGGTTTTAATTATACTGAGATTTTTTATCGGATTTTGATGTGATATTTGCAGTTTACCCTCTTGCTGGAGGTCCGTGATAGAAGGAGATAATTGCAGTTTAACCTCTTGCTGGAGGCCCATAATAGAAGGAGATACTTGCAGTTTAACCTCTTGCTGGAGGCCCAAAATAGAAGGAGATACTTGCAGTTTAACCTCTTGCTGGAGGCAATCAAACGTACCCTTCCAATTTTTATCCAACCTAATTTGGCCCATGTTGCCTTTTTCACCATTTTTAAATTTAATAGAAAAACAGGGTAAATCCAATAAACATATAGAAAAGTCCAAGACGTATTTGCACTCCAAAGTAATATTAACAGAAAATAATTGAGAATCCACTTGAATTATCTCCAAGTGAGCTGACCTATTGCAATCTGGGATCTCATCCTGAGGAGAGATTACAACATTAGAGCGATCAGCCCCTGCTACCCCAAAAAATGAGGGCATTCATCCCTTTCCAACAAACATAATTCACCAGAAGCCGTCCGTTTTATATGCCGCTTCTTGGTGCAAACACAACACTGGCACAGAGTAGTAATCCCTGGCCGTGTTTCCCAACCTTCATCTCCAGGAGGTGCTAACCGCATATGTAACCTCCGCATATCTTCACCAGTGATCTCCAAACTAATCCCCATGCCAGCTTGATACCCTATCCTGGCCTCAAAATCCATCAAAAAAGGACCACCAAGAACAGTTTTGACTGCTCCTCTGGCCACATAAAAGTGAACCTTACCAACAGATCCACCAATGCCTAACCTGACATGCTCAGCAGTACCCATCAGCTCTGTTGCATGCCCTCCAATACCTCTGAGGTTTCCCCCAGTTCCACTTTTAATTGGCAAGCCTATACTCGTCGCTTGCTCCAATGAAATTAAATTAATTTGAGACCCTGAATCGACCAAGGCCTTTACTTCTTTACCATTAAGAGTTACCACCAGGTAACCCAGGGGAGCGGAAAAATGTGTATCTACATCTTCCCCAAACTTTTCAGCATTTTCACAAGTATATTCCACCTCTCCAGTGGAAACCCGACGCCTAGTCAAATGCTTCTTTTGCTTTTCAGCAAGCGCCGGACTAATCGTAAATAACTCCCCCAAAGATAAGGGAATCTGAAGTTGATTCACCCTATTCAAAACTGCGTCCATCGCATTAGCTTGACCAGAAACTACTGGCCGCTCATACTGGACCTTTGATTTAACAACCTTGGCCCTGGGTACCTCTTGAGGTCCAACCGAGCCATCTTCACCCCCCATTATAACATCTTCACTTTCTATAACCCTAACTCCGTCACCAGCTTCTTGCACTAATCCTGATCCATCGCTAGTCCTTCTTACACCCTCCATTGGGATGGGACCGCTAAAACTTGGTCTGGGTAGAGACGCCAACGGTACGTCCTCCTCAGAATCCAAATCATCCTCTGGCATAGGCTCACCATTTAAATCAAACTTGCCATAACTAGGGGGCCCCATATCAGCAATCCCCTTCTGCATTTTATATAATTCGTCCTTAGAGTAAGGGTTCAATTTGTTGGCGGCAGTTTGAGCACTAGAAATCTTGTCCTTAGAGTAAGGGTTCACTTTGTTATTGGCCTTGCCAGGATTAGCCCTCAATTGGCTCTGAATGCTACTTTTTGCCTTAGTAGCGGCTGCTCTTCTAGCAGCATTAACATCGTATTCGCCAGCCATACAGCTACCCTCCACCTGGGCAACCGTCGCCAGCTCTAAACCACCAAAAGAAGTAGAAAACGTGGCTTTACTGACCTCTTTCTCCTTGCCCTTGTCAGCTTTTCCACCATTACCGTTACCATTTTTGCCACCCTTGGCATTAACATCTTCATCCGTCACCTCTTCAAATCTGGCTCTTCTTTCAGCCGTTAAACTTCTTCTGACCAAATCAGAAGGAGACTGTCCATCACTGGGCTTGATGAACAAACCATCAGGAAATTTATAAACTTTACCATCAAATAAAACTCGCCCAGCATCCATATCCTTATCAAGAGCAAAACAAACTGTTGCTCTGTGACCCCTCCTATTACAATAGGAGCACACCTTTGGCTCATCGTAGCCACCTCTATATCCATTACTACCACCATTCCCACCATTTCTCCCATTGCCTGGGAAGCGGTTACCGTTGTTATTGCCATTATAATTTCAACGTTCATAACCTCTAGACTGATAAGAAGTCGACGTCGACGAAGAAGCGATTGGGGCCTTGTTGGCCTTCTGGGTTTCTTGAACAAATATTTTTAATTGTTTAGTTAAATCGGCCAGGTGATCAACCATCTTATTATCTACATTACCCTCAACTTTAGCAGCAGGTAATCCCATTTGAGCCTTCTTGGCCTCCTGGGCTTTGACCATAATATCGTTGTTTTCGGCCAAAACCTCGCTAACCTTGCTAACATATTGAGTGCAAGACTCTTGATATTTGTCCAACGCCAATAACTTGAGATGGGCCTGAATGTTCTCTTTGATAACCTCCAGAGCCGGCAGTTTCTGCTCACCATTAGGCAGTTCCTTCATCAAATCTTTTCTTGAAAGATCCTTCAAGACGTCCATTCGAATATCCCTGCTGCATGCTGTCCAAAACAAATCTTTTGCTTGGTTCTCATGCACTAACTCGTCCACCAGTATGAGATATTCCACCACTTCATCAAACTGAACACAGAGCTTTTTGAAGTCAGCCATAGAAGAAACTCCACCTTTTGCTTGCCAGTCTCCAACAATTTTATTGCGGTCCATCATAGTAAACCTAACACCCCATCTATCAACCATAGCTTTAGAAAGCTTAACCCAATCCTTGTCCTTGAATGCCTGCATAGCAATAACCTCTTTTTCCACCTCCCTATCGGCAATAAAAAATCTAACTTGCTTCACCATATCCACATGAGAAGCACCATCAACAGCAGCAGCAGCTTCATACCTGCTAATGAACCATTTAACCTCCTCCCCATCAAACTTTGGGCCATCCCAAGAAACAATTCTAACTGAGGGAGTAAGAGGGTTAGAAGATCCAGAAGCAACAGCAGAAGAAGACATCCCAATAAGTAATGAAAAGCGTTAAAATTCGATAAAATAACAAGCCTCTTGCAGGCCAAAAACAAAAATCCAATTAGAGTTCCAGAAAATAAGCCTCTTGCAGGCTAATAACGTTCTTGATCCAAGTAAGTCTTTAAAGAAAGCTAGAGAAATCGAACCCCACGTTGGGCGCCAACTAGGGTAAGGTAAACTCTTACTGTCGCCTTGCTGTAAGCAGAATCCGGAGGAGATATGTGGATTTAGCTGAAAACCCCGTCCTTCCAATAAAAATAACAAAGTAGGTGTTCTAAATCACTAAGCTAACCAATCTACTTGGATCTGATTTATAAAATAATGAAACTCTAAAATAATTAACGCTTATTGAGATTTAAATAAAAGTGGCTGTTGATAAAAGAAATACTGATAACAACAATTAAGGTGTACCAGTGAAAGATCTGAAAAGATTGACTTTTATGTTTTTATAATAATTTGAATTTTTATGAGACAGCAATAATCAAGTCCCAGCGACGAAGACCTTTCTAAAGATACCCTGTATGAAGTGTTATTTAAACTGTTGAATTGTATTTCTAAAATTTTATGTAAAAAATAATAATGTTATAAGGGTATTACAAGTTATTTTAATTTGTTGAGTAATAAAAAATGAGACTGTGGTGGTTAAAGATTAAGCTGTATGATCTGTTCCCCCTCTTCTCAATTTCGAGTTTGAGAAGCGCTTAAGTATTCCTAGTCACGTGCCTAAGTTTTCCCCTCCAGAGCTCTTCCAGAGTCAATCCGGAGCCCGTACGGAGTCCGTACGGAGCCGGAACGGAGTCCGTACGGAGTCGAAACGGAGTCGGTATGGAGTCCGTCCGGACTTCCGGACTCAATTTAGAACCTTAAAACCATAATAAAAAATCTAGAAAAATTACACATAATAGAGCTACTTCCCCTTTACATACCAAACTAATTTTCGTAGTCTGCGCAGCTCTAATTACCCCGTGAAAATTCATCAAAGTTAAGTAATTTTTGAAAACGTAAATATTTCTATAAAACTTTAAAATTCATTTAAAAATATAAAAAAAATAGTAAAAATTCTGGGAAAATTTCCCAAGGTTCTTGAGTGACTTGACTTGATACTTATAAATTTTTCAGACCGTAAAAATAAGTTTTCTCCGTAAAATAAATTGTATTTGTGTAGGCATTCGCTCGTGACCAATTTCTTCATATTTTAAACTCCAAAATAAATTAAATAAAACCCTTTTTATATAAAAAAAATAATAACGCCAATCTTGCACGCCGTAATAACTCCATTTACATATTTAGGTGCCGTACCAAACTTTAGGCTACCACAACGTGTTAATTAAATTATCTCCATTCAGTTCTTTATCTTGGTTCTGGAAAAACTACCCCCTGCATAGCATTGGATTCAATGGAAAAATTTTTTAATGGTGCATTTTGTTAGTGTGAGTTTTTTTTATTTCATAAAATCTCACCCAACATAGGGGCATGAAGGAAAAGTGGAAAGGCAGTAGGTACAGCAGAGGATACTAGGTTACAAGAAACCAGAAAACTAATGGCAATTTAAAGTGAAGAAGCTAAGGGCTTGGCTGAATAGAGAGAGAAAAACTATTAGGGAGTCTTTAAGTTTTAACTATAAATGACACAAAAATTGACATAATCGGAGATGGGGACAAAAGTGCAGAGGTGAAAAAAGGAATTTTGTGTTTTTGAGCTTCCTTCCTCAGCCAAATTCTTAGGTGTGAGTGAGCCTTGCAGAAAAGGAGGATGTGCTCAGGGTTGTAACAGTAATTCCCATCACAGTGAATGCAGATAGGAGAATCAGCCACCTTGAATCTAAAGAGGTAGTTATGCAAGGGTTAGTGACCCAGGAGAAGGTGAGCAAAGGCAGTAGCCAGTGCCTTAGGGAGGCAGCAGAGTTGGTAAAAGGTTTCTCTTGGAGAGAATCTTCCCTGCCTGTAGTTTTCTGATGAAATCCTTGGATGGGCGTGAGAGGAGGAGGAATTGGGAGTGGGAATGGATGTGTGATTTGAGGGGGGAGACTTAGGGAGGGGGAGGAATGAAATTCAGTATGGAGCGGGTGAATTCAGCTAGGGGATGGGATCTTTTTTCCAGGCTGTCCAAAATCTAATTACCGTGTACACCTGAGTGGCCAGGGCACCAACACAGAGTGAGGGTAATAAGGGGGTTGGCTTCACAGAGGAGGGAAACTTCTTGATAGATTCTAGCTACTAATGAGTGCTTAGCTGGGTAGGGAGAGTGAGAGGAGAGAAGGCAGATAGTGGACTGATTATCAATCATGAGAGTGGGGGAGCTAGAGAAAGGATGGCATGGGTTGGTGAGGAAAAGGTAAATTACTAGGAGAATTCCTACCAGTTCAGCCTCAAAGACAGAGTAATGGTGAGAGTCCCCTAGGCATACCACATATGGGGAGTTCAAACCCAGGTCAAAATCTGCGCTGAAGGTACCTTCTGCTGATCTTGACTCATCTGTGTAAATGAAATATGAGTGTAGTGGGTACTTAGATAGAGAAAGAGATACTTTTCCTAGAGCCTTTTCCTTTGAGTCCCCAATTTTAGCTTCGAATAGTGGGGGATTCCAGGGGGGACTAGGAAGGGGAAGCATGTATCTAGCTGATTGAGGGAAAGTGAAGGAGTGAAGAAGTTTGATGATCTGATCAAGTGGAGAGGGTGCAGGTGTGATTAATGAGGCTCCAAAGATGAAAGGGTTTTGGCTAACTGGGCCATTGGGTTTATATCTGGAATGGTCAGGAGGCAGGCCCATGCCTTGTACACTGCAAGGTCTAGGCGCTGTTTACAAGGTAAAGAGGCTGAATCATGAAGTAGAGTACTCACTGGTGTGGTCCTAAAACACCCCAAAGCCCTGAAAATTGCCTTGTTTTCAACTTTTTGGAGTAATCTGACTGTTCTCAAGGGATTTTTTGGGGTGTGCCAGATAATTTCTGCATAATCAGTGTGTGAGTGAATAAGGGAGGAGATTAGCTATTTATATTGTTTGAGAGGGATACCCCAACCCAAAGAGCCCAGGCAATGGATGGATCCCGCTTCCAGAAGGCCTTTGGAGGTGAGATTGGTTCCATTGGCTTTGAAAGAGAGGTATGAGTCAATTATCAATCCTAACCATTTAAGATTAGCAGAGGCAGTCAATGTAAGTGAGTTAAAAATAAATTGTGGGAGAGAATTAATGGAGAGGGAATTCTTAGTCAAAAGGAGCCATTTGGTTTTTTGCTCAATCAAAAAGGGCTCCATGTCTGGAGCCCCAATCCTGAGCCTCTTCACCCAATTTTGACAGTTTCTCAACAATAATTGATGGGCTTTTACCTGCTTCTGGGTATAAGATATTGTCAATGTATTCAAGAGCCAGGAAAATGGGCGAGATGGATGGGAGGGAAAGGAGTTTGGAGTTGTAGATGACATATAGGATTGGGGAGAGGGAGAGCCCTGCAGGAGGCCTTTTGGAGAAAATATGGGAGGTGAGACATAAGAAGAGAAGGAAATGCTTGTAACTCTGTTTTTGAGGGAAGAAATGATGAGGGAGGAAATGTTCCTAGGGACTGGGAGGCAGAGAAGAATGGATGAAAAGCAGTCTAGGTTGACTGTGGGGAAGGCACTTTAAATGTCAAGTGACAGAGCACCCACAAAGTTGCCCTTGCACCATTGATCTTTAGTCCAGGTGACCAGATGGAGCAGGGCATCAGAAGTAAGTGGAGAGGGCATCTTCTATAATGAGTTTCAGGGAGGAGTTTTGCAGATTCTACACAAAAGGAGAGTCTTTTAGTGAGAAACAATTCAAGTAACTTTCCTATTGTGTTCAGCACTGAAATGGGACGCAAAGAGTTGGGGGTGGAGTAATCAAATCTGCCTGGCTTGGGGATAATCACTGTCCTTGCGTCTTTCCATACTTTTGGGTAATAGCTGTGATTTAGGAAGGCCTGGAAAAGGGTCAGAAGCATGTCAGCTGTTATGGGGGACTAAGTTGAAGAAGGGAATTAGGAATTCCATCTGGTCCAGGGGCTCTGCCCTTTTTGGTTTTGAGGATTGCTGAGACAAGTTCAGATTTTAAGAAACAAGGGGAGGGAGGTTAGGGTGAGCAAGGAGGAGGGGCAATATAATCCAGTAAGAATGGGGAAGTTGCTACTGAAGTTCCTTCAAAAAGGCAAGAGGCTTATTCCATGCTGTCAAGGATAGGGTTTCCTGAGTGATCATTGAGAGGAGAATTAGATTGGGGGTTGGAATGTGAGGACTTGGCTGCTTTTAACATGATTTTCGGGGTGAGGGTGGCTAACTTGTTTTGCCAGTGTTGTTTGAAGAGGTAGTTGACTTTTGCACAGAACTTTTTGTGCACTGCCAGAAACTCAGTTGTATGTTGGGGGATGGAAAGGACCGTGAACACCTCTGAGCCCTGTAACAGGATTGTTTGAGGGGGATCAAGTTGCTTCAGTTCCACCAGGCCTGACATCAAAAACTGGGCTTCTGCAGTGGGAAAAAACAATCTATAGGCTCAACTAAGAATGTGGAGACCTGTTCTGAAGCCAAATCTATTTGGGAAGGGGAGGAAATGGGGGGTGGGAGAAGGAGGAGAAAGATGAGATGAGGTAAGACTTATTGAGATGCTTCCAGTTACAAAAGGGTACAGGGGAAGTGTCAGGCTAAGGTCAAGTACAAGGACGTGAACTAGCTTGAATAGTCAGTTGTCTAGAAGATTTTTATGGTCCTATATGAATACTGTAGATTTAATCCACTAAGTTGTAAAATATAATCAAATATAAAGGTCTCAGTAATATAATTCTCACTATTCTTATATATGGCTTACAATCTTTATAGTTGGTAGAAAAATAGATTATATAAATTCAGATACTATTCAAAAGTCTTATAAAAGTACTAATTGATATGTATTGTAATTGGTTTGGTTATATTGGTTGAATTGTAATGATAAAGAATGAAGAAATACAACCCAAAAACCTCCTCCTTTTATACACACTGAGTTCCCCAATGATTCCCTTGATATACCACCCAATACACAGTTAATGACGCCTCTAAAACAACTAATAGACATGCCCCTCAACATTCCCAGTAACCCATGACATAATTAGAAGAGTAACAACCGCCAAAATCCTGTAATAATAAGGGAAATCCATCAAAATTAAAGAAAAAGACAAAAAGAGAGTATATGTGTATAAAACAATAATATTAAAGACTAAAGGAGACTTTTTAAGGTTAATAATAGCTTAATAATAAGGGGGATTGACTGTAGAAATAATGGGGCTAATCCTGACATTATACTACATGAAATTCCCATTCAAAAATAACCAAAATTGACTGAGAAACCACCCAAAAACTTAAAAAACAGCGTGAGATGTGGGGTAACTACATGCAGTTCTTGGCAGGCTCTTGCACGGGTAAATCCTTGACTAAAATTAGGCGAATTTAAGCGTGGTGATGAAATAAAGTGCCAAGAGTGAGGTTATTAATGAAATTAGTGCATATAAACAAGGTCAATGCATTATTAATTAAGCTAGGACACTAAATAAGCGCCTGTCGCCTATTTTAGTGTGTTTCCCCACAGTGGGCGTAGAATGTGGGGTAATTATAGTGTGAAAAAGCTAACTTTGCTAAAAATGAAGCTATTCACACGGGAAAAAAGCAGGCAGTATGTGGCCAGTACACAGAAGCCATTTCTGGCATAAAAAACACCAAATTTGAAAAGTGTTATTTTTATGCATTTAAATAGCCAAATCAATAGTTCTAAATGAGCCCAATTGATCTGTCAAAGCGCAATTTTGATATTCTCAATTTTATAGCGCATAAAGTCAACTTTTAAGTGAAATAAAGCGCATTTCTTGTTTTTTGCATAAAACAATGAATATAACAGCTTTAAGTGTACTTAAAAATTATGTAGCCTTATACTTAAGGTTCTTAAGATTACCCTAACATATTCCAACTTAATATTAAGTACATAAGACCTATAAAAGGTGGATATATGCGTGTATATAAGGTGTTATAATGGCATTTTTTGTGTAGTATCATAATTTTACTTATGTATACTATTTGTGTACTCTTATTTATTATTCCCATGTATAGTTCATGTGTTTAACATAACTTATAATTACTTTTTACTCAGTCCTGGAGATATACAGGCTGACAGGAAGGAACTATGGGAGAGGGGAGAAGGAAGACTGTCTCAAGTGATAGATGATCAGATAGGAAGGTGGAAGAGCCATCAAGGTCTGTATGACATTTAACAACCAGGTTGTATATCCCTGTGTTTGCAAAAACCAGGTCAATCACAGAGGTGAAATTTCTGGAATTGCAGAACATGATGATTCCAGGTTGTGAGATGAGATGCACACCAAGGGTAGACATGGAGTCAAGGAGTAGGGTGGCCTCTGGGTGATTAGACGTGTGGCAAGCGGGATCTGCCCACAAATCATGGTGGAGATTACTATCAGTAAAGAGAAGAGTCGGGAGGCTTTTGAGGGTTAGGATGGAGGGAACAATGTGCTGGAGAAAGGAAAAAGAGACAGGGGGGTTATAAATATTAACAAAGAGGAAGGGAGAAGAGAGATGTCCAAGCATGGACTAGGGAGGGGGGAGAAGAGGTGGATGGGAAGCTTTTTGTTGACATAGAAACAGCATTGGATGAGAGAGGGAGAGGGGTTAGGAGGGGTGTAAAGGGGGGGAAAAAGGTGCCAGCCTTTAGCTTGTGCCAGAGAGAAGTGATTGTGTGAGAGGAATGGTTCCTGAATCACTAGAAGATCATACTTGGAGGTGGAGGGGTCATTAAAGAGAGAGTGAAAACATATAAAAGAATGATGACAATTAAGTTGAAATATAGAGAAAAAATTGGGACACTTAGGCAGTTCAGGTATGGACATCTATATGGGGGCATTGTGAGGGAAGGCTGGGTGATGTTAGTGTGAGTTATAGAGCTGATGTCCAACATATTGGCTAGGTTTATTTCTCAACAATAATTTGATTTTTTATCTTCTTAGAGCATTTACAATTGCTCATTTAAAAGTACTTATTATGCAACTTCTTCATGAAATTACAACTGTAGCTTCACCCCTTTATTAGGAAAATGTTTCTTGCTAAAACAGTTTCCCCACAGTAAAAACCCTAAAGAAAAATATGAAAACCCTTGTAGCATCTTAATTTCCTTCATGCTACATCATGTACATGGTTACAACATCTATAAAAATGCCAACCTTTGTTTCTGCAATCACTCTGCATCCTCTCACCATCCACTGACCACGAATCACTGTTCTCCACCAAGACAGGAACCATTGGTCCCTTTCTCACCAGCATGTACATCCAGCAGTATCAGTTTACACAAGAAACACTCCCCAAATGCCTTTCAAGATGGAAGGTGCCTGGGAGGTAATCTGAGTGTGTGCTTTTTGTTCAAATCAATACAAATATTGTGCCTGTAAATTTTAACATATGGTGGATTAGCTTCATCTTGAAAGGTATGGTGAATTACATTTGAAAGTAGTGTATTGATATGGACAAAACTGCAACTGCCAGTAAGCCAAATATGTGTAATTTTTTGCACTTTATGTGAGGTTTTTATTTGCTTGCTCAATATTTTTTGGACTTTTTTGCAAGCTTTATGTTCCATCAGCCCTAACTCCCATTTAGGTCTGTTTCTATGCCCACTTAACAATAACTTTTTCTATTTGTTCTTAAATTCAAGAAAATTGACGCCAAGAATAAAAAAAGGCCACAATTTCATATATATGTGAGCAATTGTGCAAAAATTTATTTTTTATTCAACATGATGCTTGGAGACACTCCGTAAATTAATGACTGTACCAGTGGCGTTTCTGAAACACTTTCAGGATGAATCGCATGACAAATGATACCTTCTATCTTGATACTTTCATGTCCAGTGCTGCTTTAGCCTAGTCACAAAAGCCTGCGGCAGGAAAGTTTCGAAACTTCAAAGTTTCACCTGAAAAGAAAATGTTTGTCAATTAAAAAGTGAATACTCTGTACCTATCTCTGATCCCTTTGAGTGCGAAAATCATTTTTTTGTGAGAAAAATTTTTAACTTTTAGTCAAAATTTTGGCAACCTTTTTTGACTTACCTGTAATCTTATGAAACAAAAAAAGACAGATTTGTGCAAAGTCCCACAGTAGCAAAGATAGCGTTTTGCAAAAGAAAACCATTTTATCATATTTACTTAGTTCTTTCTTACAATCTCACCCAACTACGAACATGAAGGAACATGTTATCAAATGGTTGTGTTGGGCAGGGAATTCTATATCGCACAATGTTCAATGTAGTATGGGATTAAGTGTGGGTATTATAATGATAGGACTGTGAGCTGGCCTCTTTACATTACAGCAAGAACAATAACTCTTGGCCCTTTTTTCATTTTTGGCGCACTTTTTGTACTGACGTGGCATTTTTTTTCTCAAGTGTATCACCCAAACAAGCCTGCAACCCCCTATTTAAGGCCGGAATAAAGCTGAGCCAGGCAAAAAAGTAGTAAAATTTTTTGACAAAGAGACCAAGCATTTATGGTGTCGCTGTAACTTACAAAACCGCAATTGGGGGTTAAAAGTAGCGAGTGTGGTTTTGCTAGCTTTAGCCTATATTTTGTGGCGTTAATTTTTTTTGGCGTCAGTGAGTATAAGTGAGCGATTGTACATGCTCTTAGGCTTGTTGTTATCAGGTGGTATTGTAAGAGTAAAGCGCGCTTACTATACTAATCTTCTGAGACGAGAAGTTATAGAGGGTAAAACACGTATTGCAGATTGCAGCTCTTGCAATTAACGCAACAAGAAATGATTGACACACATAACTTGTATAGTGTTGAAACTTACTAGATTTCGGGTCACAAGACAACTTTCACATCTTGAAGCTGAAATTTTCGATGCTACCGGAGAGAGTTGTAAAAGCTTCAAACTCTTCTGGACCCATTACCCTCCTGTTGAAACTTGCATTTCTGATCCATTTCTAGATACAGCCAAGTCACAAAATCTTGCGGAATTTTCGACGAAAAAGTAAAAGTTTTGACCACGAAAAAATGATTTGCCTATTCAAAAGGAAGTACCCCCGCCCTATCCCCAACCCTTTTGAATAGGCAAATCATTTTTTGGTGAGAACAACTTTTATTTTTTCGTCAAAAATTCCGCAAGCTTTATGACTTAGCTGTACATAGCTGCAGTTTATTAGATACATGGCGCTGCAGAATGTAGGCGTGATCATCATTCTCTTCTCGCTAGATGTCACCCAAGATAGAGTACTTTTATATTAGCAGAATTTAATGGAGACCTGTTAGAAAAATTCAAAAATCCCCCCAAAAAACTAGCCTGAATGCTAGCGACTTTGTAACCGAATTTACTCAATGCAACTCATCCATAATATCCCGTGAACTCAGGTCGAACCCGACGAGTGCTCGCTGGTTAGCCCCACCCCTAAATCTTTAGGGATGAATGGATTGGTCTGTGATAAAGATAGACTTTGGTTTTCTAGATGGTTGCAAAGATTTTCCTAGTAGACGTATAAGAAACGGCGATTCTTGCCCATTCAGACGCACATAGATAAGAAGTACAATTAGATTTTTCGGTGTTGCTTTGATTTCCATTTCAATAATTTTATTCTCTACTAAAGCCGACCCTCATCATGCCCTTTATGAATAGAATTCCGACGATAAAGTTGATGACAGCAAGTATTTGTTTAATTCTGATTCTGAACATCGGGGTCAATGGTCAAGCTGGACGTGTGCGCATGGCGCATGATTCCACACAAGTTATTCGGGATGTTGAGTGTACTATCAAGTTGATTAAACCAACCAAGGATGCTGAGCAGATCGATGGTGCTTCCTGGGCGCTTTTCAACCGCTCCGAGGACACTTATAAAAGAGTCAAGCTAACGAGCCGATTTGCAGACAAGTGCTTAGACATAGAAGTTCCTCCAAGAACATGGCATTCTGATGCTAAAATCTGGGTAGATGACCAATCCGTGTTAGCACCACTCTACATTGAGGTGGAGGATGGTATGAAAAAGGGAGAAATCCCGTAAGATGAATTTAGTTGAACTTGTGCTTTTTGAATTGAAATCTAACATCAGACAATTGATTTGTTTGTGTTACAGGTGGGACCTTCCAGAGACCACTACCTGATTGGCTTCAGGAGAATATGCCATTCTTAAATTACAGGACATGAAATGGAAACATTGGCATTTAAGAAGAGCATCATCGACACTCGTTACGGCAATAACTTCTACTATAACAATAACAATCTTTATGTCCCATTGCAACCAACAATAATTGTTATTTTATTTTTTTACATACAATCTTTACCCAACGAGGGGCATGAAGGAGGAACACTAGTGGGCTAAGTACAGAGATTGTAGATAAGTAAGAGGGGAGGCACAAATGGCAATACAGAGAAGCTAATAGTTGATGAGATAACTAGGAGAGAGGAGAATTGTGGGGGAATCGTTGTGTGTTTATCAGAAAAAGGGCAACATGTGAAATAATGGGTGAGGGAGAGAGTAAAGAGGTGGTAGTAAATGGAACTTTATGCTTTTTAGCTAGATCAAATAGTAGTTTCCGGGGTTCAGCATGTGCTGGGCAGAACAGCAGTACATGCTCCGGAGTGTCATTAGCATTAAGGGGGCAGAGAGGACATAAGGGGGAGTCAGACGCTTTGAATCTGAATAAGTAGTGTTTTAATGGGGAGTGACCAGACCGACACTGTTCGAAAACAGTGGCATAATTGTTATGTATTTGCTACAGAACTGTTAAGCAACAGTTACACTATGTGGTGTAACCAACTGATTTGATAGTGTTTGTAGCTATTTATATATTATTGGATTGTTTGTTATTGAAATGCAGTATTCCTCATTCCTACACCATAACTTTGATTAATTGACACTTGCACTGTTGATTCATCACTCATGTCATTGATAATTCAATATATTAGGGGGTATCAATGTTAAGGGATCCACAATTAGGGATCAGGAATTTTTTTTCCCTGGATCTGACATTATCAATTGTGGATAAGGAATGCACAATAATACATTATCCCACTTCTTATACCCCAATCACTACCAACACCATTCGTTACGCCACAAGGCGTAACAAATGCATAACAATTG
The DNA here is from genome assembly GCA_030280995.1 of Hemileia vastatrix. Taxonomy (NCBI): domain Eukaryota; kingdom Fungi; phylum Basidiomycota; class Pucciniomycetes; order Pucciniales; family Zaghouaniaceae; genus Hemileia; species Hemileia vastatrix. Next base: position 51,992,363 of record JASXTE010000001.1, read on the forward strand.
TGTAATGGTTGCATAATAAATACATAACAATCTTTATGTCCCTTAACAATCAATAATAATTGTTATGTATTTGTTACATGACCGTTACGCAACCGTTACGCCATGTGGCATAACAGAAAAATTTGGTAGTGAATTTCTATTCCTAATTCCTGATCCCAAACTCATCATATCCATGATTGATTTGTCAGCAAGTCACATGGTTTCAAATCACAGATCCTGACATTAGGTGTTCCTGGAGCATAACACACCTAGATTTATGTTCTTAAGCCCTAAAATAAAAATTTTATCTGCACACCTCACTCAAAGATTGGTTGGAGTCACTTGCACCACTCGTAAATTTGCCTAAGTCAATTGAAAAACTCAAACACTTGTCTGAGAAAATCTCACCACTTGGAGATTTTTCTAAGTCAATGGCAAACCTCAAAAGTTTGTCTGATTCACTCTCACCACTTGGAGATTTGTCTAAGTCAATTGCAAGACTCAAAAATTTGTCTGGGTCACTCTCACCACTCTTGTGATTAACTGTAGAGTTAGGAAACCCCCTAATAATTCTGCCTCAAAGTTGGAGTGGTCTTCTGCAACTCCAAGTTGCCACTGGGTTATTGAATTAGTTAGAGGACTATAAGCAGCTGCAGCAACTCTGAGGTTAGGAAAATGAGATCCATCTGACTAATAGATTGCATCAAGTGGAGAGAAAGAATGAATGAGATTAGAAATTAGGAAAGTTTGGGTTGTTTTGGGTGGTTGGGATGTTGCTGTAGAAAAGAGAGATTGGAGCAAAGGTTGATCCCAGGGTGCAAAATAAAAAGGGTCAATGATTAAGAATTATCTTTGCTGGTGGGGGGGCTACAAACTAATAAACCCCACTTAAAACCCTATACAGACCATGAAGGAAGCACATTTGATTTGTGAATTTTTTAGTTGAATGGTTTTTGATCTCCTAGCTGAGAAGAGGAAAGAGAGGGTAGTTTGATTTGAAGAGCAAGTGGGAGAAGGCTGCATTTGAGAATATATGGGGTAACAAGGCATGTTAGGATATTTGATGATGAAAAGGAGCAGAAATGAGCAGATCAAATGGGGAGGGATCTGAACAGAAAGAAGGAATAGACAGGATGGGATGAGGGTGGGAGTGCACAGCAAAGTAGGGAGGCTGGGATATCCAGAAAGTTGTCCAAGATGTGGTTATGAAAAATTGATGATAAAAATGTCAGATAGAGGTTAACTTTGACATGTAAAATATCTAATAACCCAATGATTAGAAAAAATAATAATATCAGAAAATAATTGGGGTATAAGGATTTTTATCTGCAATTAATTTAATTGTGGATCAGTTAATAGGGGGTATCAATGTTGACCGATCCGCAATTAAATTAATTGCGGAAAATAATCTGCATACCCCAATTATCTTCCGCAATTATTTTTGCTAATAATTGGGTTATTAGACACTTTATGTGTCAATGTTCACCTCTTATCCGACATTTATTTACTCAATTTTCCATAACTACATCTTGGACAACTTTCTGGATATCCCAGCCTTCTACCTTGCTGCGCACTTCCATTCTCATCCCATCCTGTTCATTCTATCCGCTCAGAATTTCTCCCCATTTCATCTATTTGATTCTTCTCCTTTTCATCTCGCTATCTCATCTGCTTGTTTCTGCTCCTTTTCATCTTCATTTATAATAACATGCCTCGTCATCCTAGATCTTCTCAAAGGCAGCCATCACCCAGTTGTTCTTCAATTCCCACTACTTCCTCTTTCCCCCGCTCAGCCAAGAAATCAAAGACTGTTCAATTAAAAAAAGATGATCATCTCATTCTTATCAACTGGCTGAAAACCAAATCTAACTATGATTCTTGTTTTGGTACTGAGTATGCCACTAAAGTAGGACGGCCCCCCACATCAAAAGTTAATGGCTATCTTCTAATGGCAAATGAATTACACAATAAGACCAAGGGAAGGATTGATCTTTTGCCTAAACAGATGTCTGAACGCTTCAAGCATTATCGAGCAAAATACAAAAAGGCAAAGGCTCTTTCATCTTCCACTGGTTTTGGGGTTACTGACATTGATATAACTAAGGGTATAAAATCCATAGACAATAAACTTGATTCTTTATGTCCTTACTTTAAAGAGATGGATGCAATTTTTGGAGAGCAAGACAATGTTAATCCTGTAAACATGTTGGATGGAGAAGATCCTATCTCCGAACATGATGTTGAAGCAAATCTTTTCCCATCCTCTTCCTCCACTCAAGCCTCCCCTCTTCTAAATTCTACGAATCTAGATAGCTTTGCTATTGATACTATTGGCGATTTAACCCAACCCAATCTAACTCAGGTCTGTTTCTTTTATCTTATCAATTCTATTTTTTTATTTACTTATCTTTTTCTTATTTCTTAAAAGGCTGATGAAAAAACCCAGGATCCTCAATCAACTGAGTCTGAAGCTAGTGACAATGATGAGGAGGAAAATGCTACATTGAACAAAAAGAGAAGGGCTTCAACTAGTCTAAATTTCCTCTCCCAAAGAAGACGAAAAAGTGATACTTCATCACAAACACCTTTTTCTTCGATGGAACAGTTTTTAGAGAAACGTGATGCTGGTAAGTGATATCATACCTCTTATTACTTTACTCTGCTTTTCTTCTACTTTATGTTAATTTTTATTCTCACTCTAGAACAAGTGGAAATTGCTAAAGAGACACTGAGCTTTGAAAAGAAGAAATACGAGCTCCCTTTAAGGAGGGATGACAGAGTACAAGATTTGGAAGAGAGGAAGTATGAGCTCTCCTTACGGAAGGATGATCGGATCCAAGATTTGGAGGAGAAGAAGTTTGAGCTCTCTTTACAGAAGGATGGTAGGGCCCAAGATTTGGAGGAGAAGAAGTTTGAGTTAACTTTTAGTATTGAAAAATCCAAAAATAAGGAAAAAACACTCGAGCATCAAAACTTAATGGAACAGATGAAGTATAAGCATGATCTCCAAGAAAGTTCTAAAAAGAAAGATTTCTTGATTAAATGCATTAAAGCAAACAAATCTGTTGAAGAAATAGAACGTTTAATGAAATTTTTTGTTGACTAGTTTCTTTTATTTCTTTCACACTTCATGTGTTCATATTTATTTGTACATAAATTTTACAATTATTTTCTGTATTTCTTGAAATATCGTATTTTAATGTTAAATATTCTTTTTTTTAAATAAAATTTTCAAGTCTCCTTTGAAAATTTGACAATCCCCCACCCCTGGATTTTTTTGAAGTAAGAGGTGGGTATCACAAAAATTCTTTCATGTCATGAATCTTGAAAGTTTTATATGAAAATTTGGCTTTACTACCCCCTGCATTTTACCGGTATCCTAAAAATTCTTACATGTCAAGAATTTCACAAGTCTTATAAAAAATTTTGGCACAACCCCCCATGGATTTTATTGAAGTAAGGGACGGGTATCACAAAAATATTTACAAGTCAAAAAAATTCTATATCTGTTTAAAAAAATTGGCAATACTCTCCCCTGCATTTTATTGAAGCAAGGGGTGGGTATCACCAAAATTTTTCTAAGTCATCAATTTCACATGTCAGATTTGAAAATTTGGCAATACCCCCCCTGCATTTTATTGAAGTAAGGGGTGGAAGTCATCTAAATTTAATATAATTACATAAATTATTAAATAAATATCTAATATATATCAATTTCCCTAGTTTAAAGTAATGACAATCCCTCAAGCCAAAATGCAGACCAAGTCAAGAAACATAAGTTTGGGACTTTCTACAGGTATAGGAAAGAGGAACCCCATGAAACAAATAAATGTTATCATGATTACCTGTTATACAACACAAGGTCGATGGCTCATCACATTATTTGAGAAAATTGATATATAAAAAATATTTATTAAAAATTTATGAAAAAATATAAAATTTTCGATGACAACTCTAATCCCCATACTTTTTGGATCTAGATAAAGTTTTTTTAAATCGAATAACTTTACCTTCTTTCTTTACCTTATTGATTCTTTGTATAAACTTATTACTGATTTGAAATGAGCAACCGAAATGAGTGAAATCTTGACAGGATTTCAAACCAGGAGGAGCTTTGGTCGTTTGATGATTATCCTTAGAAGAATTCCAAATAGTTTCGATGATACCATTTCCCAAACCAAAATCAATGATGCACCGGTGGTCTGGAAAATATAAACCATGTCCTTTGATTTTAGCTGGAGATGGTATTGGGTGGCCAGTTATCGGATTGATATATGAGAATATTCCAAAAGTAAGAAAATTGGCATCATTCCTATCGATATGAATCTTATTGTGGAATCCAGAATGAGTGATAATAACATTAGAAAATAAAAGATATTCGTGGCTGATATCTTCCCATTCAGAGTCACACCAATTAGGTATTCCAACTTTGGTTGCAAGTTCATGATTTTTTTCAAATGCCTTATTACAGAGCTTTTTGAGTCAAAGAGCAAGAAAAGAATTAAAGTAGGGTAGAGTGTCCCATAAGCGAAAATCTTCATCTTTTTGTGCTTTAGTGATACCATTGAGCAATGAATATATACCTGTATAATTGAAATAAGTGAAATGATATTAAGAATGGAACAAAAATTATTAGACATACCAAGAGAATATCCTTTGACAAAACCAGGTCTCCAACCAAAACCAATCATGATACCACCCAACAAATTCTTATTCCTTATAGGTAATCGAACCAAAGCCATTTGATAAAGAGTTATGATAAGATTCGATAGTTGATTAAAAGCTTCATCTTTTACACCATTGAATGAATGAACTTCCAAAATTAATTGAGGCTTAAAAGCATTGCTGATAACTGCAACAACTCGATCATCTCCAAATTCTGTTAGATATTTGATATCTTCTGGTAATTTTTTCGGATATTGATTTTTTTTATCTACTTTAGTTTTATAAAAAAAAATGTTTGGGATATGACGAAAATAACTTTCGCAGAGAGACTTTTTTTTTAAATATCTTTTCTTCTGATGAGACTGATTATCTTTAATTTTTTTTGATGATTTAGAAGATGATTGTATGGAAGTTGATTTCAAAGAAGATGATAGAGTTGATTTCAAAGAAGATGATAGAGATGATAAAGATGAAGATGATAAAGAAGATAAAGATGAAGATAAGAGAGAAGTAAGGGGTGAATCAGAAGAAGAAGACATTTTTTTGATCTGAAAAAAAATTAATTGTCAATAAAATTTTAACTCAAATTTTTTTTTAAAAAAATTCCTACCTAATAATAAAAAAAGCTGTTTTTTTATTTTAAAAATAAAATTTAAAAAAAAACCAAAAAATCAGTAAAAATTTTTCCAAAAAAAAAAATTATAAAAAAAAAACCTGAGGTTTTATTTTAAAAAACACAATCAAAGCAAAATCCTATTAAAAAAAATTAATAATTAAATTCATTCAAAAAAGAAAATTTCAGTAAGAATTAAAACACAAAAAAAAAAAAAAAAAATTAAAAGTGAACCTGAAGATTGGTTATTAAAAACCTTCTCACAAGATCATGAAAAAAAAAAAAATCAGTAAAATCAATATAAAAAATAAAAAAATTATTTAATTAAAATCAAAATCACAAAAATTAATTATAAAAAAATAAAAATAAAATTATAAACCTTTTTTGTTTTGTAAATAAGAGGGACAGTCCTTATCAGCAAGAATTTTTTTTTTTTCTATATTACTGCAAAAAAAATTAAAAAAATAATCAAAATTACAAACAAAAATTTGTTAGTATCTTTATTTGAAAGTTAGTAACCCATCTTTATCTCCCATTAAAGTCCCCTTTTCCCCCTCAAATGCTCTCCTTGCCTGCCTCAAAATCCCCCTGAAATACCCCCCTTTCCCCCCTCTTTAGGTCCCTCATCACCCTCCTTCCCCCCTCATTAGCTGCCTCAAACCCCCCCCATTCCCCCCTCTTTAGCTCCCTCAAACCCCCCCCATTCCCCTCACCTTAGGCGCCTCAAACACCCCCATTCCCCTCTCCTTAGGCGCCTCAAACCCCCCCCATTCCCCTCTCCTTAGGCACCTCAAACCCCCCCCATTCCCCTCTCCTTAGGCACCTCAACCCCCCCCCCCTTCCAATCTCCTTACCCCCTCCCAAACCCTTTCCCCAACACCCCCCCCCACCTCCATGTTAACGAACGATCTGTAATGATCGTTCGTTAATAAACAGGGGGGGGGGGGTAGAGGAGGATATAATGATTAGGTAGGGGGGTAAAGTGAGTAGAAGGGGGGGAAGGGGGGTGTTTGAGGCGCCTAAAGAGAGGGAAAGGGGGGGTTTGATGTGGGTAAAGAGAGGTGAAGGGGGGGGTTTGAGGCGCCAAAAGAGAGGTGAAGGGGGGGGTTGAGGGACATAAAGAGAGGGGAAGGGGGTGTATTGAAGCACCTAAAAAGAGGGGAAAGGGGGTGATGAGGGACCTAAAGAGGGGGGAAAGGGGGGATTTGAGGCAGCTAAAAAGGGGGTAAAAAGGGGGTCAGAGACAGGTAAAGAGAGGGAAAAAGGGGGGCCTTGAGGATCATAAAGAGAGGTGAAGGAGAGAAAAAAAAACAAAAAAATAAAAAGATAAAAAAGAGAAAAAAGCAAAACAAAAATTAGTTTACCCTAGAACAAAAATAATAGAAGCACTTACAAAAAAAACAAAAAAACCAAAAAAAAAGCAAAAAAAAAGCAAAAAAAAAGCAAAAAAAAAAAATCATGATTAGCAAATAAAAAACCATGAAAAAAGAAAAAAAATGACCTACCTGGTGAGTTGAGTTGAGAAAATAAATGCAACCAAAATATTTGAGGGATGTTTGAGGAGAGGATGAAAAGGATATGAGTGATGAATGAAAAAAAAAATCACTGACCTACCTGGTGAGTTGAGTTGAGAAAATAAATGCAACCAAAATATTTGAGGGATGTTTGAAGAGAGGATGAAAAGGATATGAGTGATGAATGAAAAAAAAAATCACTGACAAAATATGCGATATAAGAAAATATGCGATTTCATGTTGAGGAAGTGAAAGAAAACCAATGAGCCATCCAAAAAAAAGATATTCACCGTAAATTCAAAAAAAAAATGAATATGCAACAAACCAAAATACGAAACCAAGTGATTAAAGTACACAAAGAGGACATTTGGAAAGTATGAAAACATAAAAATAAAAAATTAAAAGGGTGAAGAGAAATGTTGGAGAGTAATTGGCATTATAATGGGGCGTATGCCGGTTGATTGAATGATTTGTGAATCAAGGGAGGGGAGTGCCAGTGGTGGTTCAGGATCCTCTTCTTCATAAAGATCATTCCACTCATCCTTTAAATCAGCTAGAATATTGTGGAGTATTACGCAAGTCAAGATCCAATGATTTGCAGTTTTGATCTCCAATTTTTTTTGAAATTGGATTCTGAGCTCCCGAAGACTAGAAAATCGTCCCTTTAAAATACCTATAGCATGTTCAATTCGTACTCTTGATTGTGCAAGGTGATAATTAAATTTAGTTTTGGGGTCATTTTCTGAAGTTGCACCACGGAAAGCAGGTATAATGTACTTTCCACTTGCATATGCTGAGTCTGAAAGGAGGTACTGAGATTCGTCAAAGTATGATTCAGGGGATTGAGAAATCCTCATTCTTTGGAAGACGGAAGAGTCATGACATGATCCAGGGCGGCCACTGTGAAAAGCAATAAATTTTTTATTGACATCGCATACAAGTTGAATGGCAATAGAGTATCTAGAAAGAAGATTAAAAGTTAGATTGTGAAAGATGAGAACTTGGAGAAGATTTTGAAGAAACCTTTTTTTGCAATCAAAATAATGGTTGCCATCATGAGCAGGCTTTTGACTCAAAGGGATGGTTGTGCCATCAACAAAACCTATACAGCCAGGGAAACCTTCAGCTTGCATTACTTGAGAGGATTCAAGTCGCTGTTCTGGAGTTGGCCAAGCAAGAGTTTGAGACTTGAGGGAAAGGATAGCAATCATACAGCGCTTGGTGTATAATATCACGGTACCATATCCTATGTTAAAGAGATTATCCAAACGTCGTACGGAAGCACCATTTCCATTTGAGCCAAAGTGACATAAAGCAACAGCAAGTTGGATGGCAGGATTACGCTGTTTGTTATGAGAATTGTTATGGAAGATAGGATGATCGGAGATGAGTTGATAAAGTTTGAAGAAAGAATCGGGAGAAGTTCTAAAAAGTTGTGTGAAGTTTAAATGAGGAATGTTGAGAATGGAGGCCAGATAATATCGGGGATCATGATAAAGATTTGGCCCCCTGGTGATGATGTAACGCTTTTTGGAAAGAAAACACATATAAGCTAAAGCATCTTCCAAATCAGAGTCAGATTTATAGTAAAGAACTAAAAGAAAAGTGATAGCATTCATTGTTGAGTGAAGTAGCTTCCTAGTAGAGAGGTGTTTCATTTTTGCTGGTGGAAGGGTTATGTGATGAGGGAAGTGGGAATTCACCACCAAATGTGCAGTTGGGGTGTGTAGATAGAAAAAAAACTTAAGTGTTCGCCACCAAAATTAAGTAGCATAGAGTGAGGAAATACTTAAGGATGGCATCAGCAATTATAAGTCATGTGACTTTCTTAAAAATCCATCATGGATGAGATGAGTTTGGGATCAGGAATTAGGAATGGAAATTGGGGTATAAGAGGCGGGATAATGCATTATCGTGGATTTCTTATCCACTAGCCCTGGGGCTAGTGGATAAGAATCTTCCGCAATTAATAATGTCTGATCCCGGGGAAAAAAATTCCTGATCCCTAATTGTGGATCCCTGAACATTGATACCCCCTAATATTGATACCCCCTATTAGGGGGTATCAAAGTTAGAAATTCATAATTATTTATAAGGTATTTAACAACACAAAAATAAAGTTACAGAGTTGACATTATTTCTCAGTAAAAAGGTTTTTTTGAAGAACAATATGCCATATATGAAAAACTAATCATGGTTGATGTGGTGGAAAAAAGAGGTATTTTAAAATGGAAGATTTATAACTTTGAAACCCCCTATTTTTCCTGTGCCACTCAATATCTTCAACAAACCTCTGGATATAGAACAATAATTCATATATGCATTCTCAAGAAAACAGGATTTAACTACATCAAACATATCACCTCAAAAAAAAAATAATAATAGGAGGTATCAATGTTGACTGATCCACAATTAAATTAATTGCGGATAAAAATCATTATACCCCAAATATTTTCTGCAATTATTTTTGCTAATAATTGGGTTATTAGACCTTTTAAATGTCAATGTTCACCTCTATCTGCCATTTTTATCCTCAATTTTTCATAACCACATCTTGAACAACTTTCAGGATGTGCCAGCCTCCTTACCTTGCTGTGCACTCCCATCCTGTCTATTCATTCTATCTGTTCAAAACCCCTCCCCATCTCATCTATTTATTTCTTCTCCTTTTCATCTTCAAATATCTCAACATGCCTTGTCATCATAGATCTTCTCAAAGACAGCCTTCCCCCAGTTGTTCTTCAAATCCCATTACTCCCTCTTTCCCCCACTCAGCTGAGAAATCAAAGACTGTTCAACTAAAAAAAATGATCATCTCATACTTATCAACTGGCTAAAAATAAAAACTAATTATGATTCTTGTTTTGGTACTGAGAATGCAACTAAAGTAGGACAGCCCCCTGCATCAAATGTCAATGGCTATCTTCTAATGGCCAATGAATTATGAAATAAGACAAAGGGAAGGATTGATCTTTTACCTAAACAGATTTCTGAATGTTTCAAGCACTATCAAGCCAAATACAAGAAGGCTAAGACTTTCTCATCTTCCACTGGTTTTGGTATTACTGACCTTGATATCAGTAAGGGCATCAGATCTATAGATGATAAACTTGATTCTTTATGTCCTTACTATAAAGAGATGGATTCAATATTTGGAGAGTGAGCAGATATTAATCCTGCAAACATGTTGGATGGAGAAGATGATATCTCGGAACATGATGTCAAAAGAAATCTTTTTCCTTCCTCTTCTTCTCAAGCCTCCCCCCATTTGACTTCCACCAATTAAGATATCTTTTCAATAGGGGGTATAAAAGTTAGAAATTTGTAATTATTTAAAAGGTATTTCACAAGACAAAAAGAAAGCCAAAAACTTGACATTAATTCTCAGTAAAAAGGTGTTTTTGGGGCACAATATGGCATATTTAAAAAAATCATCATGGTTGATTTGGTGGAAAAAAGAGGTATTTTTAAATGGGAGATTTCTAACTTTGATACCCCCTAATAGATCCTTATGGCAATATAAACTAACCTGATCTCACTCAAGTGGGCTTTTATTTCTTGTCTAGTTGTTTAATTTTTTTTATTTACATCTCTTTTTTTTAAAAAAAAAAGGCCAATGAAAAAAACCTGTTACCACAATCAAGCAAGTCTGAAGCTAGCATTGATGATGAAGAAGAAAATATTACCTCCAAAAAAAAGCAAAGACCATCAACTACTCTGAATTTCAACGGTCAAATACAAAAAAACAGAGATAGTTTTTCCCAAACACCTTTTTCTTCCATTGATGATTTTTTGGATATACATGAATTTGGTAAGTGATAGCATACCTCTTAGTAATTAAGTAAGATTTTCTTTTCTTTTGTTAATATTTATTTTCACTCTAGGTAAAGTTGAAGTTGAAAGAGAAACTTTTAACAGTTATTCAATCCTTTTATTTAATAACAGAATACGTTAGGTATATTCTTGACTAAACTCTCAAATAAGTTTATCACACCACACAATATAGGGGGAGGACTTGCTAGCAAGTCCGCAACTTGAAGTCAGATGGAAATCAGATGGAACTCAGACTGAAGTAATACTGAACTTTCACTTGAAGTATCACACAAATAACAATGGATCTATATTGAAAACATAGTGAAAGTGTGAGGATAACTGAATGGAAGCCAGAAAAAATCATTCCATGAGTCTACTCAATGCAAAGTATTTTTTGAAACAGCTTATTAAAATAATACTTTATTAAATTAATTTGATCAATAAAAATTGATTGACAATATTGCAATTCTTAAATACAATAATTTTATTAAAAAATTTCAGATTACATATAAAAAAAATCAGTGACTTTTTCTATTACTTACAACTGTTTTTACAGAATTGAAAACTATGTTTCAGCTAATATTTTATGGAAGTGAACTCTGTTCTTCGCCCGAAGAACAGAGTTCATCCTCCTATTTTCACACTCTGTTTGCACCAATCTCCATCCCTTTCAATTCTATCAACACATGCTTGTCTTCCCTTCCCATGCCTTTCGCTATCCTCCCAGCCCCATTGTATGCCATCCTCTTTTGATCCCCATTTCACCCCTCTCAACCTCTCCCAGACCCTTTTCTTCATTTAAAATGCCTCGGAACCCTTAATCTTCCCTTCCAACTCTTTCCCAACCTTTTCGCTACCCCATACACCCTTCCTCACCCCTCTCTCCAGCCTTTCCAGCCCTTGTAGCCCCATTTGTGTTCACATGAGCTTCAAGGTGTGTTCAAAGTAAATTCAATACTTCTTCATGATGGTTTCCTCACTTCCTCAATGTGTGCTCAAAAAGATATGAATTAGGGTTCAAGGTTGCGGACTTGCTAGCAAGTCCGCCCCCCATATTGCGTGGTGTCAGTCACCTTTTATTTAATAACAGAATACGTTAGTTATATTCTTGACTAAACTCTCAAATAAGTTTATCAGTAACCTTTCCCCAGTGATGATATTGTAAGGAGTTTAGTTGGTTTATATCAAAAATATTGGTAGAAATAGAAGTAACAAATAGAAAACAGATTTGAAGAATGTTAGTTGTTTTTTGGTTAGAATGAGATTGAATCACATTTAATAAATATTATATAATATATAATAAATAAAATATTCTACCTTTTATTTGATAACATAATATGCTAGTTATATTCTTGACTAAACTCTCAAATAAGTTTATCAGTCACCTAAATAAATCTTTGTTAGCTAAATTCATAGAGTTAGCAATAAGATAGTTTATACCTATCCCCAGTTATGATATTGTAAGGAGTTTAGTTGGTTTATATCAAATGTATTGGTAGAAATAAAAGTAGCAAATAGAAAACAGATTTGAATAATGTTAGTTGTTTTTTGGTTAGAATTTTATTGAATGACAACACAATCAGTCAGTAACACATATATACTCTATCATTCTAACACATGTATATATAACATCTACTCTGTGATCTATTATGTGATAGTAAATATAAGATCAAATGTATACATATAAGTATTTAAGGATTAAGCATTAGACACCAATTCTGTCACAATCCTCTCCTTCAATACCCCCCCCCTGCTTCAGGCAAAAATAAATTCAAACATTTGAGATAAGAATTAAACCAAGATCTTGGTTGTTGTTCTGTGAACATTTCAGCTAACATGTTGCTTGTAGGACAATACGTGATCTTAACTTCTTTCAGTTGAACTTTTTGACAAAGCCAATGATATTGCACATCAATATGTTTGGATCATTCATTGATCTGAGATTCCTTGGATAGGAATATTGCACCATCATTGTCAAAAAATAGTTCAGGTACATTGACACTAGTGAAAAAACTTGGATTTGAACTCTCTCATTCAGGGAACAGAAAAATTTGGAAAACCAGACTAGAGTTTTTGTGCAATCACACATAGTGATGTATTCAGCTTCAGTAGCAGACACAGTTACCATTTTTTGTTTTTGACTCTGCCAGGAGATAGGAATATTACTCAAAAGGATAAAATAACCAGTAATAGAGAGTTCAGTCAGTTTGCAATTTGCATGATCAGTGTCACTGAAGGATTTGAGAATCACATAGTTAGAGCCTCTTGGAAGTTTAATTACAATATTCAGATTTTTTATTACGTATTGAAGAAGTCTATGGGCTAGATTCCAATGCTCTTGCAAGTGGTTGGAATTATATTTAGAAAATGCATTTAAAGCTTGGGAAATATCTTGTCTGGTGGATACGGCTAAGTAATTCAGAGACCCAATCAGTTCCTGATATGGATGATTTTTTCCTTCCTCTGTATCCTGTGGAGTTGGATCAATAATCCTACAAGAGACAGGCAATGGAGTGGAAATCTTTCTACAGTTTTCCAGCTTAAATTTTTCAGTGAGTTCATGAATATAGGCTTCTTGAGATAAATTAGTATGATCATTTATATATGAGATTTTTATTCCCAGATGATAGGTTGGATTATCTGTCCATTTGACTTTAAAAAACTTTTTAAGATTGGTATGAAATAGTTGTAAAAGGTCATTATTGTTGATAAAATCAAGTCCATCATCAACATGCAGATGAACAAAGATGAATTTTTTTCCCCCTTTGTCACAAAAAATGAAAAGAGACTCATCCCCTTCCACCTCAGTGAAATTAAGACTTAACATCACCTCTACAAATTTTTTCTTCCATTGATGAGGAGCTTGTCTGGTACCATAAAGCAACTTTTTAAGCTTCCAAAATTTACTTTTTCTGCCAATTTCAAACCCCATTGACTTGACTAGTGTATACTTTTTCAGACATAACTCCATGAAGAAATGTGGTAAAGATATCAAATTGCAAGATACACCATTTTTTTGATGCAGCTAGAGCCTTCAGTAGACAAAAAGTTTCAGTCTGCACCACTGATGCATAGTTCTTGCCATAATCAATACCTTCATGTTTATGGTTTCCAAGAGCTACCCATCTTGCTTTGTATCTGACAACCCGGCCCAATTCATTTTTCTTTTTAGTAAGTGTCCACATACCACCAATCACTTTCATCCCCTTGGTTCTAGGTACCAACTCTCCCACATGATGCTCACATAAGAACTCATATTCTTCCTGCATAGCATCTTTCCATCACTCTGCATCGGCACTATTGAGTTCTTGCTTGTAGGTTGAATTGTCCAGTGATTCATCCACTGCACTGTAACCATAGTATTGTGGGGGTCAGCAATTTATAATTGGTTATGTGTTATCAGGTGAGCTTGGCAACTCCTCAACCATACTGTTTCCGTCAGATTATTCTTCAGCATGAATATCCTCAGATTGAGATGTCTCAGGGTATTTCTCTCTAAGTATGAGTTTAAGTCAAGGGCCAGAGGCTGGTATAACATCAGATTCTTCCAGTGTGCTAACTTCCCTACCTGAGACAAAGGTAGGAAGTTTTTCATCAGCTGTACTAGAATCTGTGTTTTTCTCAGGAGTTTCTGGTACTGAAGAAGGTGTTGAACTATTTACAGAAAAAATAGCATAATCCAGTATTTGGGGTAAGATTCCTCGTTTGGTGAAATAATTCCTATCTTCAAATACATGAACATTTCTTGATACAATAATTATCTTCTTGATTTTTTCAAACAGATGGTAACTTTTAGAATTAGGTTTATTACCTACTACAGCACATTCACTCCCACTTGGTGACAATTTCCCACTTTGGGATTCCTTATCATTTAATTTGATTCCCAGAGATCCAAACCTCTTCAAGAAATTGTAGTCAGGCTCATGTACACCAGCTCCTGGAATTTGCACCTTTAAAATCTCTTGAGGTGTTTGTGATTTTTATTTGGAATGAGGTGATAGATTGAGGAGAGTATTACATGTCATTACACATTCTCCCCATAGATTAGCAGGGAATTATGCGTCAATCAGCATTGTGCAAGTTTTATCAATCAGTGTCTTATTGAATCTCTTGGCAACTGAGTTGTGTTGTGGAGTCCTTGCAGGTGCTTGCTTGTGTGTGATGCCAAATTCAGTCAAATGTTTTATTAGACTATCTGATCCATATTTACCACCCCTGTCACATTTAAGGAACTTAATATTCTTTTCAAGTTTATATTCCATATCATTTTGATATTTAAGAAAGTAAGAGAGAACTTCAGATTTAAAATTCATAAGAAAAATTGTTGAGTGCTGAGTGCAATCATCTATAAAAGTCAGGATGTATTTACAACCACCCATTGTTGGTGGATCTATTGGACCAACTACATCTGAATGTATTTGAAAAAGTGGTAGAGTAGCTTGCAGAAATGATCTAGTAAAAGGTATTTTGAATATTTTCTCTTTTTCACAAGTTACACATCTCACTCTCTTGTCAACAAAAGTTATTTCTCCTGCTTTTAAAAATGCATGAAGAGATTTGACTTTCATGTGAACTAATTGGGAATGCCATTGTGATAATGTCAGTCTTCTTGTAGAGTTAGTGATAGCCTTTTTAGCCACATACCCCAACTTGTTCCAAATATCCAAATGAGTGAGTTCTGCAATAAGCTCCTCTTTGATGTCATGAATAGTTGTAACTCCTGGATCAAAGTGAATTTTGTATCTAACAGCATTAATTTTATTTACTGAGATTAGATTTTTCAACAGTTTTTCCACTTCCAGTACTCCAGTTTAAATGCACTGAGGATTAATGACTAATGATCTGCTTTGTCTTGCAAAAATAATCTGACTTCCTGCCATGTCAATTTTAATTGGAGATGGTAGATTTTTAAGATCAATGAGTAGATTACTATTGGATACCATATGTGAGTTTTCTCCTGAGTCTAAAATAAACCCCATTTTTTTTATTTATCCCAGCAACATACACAGACTTCTCATAATCTTTGGCATCTAAATATGAGGCAACTTCAGCTGGTTCACTTGTTTCCTCTGCCACTTTTGCTTGTGAGGGTCCCTTAAGATTTTTAAGTTCCTCCTGAAGTTGAGTAATACAAGCATTGTCTCGGTGTCCCAAATGACCTAAACTAAATTTTATCACTCCCTTCTTTTCCTTTTTGGCTGGTGCATCAGTATGATTAACTTATTTATTTTTCTTCTGGGTTGCCTTAAGAGCTGTGGTACTATCAGTTCCATCTACTTCTCGTTGCCATCTATTAGCCTCAGATTTTAAGCTATTTTAGATGGCTTCAAGGGTGAGTTTTTTGATGTTTTGAAACAGATTTTAAGTAATACCAATCATTGAATTTTGGTGTATGCTTTTGATAAGAATCATCCCAATGATTTTGTTGGATATATTAAGGTCTGGATCTCCAGTAGCACTATCTGTGAGTAGATTCTCAAGCTCCTCAAACTTTGCTAGATGTTCCCTTAGTGAAGAGACACCATCCCACTCCAGATAGAATAATTGATCAAGTAAGTAATATACTTTAGAAGCATTCCCCTCTCCATAATCTGTCAAAATCTTTTGGTAAGCACCATAAGTTGACTTTGCCTTTGATACCAGTAGCACATTGTCAGTACAGTCTAGTATATAAGTATGATATAATAGTATTATTTTATGGTCCTACTACTTATTAATAAATGATTTAGTGATTAAACCTCAGGGGAAGACTAATAGAATAGTTATACTCAAATTAAACTCACAATACTTGGATTTAAATGCGTGCTAGTGGTGGAAAATAGAAGAATAAAATATAGTTATAGCTTTTATAAAGATAATATCAATTTATAAGGGCTTTATAATATATTTCTGAATGTTAATAATTGTAGTGTAATGTTTGTTTGAAGTGTAGTAATTGAATGATGATAAATAACCGTCAAAATCCCTTCTTACTTATACCCAAATCCACTGGAGTGCACAGACCTTCAATCCAGATGATGTCACTGCTATCCCCGGCAATTACAGCACTGTGAGGGCCCATCACCTCCCCATGGCGTCCACTTCAAGCAGTTTCAACACCCAGACCTCCAGTAAGGACCCTCCATCACTATTAATAATAACACAGAGTCATACCATAAATAGAAATCCCAGATAAAAGCGGATACCATAAAGAAACAGGTAAAATAAATGATCAAAAAGAGATTTAATGAAACTAAAAGCATATAAAGGAAACAAATAAAATGTCCAAGCCCCCAATAACCTCCCCAAGCATCCACATTAACCCAAAAACATCATTCCAACCCATAAATCCGTGAATAACCATCCAAGGAAGTAATTTTAGTTGTCCAAACTGGGTGTATGTGCCTGATATAGGTGTCTATGCTTCTGTAGGCGTTGTGAATCCACTGATTTCGTCCATATGACCTAAAATAAGCAGAAAAACAAAGATTATAGGCTATTAAGGGGCTAAAACCCACTTATATACCTAAATATACATAATATACTGCATATTTCACTGAATATGAGATTTATGTATACATATAAGCTTATGTATGTCAATAATTACTTCATATCACTTAAGATAAGTATATTATGACTCCATTAACACCTTAATAAGTATTATTAGGCCATGGATAAGCTATTTAAACTATTATAAATTATATAATAGAATAATAATTATATATATATATAATAAAATAATATATATTATTATTTTAACCTTATTTTTAAGATATAAGCTTAATCTAATTAAGGTTATCTTATTTTAAGCATAAGAAATACTCAGTCCTAAGGATATTTAGGCTGACACACATTGCATCCATTTCTAGCATTAATAAGCATTAGGCGTGCTTTGGCCTCTCCAGCTTCCCAGTAATCCTCATTAGCACCTTGGGGTTGGTTTGAGGAAGAAATATGATGACTGAGACATTGTGACTTAAAATATAGCTCAATCATTGATTTCTATAAGGAGACATTTCCACTAGTAAGAATAAGGATTTTAAAAATTTTATCAGAGGATTGATCTGTCATAGGTGAATAGGTGTATGGCCTGGGAGGATTACGAGTTTCAGTAGTTGAATTTTCTTGATCAGCTGCAGGCTGATATGTTGAATCACTTTCTGAGGCCTCAGTAGGAGAGTTGTGAAATGGACTAGAAGTGGAATCTCTATTGGAAGTGGAAATTCACTAGCTTTTCAGACTTTTAATCTAACAGTGATTCAATCCTTTTATTTAATAACAAATTACGTTAGTTATATTCTTGAATAACCTCTCAAATAAGTTTATCAGTCACCTAAATACATCTTAGTTAGCTAAATTCATAGAGTTAGCAATAAGATAATTTATAACTGTCCCCATTGATGATATTTTAAGGATTTTAGTTGGTTTATATAAAATGTATTGGTAGAAATAAAAGTAGCAAATAGAAAACAGATTTGAGAAATTTTAGTTGTTTATTGGTTAGAATGAGATTGAATGAAAACACAATCAGTCAGTAACACATATATATACTCTATCATACTAACACGTGTATAAATAACATCTACTCTATGATATATTATGTGATAGTAATTATAAGATCAAATGTATACATATAAGTATTTTTAGATTAAGAATTAGATGCCACTTCTGTCACAATCCTCTCCTTCAATAACTCTTAACTTTCAAAAGCAACAATACAAGCTCTCTTTATGCAGAGATGATAGGGCACAAGACTTGGAGGGGAAGAAATTCAAGCTCTCTTTGCAGAGGGATGGGGGGTACAAGACTTGGAGGAGAAGAAATTTGAGCTTTCTTTACAGAGGGGTAGGAGGGTACAAGACTTGGAGGAGAAGAAATTTGAGCTTTCTTTACAGAGTAATCAGAGGGCACAAAACTTGTAGGAGAAGAAATATGAGATAAAGAAAGAGGAGAAGGCTCTCAAGTAAAATTTCCTATTAAATCAGATGAAACTCAAGTATCAACTTGAAGATGGTCCAAAAAAAAAGTTTTCTTGATAGAAAGTTATAGAAAGAAAGTTCTATAATACTAAGCTATAAAAAAAATCCAAGATGGGTTGGTTCTCCTTTCTAAATCTAATTTAAAAAAAGAAGCACCTGCCACTCTAAAAAAAAGACAGTGAAATAATGTATTGTAAGTGTGGTTATATGTAAGTATATAGAGGAGGAAAGAGTAAAATGATTGAGAGATCTTTTTCAAGAAATAGGTAAATATATTTATAAATAAGTAATCAATCTTTTGGCTAGATCTATTCTCAGTAAGCGCTAGTATTCTCAGTCACTCCCTCTCTGAAGTGCTCCCTTACTGTAGCAATAAAATAACTCTACAGTGCTACTTCTGGTATGTACATTTGCTTATTCACAAATAAAAAAATACTATCTACATATCTTTATCTCTTTCTATCAATTTTTTTACTACTTCACTGTTCTATATATTATTGTACCTATTATTATACATACAATTGTATGTGTATTTTTTTTAAGAGTGAGTTCTCTTTTATGTACCCTGTAGTATGTCTATCCCCCTTCTCCTATGCTTCCTTCCTATACTGGTTCTCCTACATAATTTCAGTTCTACTACAAGAATATCAAGTAGTAACTAAGTATCTTAATGATATAAGTACATTTTTTAGCATAAAACCTGGTTCTAATAGCGCTTGAAGCAATACTTTTAGACTACTATCAGGGCCTGATGCTTTACCTTTCTGTACATAACCTACACTTCTTTAGATTACTAACTACATAATAATTACTGCTCCGCCTTTCATACCTATTATAACAACCCGCAATTGCCATTTGAGTAACCACTAGTCATGAAACCCTCCATGCTTCTCAATAATTGCTTGTTCTTCTAGTGCTTATTTTTCCTATCTAAGTGCAAAATCTCTACCCTCATTTGATGCTTCCTCTTAATCCATACTATGCCTCTAGTGTTGGTCTTGGCCTCCTAAAGTACATATCATACTCTTGCCTTATAGTTTCTTATGCACTTCCCTTAATCTCTGTTTTCCGTGGCTTGTATATCCATACTTCCCCTAAAAAAGTGTGCAGAGAGTCTACTTTTCCTGTGCTTTTGAAGACCCCTTAGTTGTGCTTCCATAACCATCCTTCTTAGCAACCCCATTGTTGTGCTTCCTGAGAGCTGAGTCATCTTCTGCGTTTTTTCTAGATGTGTGCTACAGTCACCAGGAGCTATAAATCCAGCTGCATATCTTGCACATTTTCCTCATTCCTTCATCTTCTCTCCTTCCATCTCATATTAGTTTCTCTGCTCTTCTTCAACTAGTTTCTTTATTCTTCTATCATCTTCTCTTTCACTATGAATACCAAAAACAATATTTTTTACACCATCCAAAGTTTTTTCGACACTTGACAAACTGCAATGGTACCCACTCCTGCCATAAAATCTATCCTTACTGGAGCCAAGTGTTATCAGTGCTGCACTGAGAATGGCATCACACCATGTGGCTATTCACTAGCTCTCTGTGGTAAAGGCTTTTTCACTATAAGTTCCTTTTTCTATTCTTTTCTTCCTTCTTAAACATTCCATGCTAATTCCTTTTTCTCTTGCTATTCTGTTGTTCATTCAACTTCTGCAAAAGCCACAAGAAGAAATGTAGCTATAATGGTCCTCCTGCCACTTCTACAACTGCTGTCAATCCAAACATATTTACTTCCAACCTAATGAGTCAGCTGGCCATCAAGCACCCTGACTCTGCTCCTAAGAGAGCTGAACAAAGCCATCACTGGCCAACGCCAAGCACTGCATCAAATACAATTCTGTAGAAAGAAAACTGTTCTTTAATACTAAGCTATAGACACAATCTAAGATGGGTTGGTTCTTCTCTCTCAAACTAATTTAAAAAGAAGCGCCTTCCACTCAAATATTTAAAGACAGTGAAAGCACATATTATAAGTATGGTTATATATTTTTGGGGAAAGAAAGTAGTATGGGTAAATAGAGAACTTTTTCAAAGAAAGAAATAATATATTTTAATATAAGTAATCAATCTGTTGGCTAGATCTATTCTCAGTAAGCGCTAGCATTCTCTGTCACTCCCTCTTGAAGTGCTCTATCTAATAATATCCTTAATGTAGCAATATAATAAATCTACAGCGCTACTTTGTGTATGCACACCCAATTTGAACAAAAAAAATAAAATATATCTAAATTTCTTTTCTATGAATAGTAATTATATTTTACTTTCTATTGATTATACTAAACTTCACCATTTTCTATACCACCCTCCTTATAAAAGTGGATGTCCTTTTATATATATTGTAAATTCAGTGACTTTTCCCTATGTTTCCTTTCCCTATGGGCTTTCCTACACAAGTTCAACACTAATTTTAGATTATCAATCAGTATCTAAATACCTAAGTGATCTATGTACAGTGGTTAGCATAAGTCCTGGTCCTAATAGCGCCTGAAACATTATTGTAACTCTACTATTTGTGTTCAATGCTTTATCTTTCCATAAATACCCTATACTCCTTGAGATTACTAACTATATAATAAGTACTGAACTGCCTCTCATACCTATTATAATAAACCGTGCTTGCCGTGTGAGTATCCACTAATTGTGAAACCCTTTACACTACATAAGTACCCCTTCTTCAAGTCTTACTTTTTTATCTTCTATTAATTGAGCGGTGATCACTGACCCACTTGTCCTTCTAGAAATAACTTTTCCCATCAAGGTTTCTACTACCATTGTCTGATTATAGTTTACATTCAAAGATTGTTGCATATCTCTAAGTGTGAAACTCATACCCTTGTTTATGGCTGCATACTCCTTAATCTATACTATGCTTCTAGCACTGACCTTAGCTTCCTTAAATACATACTATAATCCTGCCTTATAATCCATTATAGACTTCCTCCTTCTCTCTGATTTATGCTGCTTGTATATCCATACTGCCCCAAAAAATTGTGAGCAGAGAGTCTATCTTTTCCTGAAATTTTGAAGACCTCTTAGTTGCGCTTCCATAACCAACCTTCTTGGCAACCCCATTGTTTCACTTTAGAGAATTGAGCCCTCTTCTGGCTCCTGAGACTTTTGCTGCATCTTTGAAAGATGTGTATCACAGTCTCCCTCTACTTGCAACTGTCCCCAGGCACCATAAAACCAGGTGCATATCTTTCACTTTCTCCTCATTCTTTCTTCTTCTTTCCTATCATCTTCTACTTTCTCTTCATCTCTATAACTAGTTTTCCTTCTTATCTTTTTCTTTCTTCTATCTTATCATGAATACCAACAACAAAATTGTCAATGCTATCTGTCAATTGATTGATACCCAAAATGCATTTGATTTTGCTGCTCCTGCATTCTCCAAAAATGAATTAAATACTTGTTACCATCATATTGAAATGATTGGTAAATTAATGAATGAAATCAGCTCCTGATCAATCCCTGGTTTTACCACAGATCCCAATAACTTCATCATTCCAGAAGAATGGAAAGGATTCCCCACCAGTTTTGATAGTGATTACAATTAATCATTATCTTCCTTCATTTCCTTCTGATTAGCATTGTAACTCAAGCACATTGTACATGGTTCTCATTATTTACTATACTAAACCTCCTTAAAAAATAATTTTCAATTTTTCATAAACCATGAGCAAAGTGCATAGCACTTGCAACACACTTGCCTTTCCCATGAATATCTTCTTAGAGAGTCAAAGAGCACTTGACTTTCCTCCCTCTACTATCTTAAAATAACTTCCACCCCATTAATTAACCTTCATCATCAGAGATTCTACCAGAACCCAGATGCCTAAATTTGGGCGCTCCATCTGCCAACCTTCTTCAGCTAAAGTTACTTCCTTCTGATTTTCCCAGACAGATGTTCCTCTATGTAGCTCATCCAATTCTTCATATACCCTTGTATGATGTTAACTCTTCACTGCATGAAAAATCTACTCTAGTTTCTAATTCCAACTGCCTGTTAAGCCATAGTTACTCTTCCTTTGCTAGTGCCCTATCCCTCACAGATATGTGTTAACATCCTAAGAGTCCTAAAGAAACTTAAAATACTAATAATAGTTTCCACTCTTTCTGGAGAAACCTTAAATAATGTTGTTAGCTTATCCTCATCCCAGAGGATATTTTGATAGTTTTGCCTCATCTCGGAAGTTATTTTTGCATCACTGGTACCCCTCTTTGGTATAATATTTTTATCTGATCAGTAGCTACATTTTGCTTCAATTAAGTACCATCAAAATCCTCCAGTAATTTGGTTTCTGATCCTATTAGGGCTGTTCCATCTTTCCGCAAAAAGTTTAAACCATTGACTTTCAAGACTTCTGTTTTATACCAATATCAAGTCCCCTGGTTTCAATAGTTCCATTAATCTGTGCTCTAAGGGCTGTGTTACACATCTTTCAAAGATGCAGCAGAAAACTCAGGAGTGCAGCCAAAGGTTCAATTCTCTAAAGCACAAAAATGGGGTTGACAAGAAGGATGGTTACAGAAGTGCAACTAAGGGGTCTTCAAAAGCACAGGAAAATATAGAATCTCTGCACAGTTATTTTAGGGGAAGTAAGGATATAAAAGCAGTGACAATTGGAGAGAAGGCAGAAGTGTATAATAGACTATAAGGCAGGATTATAGTATATATTTAAGGAAGCTACAACCAGTGCTAAAAGCATAGTATAGATTAAGGAGTATGCAGCAATAAGCAAAGGTTTGAGTTTAACACTTAGAGATATGTGACAATCTTTAAATAAAAACTATAAACGCACAATGGAAGTAGAAACCTTGATAGGGAAAGGTAGCACTAGAAGAATGAGTGGGTCAGCAATAAGCCCTCAATTGATAGAATATAGAAAGTAAGACTTGAAGAAGGGGTACTTACTTAGCACAAAGGGTTTCAAAATTAGTGGATACTCACACAGAAAGCACAGGTTATTATAATAGGTATGAGAGGCGGTTCAGTTCTTATTATATAGTTAGTAATATCAAGGAGTATAAGGTATGTATGGAAAGGTGAAGCATTGAATGATAATAGTAGAGTTACAATAACATTTCAAGTGCTGTTAGGACCAGAACTTATGCTAACCACTGTACATAGATTATTGAGATATTTAGATACCACTTAATAATCTTAAATTAGAATTGAACTTGTGTAGGAAAACCTGTAGGGAAAAGAAAAATAGGGAAAAGGCATTGAATATACAATATATATAAAAGGAAACTCTGTCACCAGACGACCTACGCACAAGGTCGAGGATGTTCCTGAAAGTGAGATGAGGGATTTAAAAAACTTCTTCGAAGCACAGAGGAATGATTTGAGGAAATGATTTGAAGGTCACTCGAAGTAATAGCTACAGGTTCGAGGTTCGTTCGAGAAGAATTATAGACTAGTTTCAAAGGTAATAGTAATTCTTAAAATCTCACGAAGGGTTGGAACTCAATAATCAAAGATTTAGGATTTAGAAATGAATATTGAGAAAGTAAAAGAAAGATACAATAACAATGATTTTAACTTTAAAGATTTACCATTATTAATGTAAATACGATTCTATAATTTAATTCTAAGGAATATCAAACCAAATACCCAACCCCTTTTATATCCTTTGTTCCTCCTCGCATTGACCTCCCTTCCATCGCACCATTCCCATTCCATTGGCCATTACTAACATACACTTAGACCTTCTTCACTAAATATCCGTCCATGCTCAATTTACCCCTTTTTAATTAATTAACAAAACTTTAATGAAAAAACTACTACTGTACTATTTTGTTGAACCTAGCGCTGTGCGTCGCTTATTGAAAAGGACTAATGTACCCTATTGGGAGATTGACTAATTTAGACTTAGAGTTTAGGCTAGCACAGTTAAATAGTAAGTACACAAAGGAAAATCGCAGTTGCTATGGAGAATTGCTTTCTGCGCTTCGAGTATAGATTTAGGACTCGATATTATTGATTTAATGGGTTGATTTCGCCTCGAGTGTCACGCGGCGCGTGACAAACTCACTTTTTTAAAATAGGAGGAGATATAAAAAATATATAGAAAAGGTGGTGAAGTGTAGTATAATAAATAGAGAGCATAATAGAATTATTATTCTTAGAAAAGAAATTTAGGTCTATTTAATTTTTTTTTTTATTTTTTTGTTCACATTGGGTGTGCATACCAGAATTAGCGCTTTCACCATGCAATATTTGGGGGGGACTTGCTAGCAAGTCCTTAACTTGAACTTAGATGGAACCCAGATGGAACTCAGACTGAACCTATGATGAACTGATACTGAACTCTACTTTGAACTCATATTGAGCTGTTAACCAAGGATTAATGATACTGTGCTGAAATAATATTGAGAGTTTAATGAAAAATTAATAGAAATACAAAGTTGGTAAGCTTAAGAATCTGATAAATCCACAGTATTTTTTAATAAATCACAATTTAATGCTAATTTTGAATCTCACTTTATGAGTAAAAAGACTGAAAATCATAGTACTTATTTCAAAATTATTACTTCTAAGCTTTCTAATGAGTTAATTAATTTTTTGAGGAAAAATATAAAATTATATATGTTGCTCTTTTTGTTGAAAACTCCTTTTAACCCTGAATTTGAAGCTTTGATTTGTAATTTTAACCCATATGACATGATTCTTTATTTCATGTATTTTTATATTTTTTGTTCATTCAATATAATTATTTTCAATTCAGTTGAATTATCCCAAAAAAATATTGAACAATCAAATCCCTTATATTTTTACTTCTAGGATACCATTAAACCACATATAACTAAACAAAAAAAATATCAATGTGTTTTCTCAATCTCTGACTAAATGAAGTACTCTAATAAATTCCTTATACTCAACACTAATATTTGAGAAATTATTTGATTATATGTCTGTAAAAAAGTATATATCTTATAATAGTAGATTTTAATCCAGCTTTTGAAATTTTTAAATGCAATTCAATGATTAAAATCAAAAGGAAATTCATTTTTGAACTTTTATTTGTTCTGTTTATTCCTCAAATACTAAGTAGTTTGGTAATCAGCATTTATTTAACATAATAAATATATAAGTAAGATTCCGGAACTTTTCATGAATTAGTTCATTAAACTTCTATGTAAATATTTTCAGTTGATGAGTGATCTCATGAGTTAAAATAATTAATCACTACTCAATGAATTTTCCATATGAAAAACTGAAATTCAAACTAGAAGTAAAATTTTAAAGATAAAACAAAACACAAAAGTATAAAATTCTTTAAATTTAATATTAATGCTTAAGTGTGCTTCCATGTTATATGGTGGGATAATTGCTATGTCCACCTGAAAATAAGCACCATAGATTTTCAATAGTGTTCTCATGTCAAAAAATGTGGATCAGGTCAAATTTCAGAGTAAAATATTGTGCAAGAACTGAAATCAATAGGTATAAGTGGTAATTATTCATCATTATACTAGTTGCTCATTGAATAACTACCATAGGATAATTATTTTTTAAGAAAGACACAATAGGTATTTTAAGTTATACTTATATAAAAAAGCTAGTTTTAAAGGTATTACATTTTATTTAAAATAAATAATGATGCATATTTTAAATGAATAGACAAAATATTTCAATTCTATGTTTTTGATGAACAAATTAAGTAAAAAGTTTCAGGTTTGCTTTTGGAGTCTTTGGAAAAATATTTTTGACAGGATTACTTCACAACTGAACATTTACACATACTTCTTAAATAGAATATATGAGTTAACAATTTATCAATCATTTATTAGAAAAATGATATTCACAATGATAGGTAAAAATTATATTATTCTGCTATTAAATTTCTAATTCTTTAAAGTAAAATCCCTATTATATTATATGTAAACAGAAGATTTTTATAAATATTCTTGTGGTTGGCCTTATAAATAAGAAATACTAGAATGAATATATTAAAAAAAGAATTTGGATAGAGAATATTTCAACTCAACAGTACACATTTAAAACAGAAACTTAAGGTTAAACTTTGATTTTTTACAACAATATATATTTATTTTAAATATATTTATTTAATTTTTTAAAAAGATACCATTTTTTTCCTATGAGATTTCCCTTTAATTTACACATGAAAATCAAGAAAAAAAAATGTGAGGCTTTGAAGGATCTATATAATTTGTACTTAAAATGAAAAAATTGTTATTTTGAGTTAGTATGAACCTAAAAAGAAGATCTTATACCTTTTTCATAGGTTATAGTTGTATTAAAATAATTTTTAGTTATCTTCTTAATCTTTAATGTAGAAAAATAAATAATTTCATGATATTAGAAAATCAACATCCAAAGATATTTAATAAAAAATTACTTCAAAATGATTCATCATTTGTATTTGTTTCCAAAAATTTAAAGTATTTAATATAAATCATTTTGATATAAGAGTATACTTATGTTTACATTTAAAAATATTTGATAAAAATTTTAAAAAATTATAAATTTTCTTACAGTTTAACTTAGCTTGAACCACAGTTCAAAACAGGATCTCATTGTCAGTTCAATCTAAGTTCTACCAAAATTAAAATATATTATTTTTGGAAAATGTATATGGTAATTGAAATGAAAAGACTTTAGTAAAAAGAATTACTCAAAAAGTTTTTTCTTTTATTTAATAGATTATAGAAAATATATTGAGGAATAAAATACTCATTTTATTAAACTTTTGGTTATCATGGCTAATTAATATTTCATGTACAGTTATCATAGAACATAAAATAAAGCAAAAGGTTTACTATATATATCAATGTGTTTCATTTTGAATATTTATTTAAATTTTATTTGTGAATATAAAAATATTATAAATCTCACTAAAATTTTTCTGAACTAAATTAAAAGCTCTATAAATTCATCTAATAAAAGAGAAAAAGTGCATTAGCACAAAATTTTAATATAGGCTTTTTTACTTTTCCCAACTTGTTTCAAAAGTTTACCCATTATATTGTTTTTCTATCTTATCTATATTCTTAATAAACATTTTTTAAAAGACCTTTTAAAAAATAGAAATAGTATTTAATGGCTAGTCTTTACACTCCTGTAGATCTTCAGTCTCAATGTTT
Organism: Hemileia vastatrix; assembly: GCA_030280995.1. NCBI lineage: Eukaryota > Fungi > Basidiomycota > Pucciniomycetes > Pucciniales > Zaghouaniaceae > Hemileia > Hemileia vastatrix. Next base: position 52,020,018 of record JASXTE010000001.1, read on the forward strand.
GGTACTTATTACAAACATTGAATAAACCAATAGCTTGTGTGTATTGAGGGGTACAAATAGAAATAAACCACTTTTACATGTTTTTTTTTATTTTGGAAAATGAGTGCTGAAATCAGACAGGATGAACTCTGTTCTTTAACAGAAAGATAGACTCCACCTTGTTTTACATCCTTTTGAGCTCTATACATGCCTTTCTCTGCCTTTGTATTCCTTCTGAGTTCATTCCCATATCTCCTCTTTTGATAAACATCCCAAGGCAGTTACTGTACTATCAAACATTCATGATTAAGTTTCCATACTACTCACTCCTCCCCTCCCCTTTTACTTTTCACCCCACCCCACTACTTTTGCTTCCCTCCTCATCTATACTCACCCCTTTCTCACTCCTCCCTACCCCACCCCACCTCTTTCACCTCCCACCCTTAAACTCACCAAGCCCTTTTTAAGATATCCTAAACCTCTCTCTTCCAAATCCAAACTTCTTGTTACCCATCCCAACCATTTAACCTTGAAATAATCTTGATCCTTTTGCTGCTCACCCAACCTCTTTGAATTGTCATTTCACCCTTTTTTTCTATATAGAGGAAGAGGGGCGAGAAGGAGATCAGTTAAAGTTATTCATAGTGATATGAGATATATAAGGGTGGATAAGGGATAAAAAGGGGTGATATGTGTAAAAAATTGATTTAGGTGAGGTGAGGTGGTAGGGAGAGGGGTGGAGAAGGGGGATACAAGGGGTGGTGAGGGGAGTGGAATGAGGAGAGTAGCACTAAATTTAAGAGAGTGAGAGAATGTATGAGGGGAACCATATGTGAAGCACAAAAGAGGGGAGGGAAGTATTAGGAAGGATAATTTTTAAAAAGAATAAATAATATACATATATAATAAATTATAGAGAATTGAAAATGAAATGGCACAAAACAAAAAAAACTTATAACTATTTTGAAAAACTTTTTAGCCATATATTTAATTCTTGTTGAAGTTTGACACTTATTTTTTCTCTATAAGTAATGTTAAATTATTTTTTTGAAAAATAGTGTCAATAAAATATTTTTAAATCTAAAATTATGGTATAAATATTAATTTTTTGGATTATACAATCAACTAAATTATTTTTACCATCAATTTTGAGCTTTATGTAGCTTCTACTAACACTTTAAAGCTTGAGAAATACTTGAGAATATATACTTGTACAAAGAGAGCAAATATATAGGTCAGGAATTTTTTACTAATAAAATTTTGATGAAAAGTATCATTTTAATAATTTTTTTTCTTGAATAAATTTTTATAGTATTGGGAGATTCCTTTATAAATTGATTAGTGAAAAATATTTTAAAGCATGCAAAAGGGACTTAATTTAAATTTATACAAAAATTTTTATATTTTTAAAGAAAAAACAAAAAACATGATTTTTCACAATATTATGGATGAGCCCACTTTTTTTTGGTAGTGGTGTTCACTTACTTCAATGTTCCTACAAAAATTCTAGTATTTCAAGCATCAAGATTTGTTTTGCTAATGATCAACTGTGCTTCAATAAATGTTTGAATTAATTTCAAGTTGTTTTCAAATTAAAATCAATTTTTCCTCATGATTGTTTCAACACCACCTCAATGTGTGCTCAATTAGATATGAATTTGGGTTCAAGGTTGTGGACTTGCTAGCAAGTCTTCCTCCCATATTGCGTAGTGTGTAGAGTTATTTTATTGCTACAGTAAGGATATTATTAGATAGAGTGCTTCAAGAGGGAGTGGCTGAGAATAGATCTATCTAACAGATTGATTACTTATATTAAAATATATAATTACTTTCTTCAAAAAGTTCTCTATTTACCCATTCTACTTTCTCTCCCAAAAATAAATAACCATACTTATAATACATGCTTTCTCTGTCCTTAAATATTATAGTGGCAGGTGCTTATTTTTTTAAAAATAGGATTAGCCTCCTGCATGACTATTTCCTGTATTATATTTTCTTTGAGTAATATTCTTAAAGTCATAAATGTTAGGCTTTGGTTGAGAGGTGAGGAGAAGCACTATGGGAGCTATGCATTGTGAGAGGCAGAAGAGGGGATATTGCATAAGGGGGTTATATGGGGAAAGCACTGTGGCACGCTCCTCATTGGGCAACTTATCTAGTAATCCAGTTACTTTCTAGTCTCACTGCTAAATTAGCACAGTCAGTTGTTTCTTCCCTCACTTCTGGCAGCCCCAACATATTTAGTCTTATCTAGTCTCACTGCTGCATGCATCATAGTCAGTTCTGTTTCAGGCTAGCCTCAATGCTAGTAGTAGCCTGCCTTCTCAGGTCTTAACATTTTTTCTGATCTTATTCGTCACACCACTTATAAAAAATGAATTACTCAGGTCAACCTGATGCAGAAAACCTTTCTGCAACCCAAGAGCAAATGGCACACTTGCAAGAACAAAATACCACACTCATGGAATATCTAGCAGAGGAACAGCCCTCATATTGTTTCCCCATGGAAGCAGAACTGGACACTGCTGAATACAAGGCACAGGCACTGCCTATGACACCAGAGCCGCTTGTTAAAGGCACAAAAATTGTGGTCCCAGAAATCTTTGATGGAAAGTAAGGCCCCTGGAAAGATCAGTATGTATTTCAGATAAACCTATATGTCCTGCTCAACAGTCATCAGTTTCCAGATTAGCAATCAAAAATTTGTTTTTCAATCTTGTAACTCACAGATGAGACAGTGTGCTGGGAAAGTCCATATACAAAGGAACTCCTTTGAAATGGTGAGTTGGAAACAGATTTGCACCAGTTCATGGTGGTGTTTTAGTTAGAATTTGGGGACCCCAATTTGGCCACAACCTCAGAGCATTCTCTCAAAAAATTATGACAGAAACACTCTGATTCCAAGTATGTGTCAGAATTCCGGGGCCACACCAGCTATGTTACAACATGAGGAGAAGGAGAGCTCATTTTTCACTTTAGAAATGGACTCTAGCAAAAAATCAGGAATTCCCTAATCAATAACCCTTGTCTTAACTCCCTCCAAGCACGCATTGAACTTGCCATCCAAATTGATAACAAATTTACACATCAGCAAATGGATGGGTAGAGTGGCTCACTTCAGTTGTGCAACTATGCCTTTTCAAGCAGGGCAAGTGCCAGGGCCCTAAATTCAATGGACATTGATTCAGCCAATGCATGCGGTGCTAGTGAGAAGAAGAGGCTATCTTATAAGGAATACTAGAGGTGTATGAGCAGAGGGCTGTGCCTCAAATGTGGGAGTGGTGGTCATCTAGCAAGAGAGCGTAGGGGAAAAATTAGGGTTAGTGAGGTGGAAGATAGCATAGGTAAGGTACAGGTAAAAGACAGCACTCAGGAGTGAAGGTTGTTACCTCCTTGAGAAAATTAGAGGGAAAGAATAAGGAGAATTTAGTAGAAGAATTATCAGCATGTAAGCCACTTGAAGTAAATGATAATTGTACTATACTGAACTTGACTTTAATGGCCCTTGATGCCACATCAAATGTACAAGCCCTAATGGACTGTGGGGGCACAGATTGTTTTATTTCTAACAATTTTTTACAGAGAAATAAAAAGAAAAAAGAGAAATTGGACCACCCAAGGCATCTAATTATGTTTGACAGATCCCCAAGTGGGGGAGGAGAAGTAAAAGAGAAGGTTTTGTACAGATTCTGGTGTGATGGAAGAGAGTTTCAATGCAAGGTATATGCAACAAACCTGAAGGAGCAGTACAAAATGGTACTGGGTATTAAATGGCCGGACCAATACAACCCACGCATTGACTGGAAGGAAAAGAAGGTTCAGATGGGAAGTAAAGGAAATTCTGGTGCTAAATTATTGGCACCCTGGCCCCTTCAGGGGTCAGGGGCCCATCCCAGTAATTTTTCTGATGTTTTGTTTTCATCATTTGACTTACTGCAAGAACTGATTCTTTTTCTTGATTCTAATCAGCAGGCTGGGTATGGGGCACCAGCAGGGAGCCCCAGAGAGGACCAAAGAAGAGATGAAAAGTGCCAAAAGGAGGAGAAGGCAGAAGACAGAAAGGTGGATGGCGCAGGGAAAGTATTTGCACACTGTCCCCTCCTGGAAAGTCTCCTGGTGTTTTATTATCATTAGTAGACTTTCTACAAGAGCTGACACTTTCTCTTGATTCTAAGTTTCAGGAATTGGAGGGAGCACTGAAGGAAGAGGAAGAACTGTAAAGCAATGCAACAGCCACCATGCAATATGGGGGGCAGACTTGCTAGCAAGTCCCCAACCTTGAACACAAATTCTTATTTTCTTGAGCATCAATTGAGGTGTTGATGAAGCTGTCAAGAAACATGAATGAATCTTTGTTGAACTCACTTTGAGGAAAACTTGGATATGTACTGAGTTTCAGTAAATCATTACATGAAAACATCTATAAATGTGGCTAGTATGATTTTTGAAAAATATTTGAAATAAGTGCACCCCATAAACTAAAAAGGCTTATAAATAAATAAGATATAAAAAGTTTTTGTTATTCATTTATATTCTTTTAAAAATAAAATCTTTTCAATTTATATTGAATCAAATTTAATTATACAATCGTATTGGTTCTGGGCTCAAATATGTTGATAAACTATTAAATATTATAAGAAGTTATTAGAGAAAGAATATTTAATGCAGTGATACTATTAAAAAAAGTTATTCTCATTGAAATTTTTGAGAAAAAAAAATTATTTTTTCCTATTATATGACTAGATGGTAAAAAATCTTATGAAGATTTAAAATATCTGTAGAAGGTAAGAAATTGTCAAAAATAAATTTTAGAGGAATTTTTTTAATCATATAATTTCTAATAATTAAATGTAGATATATAATTTTATCACAAGTAGGTGAAAACAGTATATATGTACTATTAGTCTTTAAAAATGAAATTCATTTATCTTCCACATATATTAATGCAAATGTGGAAATTTAAATTTTATTAAATCAAATTGTAGAGTAAATTTTTACAAGAAGTCTAGTGGTTATTTTGTGTTCAATTAATCACACTTTCCATTCTATGTAACTTGGTTATTCAATTTCTCTATTCAGTAAATATTTCAGAAAAACTCTTTTCCCTTCCTCTCCTATCCTTTCCATTTTAATAAACTCAAAAATATCTCCCTCTCTCATTTTCAGCCTCTTAAAGCACATTTTCTTATCCTGCTCCCATCCTTTCTTCTCCCCATCTTATACTTTCTCAACCCTCTTCACAATTTCTAATTTCTTTTGCCCCCTTCCAAGCCACTCTCTACCCCTTTTAATCCATGGAAGTGAGGTGTTTTGGAGTGGGGGGGAAATAAATATCTTTAAAGTTAAAAAAAAGGGTGAGTTGACAGGTGGAGAGGCTAGGAAGGGGGTGAGGATGGAATCAGATGGTGTAGAAAAGGTTGGGAGGGTAGCAAAAGTAGTATTGAGGGGAGTAAATGGTAATAAGATGTATGGGATAGGATGGGAAGGGTATAAAAATGTGCATTGAATGAAGGGGAGGGCAGAAAAAGAATTTGAATGAATTTAAAAGGCTTCAGAAAGTAGTGAAAAGGGTGGGTGATATGGGAATGGTAGAAAAAGGTGTGAGAAGGGGTGGGAAACCCTAGATAAAGGGTAAGAAGGGGTAATTGAGGGAGCAAAAAGAGTTAAAAAAATATCATGGTGTACTCATAAGTTCAGAAAAACATCAGAGTACACTATCATCTAAAATCACTCACTACAGACACAGCTGTAGTTGGACCAAATGAGGACTGGTTGAAAGTTGTAAATTTCTTATCTTGTGAGAACACAGATGCATAAAATTTTTTAAATTTACAATTGTGGAATTTTCTGATTTATGGAAATTTATAAACCTTGTTCAATTCAAAATAAAGCTGTCTTTTATCATTTAAAAGAACACTATATTCCAAAGAATAAGAATTTATATTTAAAAATTAAAAATGAAATAAAATCACAAATATATTACATATAATTTTATGGAAAATGATTACTAATTATGCCTATAATTAGAAAATAAAAAATATTTTTTATTATGAGAAACAAATTTAAACAAAAAAACTCATATTCAAATTCAAACCATTGATATTGACATGATAAGGTGAAATTCCTTATCTTTTGTTTCAACATTCAGCTCCGTTGAAGATGTTCAGAACAGATTTAATATGCATTTTTGGGTTTAATAACAACAATAACACAAATGTTTTTGATATATCCCACCTTTAAGCTTGATTTTTTACCTTTATAGTGTAATATATACCTGATTGAATACATGTAATTATCACAAATTTAATAAAAATAAATAATCATATGTCTCAAAATATATATTATTATTTGTTCAACAGGAGTAAAAAAAATTTTATTGCTCTTCATTAATAAATATATTTTATTTAAATGAACATATAAATTTTTCAAAAATATTATATCTAAGCTTTGATGGAACTTAGATTAAACTCTCAATGTAATCCAGTCTCTGAATGTTCTTGAATCTGACTTAAAATTTAATTTGTTTTTAAAATATTTTTGAGTTTGATGTCAGATTTTTTAAATATAAAAAAGTACATTTCTTAATCAAATGAATTTATTTTAATTGCTACATTAATAGTGGTAAATAAATAAACCTTTTAATGATCTTAAAATCTTTTTTGATTCAAAAAACATGCATATAAACTTTACTATATTATAGTGTAACATTTTTCAAATTATAGATTGAGGGAAGCACTCATCTTAGTATATTTTTGAACTGCACTACATAAGATAATTTGTCTTATTTTAAGTTTATGTTTTAACTACTTTTAGAGAGTATGTTTCTTGTTATATACATAGATGATAAAATTCCTTCTGAGTATTGCATTACTTTTTTAAAACCATATTTCTAAGTTTTAATGAAAAATCAAGGGAAAAACTAATTTAATATATCAAATAAAAATTGCATTTCACCAATTGAAACTTCATTATAAAATAAGCCAGTGTCCTTAATTTTTTCATCTAAATAGTTGAAATAATTCTTGTTTGTATTAGGTTTATTAATAATATTCTAATTCAATTTTTAGATAAGGGATATGCCAAAATGAATATATGTAGTCTTTTATTGTAAAAAAATTATCAAATATAATGTAATTTATAGACTTAATTGTTCAATTTTATAACAACTTAATATATTACTTATTTATTTGATTATCCAATTTCTAATAAAAAGCTAAAATCTCTTGAAATTATATTTATTTCACCTGAGACATATGTGTACTTTTTAAGTTGTTAATTTTGCTGGTGAAAACTTTTGATTCCATAAAACAAGAGTTCCCACCTGTGCCTTTGAACTCTATTTAATATTTATAATAAATACATTAAATTATTCAAAATATATATTTAAAATATTTTCTTAATTTTAAATTTATTTTAATATTTGTATTTTCTATGAAAATAACTCCAATTATCTATTGTATATATTTTTAAAAAAATTTCATAGTGAGGTTTTCATAAAAAAACTAGTAAAATTATAAGAAAATGAATCTTCCTTTTCAGTAGAGTGACTTAAAAATCATACAGCCTAAAATTGAGCCTTGAATCACATCTTTTCAAATATAAACACTATCTATAATTTGTGGTTAAATTTTCCAGGTGTACACTATTTTTATCCACAAAAATATTATTCATGTACATAATAACATTCAATTTAAAATTTGAAGAATTACTTATTGGCTTATCTTAATTTCTAATTCAAAATTAAAGGTTCTTTTGGGTTTTATGTTTTCCCAAAATTAGAAATTCACTGCTTAGTAATTTATTTCTTCAATTCCATGAGATTCATTTTCTGATCTAATAGATCCTACAGAATATTAATGGAATAAATACAAGAAGTTTAGAATTTCAGATATTCATTTTATTTAATTAAGATATCTGATACATTGATTTTGTAGTTGAGGAATCACTGTAAATTTAAAAAGTTTGAAATCAATTACCTTACTATTTTTCTTTTTTCTTGAATTTACAAAGTCCAAAAAAATTATTAGAATATACCATTTCCAGATTTAGAATTACTTTAAAATATCAAATCAGATATTTTTAATTTATTAGTAATTAGTGCAATAAAACTTGAAGGGTTCTTCTTTAAGTAAAGAATTAGCAAATAACACATTGCTTTTTCTTATTATTGGTTTTGTGAATTTTGTACAAATTTCTAGAATCAAAAATTTAAAAGTTCTGATGGTTAAATGTATTAATAATGTAATTCATTTAAATTCAAGAAATAAAATTATATAATCTTAAAATTTATATATCAGATAAAACAAAAATTCACCCAATATATTTTTACTGATAATTTTACTTTTGCGAGCTTTTAAATAACACATATGTGCTATAAAAATGAAACTTTTTGATAATTATATTTGTTATAAACTTTCTTCTTAAATTATTCAAAAAATCAAAAAAAAAGGATTATGAGAAAAAAATTTGATTTTATGTCTTTTTTTTAAGATAGAACTCAAAAAAATAATCATAATATATTTTATTTGGGAATAATGTGGATTAAGCAGATTCAAAAAATTTTAGTGTACTTACTTCTATCCAGTTTTAATTTGATTTTCACCATTATCTCAGTATATATTCATCTATCAATCATGAAGAGTTCATTCTGAGTTCCATCTGACTTTATGTTGGGGACTTTCTAGAAAGTCCCCCCCAAATATTGTGTGGTGAGAATGGAACATATTGACCAAGATTGTAGCTAAGGTCCGGTCCTCAAAGCAACCAGAAATCCTCAAGGAAAAAATCCCTGAAGCCTATTGGGTTTTCTTACCACTGTTTGAAGATTGAGGAGTCAAAACCCTGCCATCTCATCAACCATATGACTTTTCCATTGATCTGATGCCAGGTGCAACTCCTCAATTTAGCCACATAATCCCATTGTCAATATTAGATTCAACAGCGCTAAAATAGATTATTGATGAAAATTTGAAGAATGGTTTCATCAGAGAATCAAAATCTTCTTGGACAGCCCCTGTCATCTTTGCAGGAAAAAAAGATGGTTCACTAAGACCTTGCATGGATTTCAGAAGGTTAAATGTGCTGACAGTAAAAAACAGATACCCCCTTCCTTTGACTAGTGATTTAACTGAAAGTATTCAAGGTGCAGAGATCTTCACATCTCTAGATCTTAGAGAAGGCTAGTACAAAATAAGTTTAAAAGAAGGCAATGAACACAAAATGGAATTCTGCACTAAATTTGGTCATTTTGAACAGTTGGTAATGCCATTTGGTCTATTTAATGTGCCCTCCACTTTCTAGAACTTCATCAACAGAATAGGGATAGATGTAGCTGTATACCTGGATGAAATCTTGATTTACTCCAGACCAATTGAAGAACATCAGATACATTGTAGAAAGAAAGAATTCTATAATACTAAGCTATAGACTCAATCCAAGATGGGTTGGCTCTTCCTTCTAAAAAACTACCTAAAAAAAGCTCCTGCCACTCTAACATTTAAAGACAGTGAAAGCACATATTGTAAGTGTGGTTATCTATTATTTATGGAGGAGAGAGTAGGATAAATTTGTAGAGATCTTTTTAAAGAAAAGCGAAATATATTTTAATATAAGCAATCAAGCTGTTGGCTAGATCTATTCTCAGCAAGCGCTATTATTTTCAGTCACTCCCTCTAGAAGCGCTCTATATAATACTATCCTTACTGCAGCAATTAAATAACTCTACAGAGCTACTTCTGGTATGCACACCTGATATGTACAAAAAAAAATATATATATCTATTTCTCTTATTCATTTATAAAATAATTACTACTTTTTATATCTCTTCTCCACCTCATTTTTATTTAAAAGTGAGTGCTCTTATATACATTTGTATTTTCAGCGCCCCTTTCATATGTTTCCTTCCCCTACTGGTTTTCCTACACAATTTCAATGCTAATACAAGAATATCATACAGCAAATAAGTATCTCAATGATATACATACATTTTTTAGCATGAGGTTTGGTTCCAATAGCTCCTGAAACATTTGTGCAACTACAGCTATTAGCGCTAAAACACTCTACCTTTTGTACATACCCTACGCTTCTTGGGATATCTGACTAAATAATAGGTACTGTACCACCTTCCATACCTATTGTAATAACCCACTCTTGTCATATGAGTATCCACTAATTGTGAAACCCTTTGCGCTAATTCATCACCCTTCCTTATTACTTTTTTTTGAGTGCTGCTTATCAATCCACTTGTCTTACTAGAACTACCTTCTTTCCTTGTCATGTTTTTCATCTCCATGGATGGACACAGCTTCATCTAAAAGACATTGCTCTTATTTAAGCATGATTTTTATACTATTGCTTGTCACTTCTTCATAAGTCCATATTATGCGTCTAGCACTGCCCATGGCCCTCGCAAGTACATACCCTATTTTCTTGTCCTATAGTCCATTATGTACTTTCCCCTAACCTTTTTCTCACTGCAGCTCATAAATCCATAGTACACAAAAAAACTGCGCATGGAGAGTCTATTTTCTCTGTGCTCTTGAAGACCCCGTGGTGCACTTCCGTAACCATCCTACCTGGCAACCCCTTTATTGTGCTTTCTAATAACTGAGAAATTCTCTGTGTTACTGCAAGATGTGTACCACAGTCTCCCTATACTTTCAACCATCCCCAGGCACTATAGAACCAGGTGCATATCTTGCACTTTTTCCTCATTCCTTCTTCTTCTCTTCTTCCATCTTCTGGTTTGTCTTCCTCTTCACACTAGTTTCTCTTCTATCTTCTATCTTCTTCTCTTAACATGAACCCTAACAACAATATTGTCTGAGCCATCTGTCAACTTGTTGACACTCAACAAAATTTTGTTGCTAACATGCTTGCCATCAAATCAGTCTTGACTGGAGCCAATAGTTTTCAGTGTTGTACCAAGAATGGCATTACCCCATGTCACTTCTTAAAAGCTTGCTGTGGTAACAGATTCTTCACTGTAAGATCCTTTTTCCTTCTCATTTCTTCTTAAATATTTGGTGCTGATTTCTTTCTTTCCCTAGTCATGAGACTTTTGAAAAAGTTGCAAAAAGAAATGCAGCCTCAATGGTCTACCGGCTATTGCTGCAAGCTCTACTCCTACTGCTGTCAATCCTAACACGTCAAAGTTGAAACTAATGGGTCAGCTGGCCATCAAGAGTCTTTCTTCTACGAGAGCTGAACAAATCCATTGCTTGCCTATGCCAAGCACTGTGTCAAACAAAATTCTCTGTTCACTCTTCTCTGAAGAGTCAATTCACACTGTAAGTCCTTCTTCTCTTCTATTTATTTTTGATAATTTTTCTTGCTAAAAAAATTTTATTTCTTCTTTTATTACTTAAGATGTCCCTAATACCCCTTACGCTGCGACACCTCCAACTCCACACATCAAAATTCTCATCCTGGGTATAGAATAAGATCCTTTCTGGGCTATAGCACCTGGTGCTACCATCTCTCCTGCTATCAAGAATGAAGTTACCTTGCCTGAAAGAGAGGCCACTCCTCCATCCTTTACTCCTGACAATTGGTTTTCAAAGCCTCCAATGTCAGCCACTTCATTTGAGGAAGATGCTCCTTGCCTTAATCCCCCTTTCCCTCAAGCTTAGCAAGCTCTTAATTGTGTCGTCAACAAAAATCAACCAAGTCACTACTGCTTTCAACGCAGTATTCAGTTATCTTGAAAATGCTCCTGCTCTTGAAAAACAAGACATCGAAAATCACATTTCCCTAGTAGAAACTCTGAAGTTGACTTACAATAACATATACAACAAATGGGAGTGCACTTTTCTTGATAGGATTTAAAGTAAGTCCCATCCTTTTCCTTAATCACTATTTTAATGCTAACTTTTCTTTATTTCTTCAGAAAAATTTTCCTTTAACTTTCATTTATATTTTTTTGTAAAATTATGTAAATAGTGTATTTTATTATTTCTTCTTGTAATAATAAAAAATTATTCTTCCCAAAAATATTTCTGTTGCCACATATTGCCTGTTATTTTTCTGTGAGAATGTGAGAGTCTTATTAGTTCTTAGAAAAAAATTTCTTCTGAAAACTCCTCTTAAACTCTTTTGGAATAAACCTAAGACAATAAAAAATCTCCCTTAATAAATTAATTTATTAGCACCTCTTCTGCTTTATCCTCATATTCTTGAAGTAAGTTCAGATTCTCCCAAGATCTTGCACTCCTTAGCGCTAACCTTATTTTCCTATAAACCTTGTTACACTTTTTTCTTCTGCTGATTATCATCCCCACTTGGATACTATTCAGTGCTTTCTTTCACTTGCATCCTTACAGCACCTGAATACTATAAATAGGCCTGTAATCCACTTTTCTACCTTATCCAATCCATTACACTTCACAAGTTCTAACTAGCCATGACCATATACCATACTTTACCTAGAAATAAGTCTTGCACTTTTTTCTACCATTGCAAATTTAACTGTATTTTCTCCAAGACTTGTGGTTATGCCTCTTTTAGACCCACTTGCAATAAATGTTTCAAATTTCATAAGACTTGCACCTTTTCTTATGAATGTCCTAATTCTCCTAATGGTTATATCCAGTTCCCTTCCAGAGATACTTCTAGCACTGCTACCATAATAGCTAGTTCCATTAGCGCTACTCATCCTTCCTCTGAAACCTTTACTTCTGAAAGCGCATCTCTCCCTTCATACCACTGGCGAGAAATATCCATCCAGCCCAAGGCAGAATCTCCCTTATCTTCTGAACAAAATGTGGCATTACAACCATTACTATCATAGGCTCCCAACTCTTTGAGAGTGCTATCCCCATCTGCATATCCTACAAAATTGTTAGCTAGTGAGTCCATCACCCTTACTTTCACACAATCTTTTTTAATTTTAATTTCTCTGAAGGTTTTAACAAATCTATTTTCTTAAGATGGGTCCCCCAAACTCTCCCTTTTGTGCATTCAATGCAAATCCTTTTGTGCCTTTGCCTTATATATGAAGCCAAGTGATCTTCCTACAATCATGCTCCTGTGTTTTCTAAAAATGAGTTAAATGCTTGTTGCAATCATATTGAAATGATTGGCTAATTAATGAACAAAGTCAGCTCCACATCAATCCTTAGTTTTCCCGCGGATCCCAATAACTTTATCATTCCAAAAGAATGGAAAGGATACCCTTCCAGTTTTGATGGTGATTCCAATTAATCATTATCTGCCTTCATTTCTTTCTGATTAGCATTGTAACTCTAGCACGTTGTATGTAGTTTCCCTTATTAACTATGCTAAACTTCCTCATAAAAAATAATTTTAAATCTTTCATAAACCATGAGCAAAGCACATGACGCTTGCAACCCCCTTGCCTTTTCCATGAGCACCTTCTTAGAGAGTCAGAGAGCACTTGACTGTGCTCCATCTACTATCTTAAAATAACTTCAACCCCATTAATTAGCCTTCAACATTAGAGATTTTACAAGAACCTAGATGCCTAAATCTTGGGCACTCCATCTTTCAACCTTCTTCAGATAAGGTAACCGCCTTCCACTAAGTCCCCAGTAGCCTTCTGATTTTCCCAGACAGCCGTTTCTCTATCTAGCTCATCCACTTCCTCATATCCCCTTGTATGATGTTAAATCTCCATTCCATAAAAATCTATTCTAGTTGCTATTGCCAACTGCCTGTTCAGCCATAGTTGCTCTGCCATTTCTAGCACCCTATCTGTCACAGTTGTGTCATAACATCCTATGAGTCCAAAAAAAATTAACATACTGATAATAGTTTATACTCTTTCTGGAGAAACCATAAATAATGTTATTAGTTTATCCTTCTCCAGGAGGTTATCTTTGTGTCACTGGAACACCTCTTGGGTAGAATTTTTTAATTTGATTGGCTGATACACGTTGCTTCCATTCAGTACCATCCAGTTCCTCCAGTAAGTAATACCCTCCAGTAATTTGTTTACTGATCTTATAAGGATCATTTCACATGTCCCCAAACAGTTTACCCCATTGAATTTCAAGACTTCTGTTGTATACTAATACCCATTCCCCTGGCTTCAACAGCTCCATTAACCTATGTGCTAAGTGATCATCCCAATATTTAACTGATTTATCCCTAATTTGCATCATTCTTTCATATGCCTTTTTCACAAATTCATCCTTTCTTTTAAGCTGCGCTACTCCTACTAAAATCAAGTCTTCAGTCAAGCGCACTTGATCCCAATCACATCCTAGAAAAGATTCAGCTTCCAAATCAATAATACTGCCCTTAGACCAAACATGATCTCATAAGGTGAAAAAACTGTCATCCTTTTCACTGAAATCCTATCTGGGAATAATACTAAAGGCAAATAGTTCTTTGATTTTGCCCCATTAGTTCCACATAATTTAACTAGTGCATCTTTCATCACTTGATGCCCTCTCTCAATCATACTTTCCGCTTCTGGATAATATGGTGTAGTAATTCAAAACTTGATGCCAATCTCTTTCACAACTTCTTGGAAATCTCCAGAAAATTCAGTGCCCCCATCCACAGTTACCATTTTCATCAATCCGTATCTATATATCCATTCCTTCTTTAAAAACTCAGCTACAATACTTTCTTTGAGGTTTACCAATGGCACTGCTTCAACCCATTCTGACAGATCATCCCTGGCTACCACCAAGTACTTAAAGTGTCCTTCTTTAATATGAACAGCATCTAAGATAATCCTGCCAAAATTAGTATCTCCACCTGTTGCCTTTCCATTCTCCTTAGACTTTCTGTAACTTCTGCGCTGACATTCTCAAAAAGATTGGACCCAATTCTCAACCTCTGCTCTCATATTATGCCACCAGAATAACTCCTTAACTCTCCTATAAGTTTCATCTTGTCCCCTATGTCCCAAATTTTCATGTAATTCTCTAAGAATTTTTTTCTTTCCTGGCTCTATCCAGTATAACCAATTTCAGCACAGAAGAGAATTCTCTCCATACCCTTCCATCCTTAATAAAATAATCTTTAGCATGCTTCTCTACTTTTCACCATGTGTCTTTATCACAGATTTCTGGTCAACTATTCCCTTCTAAATACTCTTTTAACCAATCCACTTTGTCAATTGAGTCCTCAACTAATCCTCCACTTTCTGACATAGAATCACCTTCTTTACTTCTGATCAAGTCATTTTCTTCTGAATCTTGAGCTGCATCACATGGTGCTCCTCTCACTATTATGTTAGCTTTTACATTCTGTTCTTGCACTTCCATCTCCTCATGATCATCTTTGTCATGAATATCTCCTCTACATTCCCTTAGTTTTGTGTCATTGCAAATGCAGCCTAATGATAGTTTAAATTCTTCCCAGACACTGTTCATTTGTTTTACATCTTTGCAGACATCCTTCATTGATATTTTAATGCCTTCCTGGACAACCCTTTTTTTACTGCTAAACTTCTGATAACAATAATCTATCCCATTTATCCACTTTTTATCCTCTCCAAATTCTGCTGCCTCAGTATCCTCTTCACACAACAGCCTTCTTTACAAAGAGTCTGGCATTGTGAGAGATTTTCCTTGTTTATGGATTAAATCAAAAGAAAATAAATTAATCTGCACCACCCATCTAGTCATTGGCGCATCTGGTAAACTTGGACTACTGATTATTTGCACCAAAGATAGCACATCAACCTGAAACTCAAAATGTTGCCCCCAAAGCATCCATTGCAACTTCTTCAAACATTTTGCGACCCCACACAATTCTAACTTAGATTGAGAGTATCTAGACTCTACCTTTGTTAAAATCTTGGATTTATAAAGGAAAGGCCTATCATTTCCTTCCTTGTCCTCTTGCATCAACACTGTGCCTACTGCAGACACACTTGAATCTACCGCTAGAGTAATCTCTCCAGCACCTGGCCTGTATTCCAATTTCTTTACAAGAATTTCTTTCCCTACAATCCTTTTTAACTAATCAAAGGATTATTCACATTCCTCTGACCAATCCCATACAACATCCTTTCTTGTAAAGCACCTTAATGGAGAAGATAATAAAGAAAAATCACAAATAAACATTCTCACATAGGTACAAATACCTAAAATCCCCCTAACTTCTGTAGTGTTTCTTGGTCTTGGCCACATAAGCACCTTGTTTTTCTGCTTTTCGGAAATGATTCTTCCCTTCCTACATACAACATGACCAACAATATCTAGCGCTGGTATGCAACAAGAAAATTTTGAGACTGAGGCTATCAAATCAGCCTCTTCTATCCTAAAAAGTACCCTTTCAAGAGTAATAGTGTATTCCCAAATAAACCTCCTTATGCTTGGGTTCTCCTCTAGAAACTCTCTTTCATAATCAGATATTGGTCCTTTTATACTGCCGTTGTCAATAAAAATTCCTACATGCTCCAGAATTTCATCCTGTAGTATCCACATCATCTGTGCCTGATACACTGCCACTGAGTTTGTAGCACCTTTACGTAACCTTGTTAACCTGAAGCATCCCAATTGAGTTTCAAACATAGTCATTGGCCTTGAAAACATATTTAACTTGGGCTCATTGTATCCTCCCATTATATCTCATAACTGATAACATGCTTGACCTGCAAAATATTATACAAACTCCTCTGGAATTGGTGGTAATCCTGCATACTTAACCATAACCTTTTTCATTTCTCTCAAATCATAAAGACCCCTTAACTTGCCATTATGCTTGACAACACAAAATACTGTACTTGAGTAGCTAGACATTGATTGTTCATACAAGCTGGACCTTAATCTTTCCCTAATTAATTCTTTATATTCTTTTCTTATTGCCACTGGTATAGGAAATGCCTTCTTTTGCCACAGTGCATGAGGTATAACTAGAACAATATAAGGTTTCCCATAATAGTGCTTTAAAAAACCTCTTTCCTCTTCTGAAAATTCAATAGCTTTTTCCCTAAGCACCATAACATATAACAGTAAATTCTTTTCCTCCTGCAACAACCAACCTTCTTACCCAAAATTAACCATCTGAATTCTTTCTAGAGTTATCTTACCTGTAGGAATAAATTCAAGTGGAAACTTTGTTGAAAGTGTGTCATCAGGATTTCTTCATAGCACCAGCCTCTTCAAAGGAGGTTCCAAATCCAGCATTGGTACATTTACTGGTTTAACTTTAACTGTTACAGGTTTATACTTTTACACTAGGCAGAGCCAGCTTCTGCCTTCATTAAATAATATTAGACCTTTTCTAATATAACTCTGAGTTGTACCTACATCATATTTTTGTCTTTTCTTCTTAATAAAATTATAACAAAATCCATAATCAAATAAATTAAAAAGTCCAGGCACAATACACTCTATAGTAGTATTAATAAGAAACCTGTGAAGCTCCACTTTAAGTATCCCTTCTTGGACTGACTGATCACTATCTGGGTTCTTCTCACTCTGGGAGATAGTAATACCTAAAATTCCAGCCCCTAACAAAAATATTGGTGCCACCCTGGTGGACACCCATTCTCCTCCTCCTCATAAAACTCTCCCTCCTTCTCCAAACTCACAGATCCAACATACTTAGTTTCCCAGCCACCATCCTTAGGCACCACAAAGACTACTCTTACTAGAATACCATCATCACCCATAATCCTCATTCCTATAGTTATATTCAAAAAATAGTCTATTTTCACAGAATAATACATCAAAAATGATGTTCCCAAAACTTTTTTTACTACACCCATAGGAACATAAAATTGTAGATCTCTTGACGCTCATGCAAATATAATCTTGATATATTCAGCTACCCCTATAACTAGTAACCTACCACCTCCAATACCTGTGACAGTTCCTTTGCCGTCTTTTACAGGAAAACCTAAATCCACAGTGTCCTCTTCTGAGACTACATTGATCTGAGAACCAGTATCTACTAGTGCTCTGATCTTCTTCCCATTAATCTTAACCATTAAATACCCTAACGGCCCTGCATAGTGTGGTACCCTTGATATTCCCATAAATGGTTGAAATGAATGTTATGCCAAATCATACTCAACACAATTAGAAACTCTTTCCTTCCTACATTTATCTACTATACCATTTTCTATGTCTGGCACTACTTTTGTTAACACACCCAATGGCACTGAAACTGTTTTTTAAGAAATTCTGAAATTAATTCTTCATCTGCTTTAGGATATTTGGCATGAACTGGGCGCTGTATCCTCCATTTTGGTTTAGTCACCTTTTCTCCAGCTTTGGCCCTACCTGGCTGATTCTTTGGAGTATTATGCTTTGTTACATACATCCCTTCTGCCTGTACTTCCCTTTTCTGAACTACCTCTGGCTCCTCTAACAGTTTTTCTTCTATTTGCTGATCCATATCATAATCCATTTTATTTGCAGATTCATATTTCATATCCACATATACAAGTGGTACTGGTGTATTATCTCTCGTATTATACCCTACCTCCTCAATGTCTTCTGGATTTTAATAATTGGAGCCAGCCCTTCTTGGCCTTCTAAAATTTGGTGGTGCCATCTTCATATGCTTTGCTGAAAACATCTCCAACTGGGCTGTAGTGAGTGGTGCTGCAACTAACCCCTCTTTGACCTTAAAATCCAATACAGCACAAGTAACTGCAAGATTTACTGAACTTGAGTTTTTCTCTGCTGGATCCTTGCACTTACTAGACTTGACCTCCATATTTTTCTTGTTAATATGATTGATAAACTTGGCTCACATCCCTCAATCCTTATCCATAACAAGTTTTGTTCCATCCTCTAACATCAGTGCTGTACCCTCTTCAAAAACAGCTTTATCTTCTTTGTCTTTTTGAAGTGCATTACACCTCATCCTTGTATGACCTTCTTTATTACAGTAACAACAGACCATTGAAGAAAATGGCAAAATTTTGAGGAGTAAATCTAGGCTTGGTTTTATCTGCTTCACTCAACTTCTTCTCCAGCTCTTCAAGTCTTGTCATCATGGAATTTGAATCCTGGGACATTGCCTTAGCTTTTGGAGTTGAAGCTGAGGAAGGTGATCTGGTACTAGGCAAAACCTCTATCAGCTCTACAACCTCTAAAGAAACCTTAGCTTCTTGGTGCTCTACCAGATGCAAATTCATTTCTGCTTCCACGGCCATTTCCACTTCCTCCAACCCTGGATACTTATAATCCCTGTTCCTCTTACTAACCAATTTTCCTTTGTTATTCAGGTGCCTTTTCTACCAATCTTAAACCTCAGGTACTAGCGCATCACAAAACCAGGTTAATGACACACTAGTATCACAAAAATATTTTTACTGACCAAATAATCTACTACCTGATCAAATTCTTGTCAAAAAATTTTAAAATCTTTAGAGTCTCTAATACCCCCTTTAGCTTTTGCCTTATTTACCAAGACATCCAGGTCCTTTATTGTATACCTTGTTTCCTCAGTAAATTTAGGCCATCTTTTCAACATTTGCGCTTTTAACACCATCCAGCTTCATTTCTCATGACTTTCCAGCTCCTCAAATCATCTTTACATTCATTTTTGAAAAAAAAAACACTTGATGCAGCATATCATAATCCAATTCTTCATGTACTTCAGCTGCTTGCTCAAAACTCCTCAAAAATTTTGAGTGTTTATTCCTGTAAATTGCAAGCTTCAATCCTTGCACCTAATAATTTTCAAAACCCTAGGAAGAATTAACACCATAGCATTGTTCTATTTTTCCATCTTCTGAGTAACTTCAGAAGTAGCAGCTGTAGGTTCCATTCTACCTTTTAGCTACTAAAATAATAAAAGAAAACAAATAAGCACTAAAAGCTTATACTAAATATATATTCTTTAAAACAGCCCTATGCTATCCTCTGATAATGGCTTTATCTACTTATTTTAGACCCTAAAGCTCTTCCTTTGAACAGCCATCTTGATTACACCCTCTTTTACAAAACCCTAAAAAAACTAAGTAATAACCAAACTTACAATCTGGCTTCCACTTTTGGGAAACCAATTGTAGAAATAAAGAGTTATATAATACTAAGCTATAGAAACAACCCAAGATGGGCTGGCTCTTCCTTCTAAAAAAAACTAATTTAAAAGAAGTGTCTGCCACTCTAATATTTAAATACAGTGAATGCACATATTGTAAGTGTGGTTATCTATTTTTGTTATAGAGGAGAGAGTAGGATAAATTTGTAGAGATCTTTTAAAAAAAAGGGAAATATATTTTAATATAAGAAATCAAGCTGTTGGTTGGATCTATTCTCAGTAACTCCCTCTTGAAGGGCTCTATCTAATACTATCCTTACTGTAGCAATAAAATAACTCTACAGCGCTACTTCTGGTATTTACACCTGATATGTACAAAAAAAAAAATCTATTTCTCTTCTTTATTTCTAAAAAAATATCTACTTTTTATATCTCTTCTCCCCCTCCTTTTTATTTAAAAGTGAGTGCTCTTATATACATTTGTATGTTCAGAACCCCTTTCCTATGTTTCCTTCCCCTATGGGCTTTCCTACACAAGTTCAATGCTAATACAAGGATATCAAATAGCAACTAAGTATCTCAATGATCTACATACATTTGTTAGCATGAGTTTTGGTTTCAATAGGGCCTGAAAAAATTTTTCAAGTACAGCTATTAACACTAGAACACTCTACCTTTTGTACATACCCTTTGCTTCTTTAGATCCCTGACTAAATAATAGGTACTTTACTGCCTTCCATACCCATTGTAATAACCCACACTTGTCATATGAGTATCCACTAATTGTGGAACCCTTTGCGGTAATTAATCACCCTTCCTTCTTACTTCTTTTTTTTGAGCGCTGCTTATCAACCCACTTGTCTTCCTAGTGCTACCTTCTTTCCTTGTCATGTTTTTCATCTCCATGGGTGGACACAGCTTCATCTAAAAGACATTGCTCTTATCTAAGCATGATTTTCATACCATTTCTTGTCACTGCTTCATAAGTCCATATTATGTGTCTAGCGCTTCCCATGACCCTTGCAAGTACATACCCTATTTTCTTGTCCTATAGTCCATCATGTATTTTCTCCTAACCTTTTTCTTTCTGTGTCTCATAAATCCATAGTACACAAAAAAAAAATGTGCATAGAGAGTTTATTTTCTCTGCACTCTTGAAGACCCCTTTGTTGAAATTCTTTAAACATCCTACCTGGAAACCCCTTTGTTGTGCTTCCTACTAACTGAGACATTTTCTGTGTTACGGCAAGATGTGTACCACAACATGTAAAGGACTGTTTTCAGCACTTGAGGGAGGCCAGGGAATGGTTAAAACTGGAAAAATGTGTCTTCTCAGTGAGTGAAATCCCCTAATTGGGTATGATCATTTGAAAAAATAAGGTGCAAATGAACCAGGAGAAAGTAAAGGCAGTAACAGAATGGCCAACACCAGAATCAGTAAAGGAGCTCCAGTTGATTGTAGTCTTTTGCAAATTTTTGCTGCTGTTTTATTGAAAATTACTTCCACATTTTCCAACCATTGCATGACCTCATAAAGAAGGAATCCAAATTCATCTGGACAAGTATTCAACAAGTTGCATTTGTCTACTTGAAAAGAAAATTTGTGACAGCCCCTATTCTTGCTATCCCTGATTTATTAAAGCCATTTTCTCTAAAATGTGACTGCTCAGATCTTGAACTAGGTGCAGTATTATCCCAATGAAATTCTGAAAACTTCTTGCACACAATAGCTTATTTTTCATGAAAACTGCTAGGTGCTGAATTATCCTAAGAAATATATGATAAGGAGTTTTTGGCACTAGTAGAAGCGGTACACTACTGGAGCCATTATTTTGGAAGGAGGGCCTCATAGTTTACAAGTTATTATTTAAACAGATCATAAAAACAGGAAACCTTTCTAACTACTAAAAGAAGTTGACTTGCCGGAAGGCCCACTGGGAAGAACTGCTAAGTAGAATTAACTTCTTTTTTACATTTCAACCAGGGAAGAAAAGTGGCAAACCTGATGTGCTATCATGACTTACTGACTTTTGCCCAGCACCAGGCCAACTACACACTTATGGTGTGACGTTTTTGAAGGGGGACCTTGAAGAGGGGGAAATTCTAGAGGAAGTGGAACTGGAAGATGAGGATTTGATGGGATTTGTAAGAAGGGGGCAGGAAAAGGATGAGAGAGTGAAGGAGTTAGTGAAGTTGCTGTTATCAAAGGAGGTATTGGTAAGGAAAGATTGGAGGAGTATCACCTGGAAGGGGGAGCGCTGTGTTTGAATGGGAGGATATTAGTTCCTAATGATGAGGAGTGAAGGAGGTAGGTGGTCAAATCAAGGCATGATTCTCCAATGGCAGGACACCCAGGACCACTGAAGACTATGGAGCTAGTGAATTGTAACTTTTACTGGAAGTCCATGAAGGTATATGTCCAGCGCTATGTAGCAGAATGTGACTCTTTCCAGAGGAATAAGGTTAGTCCAACAACAACCTCATTGACCCCACTAAACATTACCAAGCAGCCATGAAAGAAACTCTCTTAAAGCATGATAGGGGAGTTACCCAAGTCAAAAGGAAAGAATGCTATCCTCACAGTCATTGACTGCTGCACTAATATGGTGCAATTTTTCCCTACTACTAAAAAGGTTACATAAGAGGGTATTGAAGATTTAATGGTGGTGCATTTCTGGAAATTACATGGATTGCCTGAAAGTATATTATCAGATAGGGGAAGTACTTTTAGCTCTAAGCTGTTAAAAGCAATGTATGAGAAACCAAACATTAAGCCTATTTTGTCAACAGCATGGCATCCACAGACTGACAGGCAATCTGAGATAGTGAATAAGGAAATTGAACGATATTTGCACTATTTCACTAACTATCAGTAAGATGATTGGGTGCAGCTGTTACCACTGGCTTAATTCTCACACAATAACCAGATACATATTGCAACAGGAATTTTACCTTTTTACACCAACAATGGATATCACCCAAAATTCCCAATTGGTACCCCATCCATGTTACAAGTTCAATGAGTGGAAGAGCATATTCAAAGAATATTGAGTATATGTCAAGAACTAGAAGCATCTCTCAAATTATCTCAGCAGTCAATGAAGCGCCATCATGATCAAGGATAAACCCAGCACCAGATATTCAATTTAGGTGATAAGTTTTGGTTAAGATCACACTTTATTTCCACACTGTGCCCCATTGTTAAGTTAGATCACAAGAAAGTGGGGCCATTCAAGGTCAAATGCAAGGTATCAGACTCAGCTTATGAACTGGAGCTACCAATCTCAAAGAGGCAAGTACATCCAGTTTTCAACATCTCATTACTTGCAAAGCATAAGGAAGATACAGTTCTAGGATGTCCAGAAGAGCCACCAGCACCAATGCAAGTGGGAAATTAAGAGGATTTTGAGGTGGAAAATGTTGTTTCTAAATGGGCATACAGGGGAAAGGTTCAGTACTTGGTGCATTGGAAAGGATATGGGGTTGGAGATAGGTCTTGGGAACTAGTGGAAAATTTGATGAATGCTAAGAAAAAGTTGAAGGAGTTTGAGAAGGAGCACAGGGGCAGGAGGGGTAAAAGAGGGGGTAATGTTAGGATTTGGTTGAGAGGTGAGGAGGAGGAGCACTATGGGTGCTATGCATTGTGAGAGGTGGAAGAGGGGATATTGCATAAGGGGGTTGTTATAAGGGGCAAGCACTGTGGAGTGCTCCTCATTGGGCAACTTATGTAGTAATCCAGTTACTCTCTAGTCTCACTGCCAAATTAGCATAGTCAGCTGTGTCTTCCCTCACTGTTGGCAGCCCCAACATAGTTAGTCTTAGTTAGTCTCACTGCTGTATGCAGCATAGTCAGTCCTGTTTCAGCCTAGCATCAATGCTAGTAGTTGCCCACCTTCTCAGGTCTTAACAACCAGGAGAACCAAAGAAGAAGTGCTAATAGCATAAGTTTTTGATTGCTACACCCTCTAGTGCCATGGTTGGAGTTACCGCTTTTCCTTGAAACTGGCCAGCCCATGCTGCAGGGTAGTTTTCCCACTCACAGTGCATATCATCAATTGATCCTAAACAGCCAGGAAAGCCATGTTTTTTGTATTTGTTCAAGATTTTTTTCTCTTTCATATTTGGCTTACATAAGTATTCTGATTTGTACAACTTTATAATATCATTAATAAAAAATTTTAGTGTTAATAGTGCCATGTATTCTGCTATTTGGATATATTCATTGGTGCAATCTGCTGCAATGTCATAGGCAAGTTGTTGTAGGCAACAAGTTAACTTTTGGTGTGGTGTTAAGCCTGGCTGCTTACAACAATCCTTGTGAATAGTGAAAGGTAGTGGCAAAGAAGAAATAAAGCTTTTCAATATTATAAAATACATTGATTAGTGCAATGAAACTTACAGTTTTCCATAACCAGTAGTTGTTGTGCTCTTGAAGATCATGACATATTTGGTTGAATAAATTTTTGCTCATACAGAATCTTCTTTCAAATATTCCATTTTTGTTTGTACAATTGTGTTCAAAATAATCTTGCATCAGTTTATAGTGGCCTTCAATATGGTTGCATTGAATGTTTTTTTTTAGCTTTCTCTTCAGTGTCTAGTAATATTAATAACATTAATTCTTCCTCTTCCATTGAATGGAATTTCTCAAGAATGTAGTATCTGTTTAGATCCATGTGAAACTTCAATTGAGATGTGGAATGTGTGGAAGGTCATGTTGTGTTTACAGAAGAGTTACTGTTTCCAAACAAAGAACACAAGTGATGAGTATTTTGAAAATATTGAGTTAATTGAGATTTACTTGATACAACTTGGGTTGCATGCAGATCAGTAAGCAAAGACTCAGTAATATGCAAATAGTTACTGATTATTTGATGCAACAAGTGGAGATGCTCTAAGAATTAGTGATCAGGTTAAATTAGGTTAGGAAACAACAATGCCTGTTTGTATATATTTGCTATGTTGTACCCAGTCAGTCCCCATCCATTCTGGAGTAGAAACCAACAAGACTTACTTGGTCTATTACAGGTTGCGGCTTAATAGGAACTAGTGCAATGATAAGCTTTAATGGTTTTTTTTTTAAATTCCTTACAATCTCACCCAGCTAGGGGCATGAAGGCATTGTAAACTTAATAGCCTAGGTACATGTGAGGAGTAATGAATGTAGTGGGTAAGTTATCTGGGCAATTAACAGGATAACAGGGGGAGCTATGTGCCTTTGAGGACACAGATGGGGTTGCCATAGGGTAAAGGGTGGAGGTTAATCCTTGAGGGGTCATGGTTTGATGGGCAGGGCTTTCAAGAATGTAAGAGGAGTGGAATTCTGCAGCTGACTCAAGATGAATGGACAGGCACAATTGTCCAGATAATGGGGGGATGGCAAAGTGGGGTGGGTTCTCCAGCCTTCATGCACATGTCCATCCACCGTAGGTTGCTAAGGGAGAATAGAGATATCATGAGAGAACAAGACATTGACACCAGCATGAAAACAGGTGTGCCAACCATGGACAAAGAGGGTGTGGTTAAAAGGGGTGAGACAGCAAGGATTCAAACCTGCAACGCAAAAGTCAAGGCAAGTGACTAGTGGCCATCCCGGCAATGATCTAACCACATAGACCATCTTGCCCCGCCTTAATGGTTTTGAAGAGGTGGGAGTCCAAAATACCTGTGGACAGCCAGAGTTTTTCCAATTGGCTATACATGTATACCAAGGGAAAAGTCTAGCAGACATCACACCCCAATCCATCGTCAGCGCAACGAAGGGACAACTTCGTTGGCTACTTGCACACGGTATTAGTTACTCATGCACATTATGTTTTAAGTCATCTCGTCACAACCTGAAACACAAACATGACATCACTTGGTTCTGACCATCTTACTGGAAGCAACGGTCTTTTCAAATTTTACACTCTTCAATCGGTCAAAAGTTCATAAGGCTTTCAAATACTAGTATTTCATACTTGAGAAATTATCTGTTTAAGTAATCATGTTTACAAGAAAATTACTATTCCTAAATGTAAAGCGTTTCGAAATATGTTTTGGGTCTCCTTTCAGCAAGAGAAATAGACGAATAACCTGACCCCAAATGAAAAGTATGAATAAGTTACCAAATTATATGAACGTGACTTTAAATCATGAAAGACGTAATACATTTTAACGGAAAAGGGATCTCTGTCCTAATAATGTCTTCTACGAGTGCGCCCCCATTGAGGGCTGGAATTCATGCCCGAGAAAATATTGGGATGAGGCTGCGTACTAGCCACCAGGGAGCCGCACACGTAACTGTTAGATTCACAACCCCATCTCTTGGAGTGGAAAACCGTCGTCCCTTGATTGTTTGCCGATCCTTGGGTTGGCACAGGGTGACACATTGAGGACGCACAAAATGTGAAAAAAATTAAGATGTGAAGAACACGCATCATCTACATGAAGGAAGGGATTCAATGAAGTTGATAAGATTAAGTAGGGCTTTATCAACTTTATGACTAGGTAAGTGTTGCAGTTTTAAAAATGTTACTCACTGGAGGAGATTGATCTAAAGTGAAACGACGGTATAAAAGAATCTAAACGAGGGGAACGAATTTGGCTTAATAACTGGATGAAGATTCCGAGGGAGTAGAGAGCAAAATGGGAAAAATAAATATGGAGCCTGAACGATTGTAATGGAATCGGGGAAACTAATTTTAAGATTTGTGGGGACTGAAATGGACGAGGCATGATGTTTCTTCTGTTATATATATTCGCAGCGTCTAATCATACTAACTCTTCTTCTGCGCCAAGGTTCAGTCTGACTTTATCGACCCTCACATTGATACATTGCAAATGTTGGATGTGAAATAATGTTTTTATTAAGAGTATTTGAACAGTGATGGATCTTCGAGAAAACCTAGTTTACACTCACTGATTCTGTATTGTCGCAAACCTCGCGCTTGCCGTGCCTCGTATGCGTTGGAAATATCTCTCCTCAAGCTCGGTGATGGACCGACGCGGGTTGTATCTTCTCGTTGCTCTCTTAAATCTATCAGCAATGGAAATAAATAACTCTTTATGCTCAAAAGTCCATAGAAATGCAAGCGGGGGAGGGGGCAAAATTGAAAACATAATATTGGCTTTGGGCAAAATGAAAATTAATTAGTGCCGCAAGGGGTGCAGTTTCTAAAATGGAAGGGTAAAAGGTTGGCATATAACATTGCCTTTTTGCGAAATTGGAAATTGACCGATGAGTGAGAGGTGTGGTTTCTAAAGTAGAGGATGTGTTTTTTCAAACCAAGCGGTCTTCACCCCTTCACCCGATTCATCCGACATAATAGCAATAAAGAATTATGTATTCAGATTCTTATTTAACAAAATGAAAGACTTGCTGAACCAGTTCCTACATTCTTAAAAATATGGACCACAGTAGAATTAAGGCTCTAAAACTTGTTGGCAAGTAAGAACATTTCAAACTGAGTAAATTGTTCGAATAGAAGGACGGAAGGAGATAGTGATACTCATCACTAATATGCTTTTGATAGCCTCGGAATTCAGCAATATATTATGCATCAATTATGTATGTATAGACAGGACATCTCATGAAGCGGACCGGCGTTAAGTACAATCTGTCACCCAAAGGCTTGGCTTGTTGCAGGATATTATTCACTCGAAAAATGTCAAGAGACAACTGATTCATAGGCCCACTTAACTGAACAGTGTTTCGCACCATTTTACAGCATATAACGTCACTTTTTTCTGTTTAATTTTTTTGTTTTTCCTTTTTTGTATGTTTTTTTTCTCTCTCACCTGCGCTTACATTGCCTATGCATGTAGAAAACGTTTCAAATACATGCTTCGTTTACAGCTAAGTTACAAAAAAGCTTGCGGAATGTTGGACGAAAAAATCAAAGTTGTTCTCACCAACAAATGATTTGCCTATCCAAATGGGTCGGGAGTATCCTCCAGCAGATTTCTAAACAACATGCCTCTTACCCAGTAGCTATACCATTTAGTCCCTTTTAAATTCCCTTTTTCCTTTACTGTCTCCTCATTTTTGTAATTACTTTGTCTATGCGTGACCTTTTCCTTCATGCCCCTTGTCGAGTGAGAATGTACGAAAAAAAAAAAAAAAAAAAAAAAGGGTCAGGAGTACCCACCTTTGAATAGGAAAATCATTTTTTAGTTAGTACAACTTTAGTTTTTTTCCTTTATAATTGTGCAAGCTTTTGTGACTTCGGAATCTCACCTCAATACTTTCCACTGTCTCACATAGCTATAATCAATATTTCAGATTAAATGAAAATAAAAAGAACAACCAGATAAACTTAAATTAGCAATATAAAATTAAAGAAAATCATAACTAAGTAAATAACGATAAAATAATAGAGATTTAATTAAAAGAAAATAAAGTAAGATAAATAAAAGGAGGCTTTATGGCTATATTAGAAATGGTTGGTGCAGTTTTTCGAAAAAACTCAATTTCTTTTGACAGAAACATTGACATTTGGCAGTAACTTTATCCTATATGCAACAAAATTTGCACGTTTCACTATCAAATGTCAATGTTATGGTAGCTGGTTAAAATTGTTATGTGTAGTATGATAGCTTAGTGATTATTAAGTACTTAAGGTGTATAAAGTCTGTGGTGCAGCTGACGCGTCTAACTCCGGTTCACTCTGGACGAAGCGCTGACACTGCTACCATAGGTGAGTAACGAAATGTTATTACGGGTTCACTCCGGACAAAGCGCTGACACTGCTACCATAGTTTATGGGCTGTCCCTAATTTTTTTTACTAGCAGTAATAAAATTTTGTATTTTCCTGGAACATTTGTGTGCCCTGTGCTTGCCTCACGTTAAACCTGTCTCTTGCTTGGTGTTGAGTCCACTCCACCTATTCAGTTTTCTAATCCATGCCGAATTCCCCTGAACAATTGAATCCTTTTCAGCCGAGACCTCGCTTAGCTTGCAATCGTCAGCAAACTCTTGCCTGTGAGTTAAAAAAACTTGAATCCTCCCCCAACTGTTAATACCTGCACAAGACGCCACTCGCGCTCTTTTTCATGTAACCCCTCCTCGCCTATCTCTTCTACGGGCAGTACGAGCACTGCTTGTCATCTGTCTGTAACTTCCCCCCCTCCCCCAACTTCTCCTCCTTTGCCCTCTGTCACCCCATCTCTACCTACCTCCCATAATCAAGAAGCGAATCCACTTCACAATTACCCTCCTCATCTCCATAACCACCCCAAACAACCCTATCTCCATAACCACCCCAGACAAAACACCTCCCCCTCAATGACCTCATAATGTGGCAATGGTTTGCCATCCCAACAATCAAGACAACGTAGTAAACATGCCTTGTCATCACGTCGTGCAGGAACCAGCTGTGTGCAACATTTCAGCCATGATTATTCTCTCAGCAGTGATGAATTTTTATCAGATATAGAGCATGCAGTTTTTGAAACTTACAAAGTAAAGGACTGTGCCGATGTCATTAATGAAATTATACACAGAACAAATAAGATGTCAAAATTGAAAGCTGATGGTAGTAACTGGCAAACTTGGGTAAAAAATATCAACATTTTTTTAATGTGACATGTATGTTTGACTAAGTATATTTCAAATGCTGATGCTGTCAAAAATGATATTTCTGTCACGTGCCACGTGACACTCGAGGCAAAAGCAGCTCATTAAATCAATAATAACAAGGTCTAAATCCATGTTTGAAGCGCAGAAGCGATTTTACATAGCAAATGCAACTTCCCTTTGTATACTCACTATTCAACTGCGCTAATCTAAAACTTTAAATCTAAATTAGTTAATCTCTCAATAGTGTGTTCAGTCTTTTTCTTCGATAGGCAACGCACAGTGCAACAGCCAATGCAATATTCCGCTAAAAGGTTTATTGTGTGTTTGTGGGTTATTAACGGGGGTAGTGAGCATGGACGGGATGGTTAGTGGAGGGTCAAGGGGTTAACAGATGTTAGTGAGGAGGGTCCAGGTGTAACGGGTATTTTTTGGAGGTCTGTGGTGTGCGGAATGATGGATGGGAATGAGGTCAATGCAAGGAGGAGTAGTGGATATAAAAGGGATGGGATTTTGGTTCGACATTCTTTAGAATTAAATTATAAAACATATATATAGTTAATAGTGGTAAATCTTCAGGCTAAATCATTATTATTGTACATTTCCTTATTTTCTCTGTAATCATTTCTAAAAAATTAAATCTTTGATTATTCAGTTTCCAACCCTTTGTGAGATCCTAAGAATATTAATATTACCTTTAAATTATATTAAGATTCTTATCGAACATATCTCAAAGTAAAATTTCTTCCTTTGACACATCTTCAAATCACTTCCTCAAGTATTTCCTCTGTACTTTGAAGAAGTCTCTAAACTCTTTTCTCCATCTCACTTTCCCAGGAACACCCTTGACCTTGTGCATAGGTCGTCCGGTGACATTATAATTTAATTCTCCATAGTTCTCATTATTTTGCACTACTACATCCTTTTTCAGGTGTTTTTAAATTCTTTAAAAATGGCACCTGTTCAAGGCACTCCTCCTACGGGCGCTACTACTAGGGCTTGCGCCAGAGACAGGCCACCAGCCACACAGCCTGTTTCCCACTCTCACTCTCTGGAACCTCTCAACATTAGGGAACAGGAACACTCAGTCAAATCTGTGGAAGACATCCCCCAGGATTTTGATGATTCTAGCAATGAAGCAGAAGGAGAGGATATGATGCATGAGGCACTGTCTGCCCCTGCTACTCACCCTTCTGGTCAACCTTCTGAACCTGGACCATCTAATTCCTTAGAAGACTTCATGAGACATTTCATGAAGACACTTTCAAATCCAACATCTTTGGAGGGATCAAAATTCAAAACTCCTTCCATGAAATCTCCTAAAAAATTTGATGGAGAACACCCAAACAGATTGCGCCCCTTCTTGCAAACCTGCAAGCTCCTGTTCCATAACAACCAATCAAAGGTTGTTTACGCCTCTTCATTCTTATCTGGAAAAGCAGCCAGATGGTTCGAACCTTATCTTCTCATGCTCTCTTTGACAGAAACCCACTTACTTATCAATAACTGGGAAAAGTTCAAAGACCAACTTTTTACATTGCTCAGTGACCCTAATGAAACTGACAATGCGGAAATTGAACTTGATTTCCTCCGCATGAGTGATAATGGTAAAGCCTCTGAATATATCTCAAACTTCAGAGTGCTTCAAACTCAAGTAGGTTGGAATGATGCTGCCCTCAAGTATCATTTCAAAAAGGGACTTCCTTCAAGGATTCTGGATCAATTAAATCTTCATGGTCAGAAGATGACTACCTTAAGGGATTTAATGGATTGAACCCTCAAACTTGAAGGCGTTTACCAAGGACAACTACAACATCTTTGATACGCCAACAAATCTTAAGGCCTAAATTTTAAATGAGGACCTTCTTAACACCCACGGCCAACTTAATCCTCCTTGACTCAATCCAAACCCAATAAGGGAAAGGAAAAACCTTGACCAAAAGGCTAAACCCCAGGCAATATCAGTAAGGTATTGGACCCAAAAGGGGAACTTAAAGAATCTGAGAGGAAGAGACAAGCAGATAATGGGCTATGTATGTATTGTGGGGGTAAGAAAAAGCTAGAAGATTGTGTGAAGTTGAAGGAAAGAGAAGGTAATATTTCAAGGTCAAAAAACTAGTAGATAGTTTACTTGTGTGCAAAGCAAACTATCTCATCTCTCCCAGTGCACAGAACCTCTATGTCTTAAGGACTGGAGTTGCCTTAAACCGCTTTAGATTCATTCTTTTTAAGGAGGATACCCCCTTCAGTTTTCTTATAGACTCTGGAGCTTCAATTTCTTTTTTCAGTTTATCTTTTTCCAAGAAGTTAAAGCTGACATTCACAGATATCAACCAGACTCCAATTTATTTGATTGAATCAGAGGAACCCAAATATTGGGTAAGTAAGAAAGTTTTATGGGTTTTCAACTTTCCGAATTTTCCCCCCTTTGAGTGGGAATTATCAGTCTTGGATGCCCCAAGAATGGAAAATACCATTCTTGGCCATGACTTTTTAACGCATTGGAATCCTGAAATTGATTGTTCATGGGGATTGATCACCCCACGCGCTAAGTATATTTCTGATTCTTCAATACAGGTCAATAGGGAGTTAAACAACCCACCTTAAAGTGTCCTGCTAGAAAACAAATCTCTGCCAGATGACTTGCAAGCAACTTATCTTTCTCTAAATGAGCAATCGGCTAATCCTTCTAGCTCGATCACTTCACCCGAAGAGGATTTAAATTGCCTCAAAGTAGTCAAATTATGCTCTCTCAATTCTGGTCTTCCCTCAACAGATTCTCTCTCAAAGATGAGGACAACCAAATCAACGTTATAGCCATTAAATCAACTCTACCCAAATTTTATCACGACTTCCTTGATGTTTTCTCAATCCGCAAGGCCAATAAGTTACCACCTCATCAACCCTACGACCATCAAATAGAGTTAATAGGTCCAGTACATCCGGCAGGTCCTGTCTATTCTTTGTCAAAGGAAAAATCTCAAGTTCTTTGAGACTACATTGCAGAGAATTGAGCCAAAGGTTTCATCAGAGCCAGTAAATCTCCAACCGGATCCCCTGTTCTTTTTGTAAAGATAAAAGGATGGTAGCCTTAGGTTTTGTGTTGACTATAGAAAGCTCAACACAGTCACTAAGAAGAATGCATATCCTGTTCCCCCTATGTCATTGCTTCTTACACTTTTCAATGGTGCTAATTTCTTTTCTAAAATTGATCTTACAGGCACTTATAATCTTGTTTGCATTGCAGAAGGTCATGAACCACTGACTGCAATTTGAACTAGATTTGGTAGTTTTGAATACTTAGTCATGCCTTTTGGATTGCGTAACGCACCATCTTCTTTTCAAACTTTTGCTAATGAAATCTTTCAAGATGTTTTAAAACAATTTGTTGTTGTCTATTTAGACAATATTTTAATTTTCTCAAATACCCTTGATGAAAATATTCATCATGTTCAACAGGTTCTAAATTGCCTTTGGGATCAAGGTCTCTACGCCAAGCACAATAAGTGAAAATACCATCTTAAATCTATTGATTTTTTGGGATTTACTTTTTCCACTAATGGTTTAGTCATGGATGACAAAAAGGTCCAAAAAGTCCTGGAATGGCCTGAGCCCAAAACCAATAAATCCTTTCAAGGATTTTTGGCTTTTGACGATTTCTATAGAAGATTTATCAAAGATTACTCTAAAACTATTTCCAATCATACTTCTCTTCTTAGAAAAGATATTCCTTTTGGTTTTTCTTCTACAGCACAAAATGAATTTGAAGCATTGAAGACTGCGTTCACCACAGCTCCAATTCTTTGTCATTTTGATCTTTCTGCTTTGAAAATAGTCAAGAAAGAGGCTAGTGATTATGCTATTGCAGGGGTCATCTCTCAATTCAATCCTGAAACGAAATTGTTTCATCCTGTTGCTTTTGAGTCCTGAAAATTCATTGCGGCAGAATTAAATTATGAAATTCATGACAAAGAGCTATTAGCTATCATTCATTGTCTTAAAAAATGGTGCTCTTTTCTTCTCAGCCTAGATAGTCATTTTCAGATCCTGACTGACCATAAATCTTTGAAATACTTTATGTCTTCCAAAGTGTTAACCAGGCCTCACACCAGATGGGCTGAATTTCTTTCTGAATTTCCTTTGTCTATTTCCTATCGCCCAGGTAAAAACTGTGTTGTCCCAGATATCCTGTCACGTTGGGACAACATTTACCCACAGCGGGGGGACACATTTGCTGAGAAGAACCCAGCAAATGTGAAATAAATCTTCAATAAATCAATGTTAACAACTCATCAACTTAATTGGATGACAATTCAATCTTTTCAAAATCTACTGTCCCACATCCTCAAAGCTCAGTCAAAGGACAATTATTGTTTAGGGTTAGAAGACAAAATACTCTCAAAGAAAGGGGCCAAAAGATTTAGTGTTGAATCAGGTCTATTAGTTTTTGAAGGTAGAGTAGTCATACCCAACAACAATGAAATAAAATTATGGATTTTCAATAGTCAGCATGGTTCTCCGTTATTTGGTCATTTTGGTGTTGATAAAACCTACCAGTTAATAGCGAGGGATTTTGTCAGCCAGGCTACTAGACTTAACCGGTAAAATAATTAATTATTTTACTGATTTGAAGCCACACCCCTTCTTCTTACTAATAATTAATTATCTACTTAAGTATTACTTACAATTAACTAGTTAAGTACAATAAGTAGTATAAATAATTAATGTAAATAAAATGTCCCCTACAATTTTACTCCCTAACACTGTGCTCAATAGTACAAGTCAATGGGAATAAAATTTAATAATAAAATTATAATAAAAAAACTTTAAAACAATTCTATTACCTCAGTGAGAGATCTGGAATCCTGTGAAAGTAATATAATTAATTAATTATTGTGTAATTAATTGTGACAGTCCAAGGAACTCAAACTTTATTGCTAATAAATTTGATGCCCTTGTTGACGTACCAGTTTATTTATTTCTTATGTCATATATGTACTCCTTTTAGTCATTCTTTTTCTCACATTCTTACAGTATATGGAGTAAATTCTGTATCTTTTATTCCCTCATGTCTTGCCTATAAAAGGCCTCTTACTTTGTGCTTTTGAAGACATTCCTTCAATTACTTATTACTACAATTACAATACAACACTTATTTCTATATTTTATAACCTTAGTATTTACAACAGCGAAATTCTAATCTATAATCTATATTAAATATTTTAAAACTACCTCTTTTATTTGAGTAAAACAATCATATTGATTTAGAAATATGTAACTTTTGTTGAGAGACCATTAAAACCTCGAACCAAATCTTCTAGACCAAAAGAACCCCTTTACAATTGGAGGCCTTCCTGAATTATTGACAGCGCATCGTGATTTGAGGGCATAAATTGAAGAGACCATCGGCATTCGAGTACCTGTAAGGATGAGAGAGTGACGAAAACAACAAACGTCATATGTCATGTGACAAAATTTTTTGCTGCGAACGGGAATCAAACCGCGCTCCAAAAATTATGTTCATATATTGACTAAATGTCGTATATATTGTGGTAATTATTGATATTACTATTTGTGGGTTACTTCACACTCTTCATTTGCTATGTATTTCCTTTTACTCAGCACTCTGTAAGTGGCATTAATTTGCTCATTTTACAGGGGGAGGTGTCTGGTAATTTGGATTTAATTTTATTATTATATTTTTTTTTATTTTTCCTGGTTGACAATAATAGAGAAATAGTGTTCTTACTCCCAGAAGTAATAAATAATTATATTTTAATATTAATTATTACAATTTTCAGTTGCCATTTTGTCCTGATTAATTTAAATTTTCTTTGTTCCAGTTGACAAATTTTCCTGACAATAAATTTTTTTTTAAATTAATAAAAATTCATATTTAATTACTTCAGTTGACATTAAGTCCTGGTAGTTAAGTGATCTGTTCAGTAAAATTTTTTTTAATTAAAAAAAATTCATATTTAATTACTTCAGTTGACATTAAGTCCTGGTAGTTAAGTGATCAGTTTAATAAATTTTTTATAATTAATAAAAATTCATATTTAATTACTTCAGTTGACATTAAGTCCTGGTAATAAATTAGTTGATTTAAATCCTGAAAATAATTAATTAAAATTATTAATAAAAATTTTTAATTTATTTCTTCAGTTGATTATATTATAATCCTGGTTTTAAATTATTTTCTGAATTAATAAATTAATTTTATTTAGTTGATTTTTATCCTAAAAATATTTTTATTTTTTTATTTTTATTTTATTTCTGTTAAATAAAAATTAAAAATAAAGACTAATTCATCTTATTGTCTCTTTTCTTCATTTGAGTTAAATCTTAAAATGACTGACCAAAGTGGTTCTGCTGCACGTGAAGAGGAGCTAGACTTGATTGATTATGATGAGCCTACTTCTGTAAGTTCTCCTTTAACAAGAAGAATTTCTCAGATTAATAAATCATTGCCCCAAACAGGATGTAGAGATGGAAGAAGTGGAAATCCTAGTAGATACAACTCAGGATCAGAAGCCTGTGATAAACCCACCAGAAGAACTTCCAAAAAGCTTCAGAATAAAAAAGATGCCATTGCCTAAACAGGTAAAGAATCTGTCAACTCACACAAAGGATCTAAGAACAGAAAACTTGAGACTAAAGGCAAGGGTAGATGCTCTGGAAGAAAAAAATGAGAAAGATAGATACCTTTCTTCAAGAGAAGAAGAAACCTCTTCCTCCCAGGGATCAACAACAATTGGCTCCCCAGTCCCAAGAGAAGGTGGAAGTGTCCAAGTGGCAGTGGGACTACCTGTCTCAAAATCAGCATCAATTACTTCAGGCAGGTCCGTCAAGACCCAGCCAGGTCAACCCCACACCTCCTCATCCCTATCAAGGAGGCAAAAGAAGAAGAAAGCCTGATATGTTCATACCCAGAAAACCCTGGTAGGCCCCTCTATTGATTCTCAAGTGCCATTTCTTGTAGCTGATTCTGTTCTTTCAGGTAAATCTGAGAGGGAAGAAGAAACATTGAGACCAGTAGAGGCTGGGAGCAGTAGACAAATAACTCATGTATCCAATCCATTACTTTTGATTGCTACCTCAATGATTAACCCTGATATGGCTGTAATTGATGAAACTCTTCACCCTGAGTTTTATGAGATTCTGGAAAGTTACTCTGTTTTCTTACTGAGAAACACTCCAGATGTAGCTAACATCAATGATGAATATTTGAGAAATATTATTGCCAAACAAAACCATATAATGAACAACATGCAATTGACTCAGAGATATAATAGTTTGTTAACTGATCAGGGTTATAAAGCATTAAGAAGTGAATCACAGAGAGTCTCTGATGAATTGACTCATTAAAAAGCAACCCATGAAAAGAAAGTTGCTTTATGGCAAAATATAAAAAATGATTTGTCTAAACTAAAAGATACTGTATCTGCCTGTTGCCAGGAGGTAGAGATAGATAAGATGAATCTGAAAAGATTGAATGACTATTTTTCATCTTTTCAAAATAAGAATCAGTTAGCTTTTGCAACAATCAATGAGAATTTATCTAGTCTTCCAAGATTGAAAACTAGACTAACAACCATTGAGGAGAAATTGAACTCATTGTTTATTGATCAAAAGTATTCTGAGATTTCTTTGAAGGAACAAATAGTACAGGATGCTCCAGAGTTACCTGTGGCTAGTTCATCTAAAAGTAAATTAGTTCCAGATATACATGTTGATACCCCTGAGTTTCCATTAAAAAGTAATGATGAACCAAAACCTTTAACAGAAGGATTAAACAATGAGATTACTGCCCAACTAGAGAAGTTACAGCTGATCCTTACTCAGAAACAAGCTTGTACTAAGGAGACTCCTTCAAATCAAAAGAATTGGCCAAAACTTGACCAGTACCCAACATTTGATGGTGATTCTTCCTCTGATTGGCAGCAATTTATTTGCAGAATTGATAACTTAAAAAATTCTTACAAACTCCCAGATGAGGAAATTGTGTCCAAGTTAATTTCATTGTTTACAAATTTTGCCCTAATGTGGTATGAATCTGTTCTCCTGGATGGGAATGACTACTCATGGGAGGATTGGAAGAAATTGATTAAAGCACAATTTGGTGGCTCCAAGTTCAGAATGGCTCAACAAAGGCAGTATGAGGAAACTAGATATAGCTCTTCTACTGATAAACCTATTGAGTTTTTAATGAAACTTGTAAAAATATTAAGGGAAATGGACCCAAATATGGAGTTTGAGTTATGGAAGGACAGGATCCTTTATAAATTACCAATGTCTCTGAGAGAGTTGATAGTGGCTAGGACCGAGTTCTCCAGAGAACCTTCTTCTTTCATTAATACTTGCAATGAGATCCTTCTAAACAACAAGTATGATGCCAGAAGATTCATTCCTAGGACCCCTTTGGAGAAACCCTCCACTTACCAACAGAAACCTCTGGAAAAGGTTGGTAAACCTTCTGCCCCTGTTGCACCAAAAAAGTATGCAACAAACACTTGCTTCAAGTGCAACAAGCCTTGGCAGAAAAGCCATGTTTGTGACAAGAAGATAAATCTTGTAGAACAAACAGAGGAACATGCTGATGACACAGTAGCACTGGATGATATGTCAAGTGATTGTGCCAGCAATATTTTATATGAATCTCAACAAGAAATCTTGATGCTGGAAGAGGATATTCATTACTTAAATACTATTGATATTGATAATAATGCTTTATCTACAGTTGAAGATGCTGAGACCATAAAGAACATTTAGGATAACTCAATTGTTATTGCCCCTCTCAAGGCACCAGTCTTGATTAATGGAACCAGCATTGAAGTTGTTCTAGATTCTGGAGCTGGAGGAAGTGTAGTATCTGAAAGAGTACTTGCTTCAGTGGATCAAGACTATAAATCAAAGCTGATGCCTATCATTTCTGAAAATTGGAGAGGTTATGGCTCTGTTTTGTCCCCCATTGGTAAATACAAAGCCACAGTGTTTTTTAAATATAACCATGGGTTTGTAAGGGCTATTTGTGATTTTGTTGTCATGAAAAATGATAACTTGAGCAATTGGTTTATTGTAGGGAATGATATTTTAAACAAGTATAGAATAAAATTGGATCCTTCAAACCAATGTTTCAAAATGGGGATGAATGGGAAGAGAAAATTAAAGATTTCCTCCCCTAAAAAAATTAGTAAAACCAGAATTGAACACATAAAATTCTGTGGTTCAATATAAAGGAAGATCTACAAAAGAAATGCATACCCTTATGTCTGAAATTGAAAATGCCTCTTTTAGAGAACAACTTTCTGGTAAGGATAAAGATTCCATCATTAACTTGATAAAGTCTTTTCCTATGGCCTTTGCTCATGGGTCACATGAACTGGGATTAGTTAAAGAGGAAATGAAACTTTCATTTTCTTGCCCATTAACTGATATACCACCTAGTTTAAAGAAGAAGCCTTATCCTGCTTCTCCCACAAAGAGAAAAGATATTAAAGACAATATCTCTACCCTTTTTGAAAATAAATATTATTGAAAAGGTAGTTGAAACACCTAAATATTGTGTTATCTCACCTGTCCTAATTTCTTATGAGAAAGATAAAGCCAGGTTATGTGGTGATTATAGAGCACTAAATACTTATACGGTTGATGATATCTATCCTTTGCCTAGAATTAGCTCTATACATGCTACCTTACAGGGTGCTAAATATATCAGCTGTTTGGATGGTAATAAGGGATATCACCAGGTACCTGTTGAGAAAAATTCTCAGAATTTTCTGATGATTGCTACTCATATGGGTATTTATAAGTATATTAGGATTCCATTTGGCCCTAAAAATGCCCCTTCAGTTTTTCAAAAAGTCATGGATAACACATTCCATCAAGAGATAATTGAAGGATGGCTGATGGTTTATATTGATGATATCATTATATTCTCAAAAAAATTTGAGGACCATCTCAACCACCTGTGTAAAGTGTTCCAAAAAATGGATGAAATAAATATGACACTTGCTTTGAAGAAATGTAAATTTGGGTTCCATTCTTTAAAAGTTCTTGGCCATGTTTTTTCAGGCTTACAGATATGTGTTGACCAAAACAAAGTGGCAGCCATACAACAGGTGAAGGCTCCTAATACAGTTAGAGAGCTACAGAGTTTTTTGGGAATGTATGGATACTATAGACAGTATATTAAAAATTAACAAGTCATAGCTTTACCCCTTACCCAATTAACTAGAAAGGATGTTGCTTTTGTCTGGAATAGTGAAAGACAAAGAGCCTTTGACACTATGAAACACTGTTTGATGTCAGCACCAATTCTTGCTTTACCTGACTTTAATCAACCATTTGTTTTGTACACTTATGCCAGTTTCATTGGTCTTGGTGCTGCCCTCCATCAAAAACAAGTGATAAATGATAAAGTTTCAGAAGTAGTAATTTGTTATATTTCAAGAACCTTGAGAAATAGTGAATTGAAATATGGTGCTACTCAATTAGAATGTTTAGCTGTAGTGTGGGCTCTAGAAAAGCTACATTATTACCTAGATGACCAGAAATTTGAACTTGTCACTGACTGCAGTGCAGTTAAATCCCTCTTAAATTTGAAAACACCTAACAGACATATGTTCAGATGCCAGTTAGCTGTTCAAGAGTACAGAGGGAGAATGACAATTATTCATAGGGCTGGTATTGTTCACTCAAATGTGGACATGTTATCAAGGTTACCTTTACTAAATGATGACTCTAATCCTGCTTATGATCCTGAGGATGAAATTATTCATATTCATGGGATATATGTGGTTGATATGGAGGAGGAGCTGTTGCAGCTTATTCTGGATTCATATGATAAGGACACTGACTTAAAAAAGTTATGCACCATATTAAATGATCCAAAGAATGCTTCAATACAAGCATTAATTAAAACCCCTCCAACAAAGTACCAGAAGGCTTTGGAAAAAGGCAAATTTTCAATTGATGAAGGATATCTATATTATAGAAGAAAGTCGAGTAATGTCATTGTTATTCCTCCTTCTATGAAAGAAATCATCTTGAAAATTTGTCATGATGACATATTAGCTGGACATTTTGATCTTGAAAAAAAATGATCAGAATTAAAAACACTGCTTGGTGGGTTGATATGTCTGAGGACACCAAATTATATGTTGAATCTTGTGATTCTTGCCAAAAATCAAAAAGATTGACTGGTAAGAGAGCTGGATTAATGCAGCATATTGAACCTCCTGTTGCACCATGGCAAATAATAAACATGGATTTTGTAACAGGACTACCTATTGCTGGTAAAGACAGTTATAACTCTTGTTGGGTTATTGTGGACAGATTCACAAAAATGTGTAAATTTATCCCTACCAACTAGGATGTTTCCACTAAAGAATTAGCTTTCTTATGGTGGTCTCATATGTTTAATACTGCTGGTTTTCCTAAAGCCATAATCTCTGACAGAGACCCTAAATTTACTTCTGAATTTTGGATGTCTCTGATGGATGTTTGTGGTTGTGATCTGAAACTTTCTACTGCCCATCACCCACAGACTGATGGCTTAGCTGAAAGAATGATTCAGACTTTAGAGGACATGATTAGAAGGTATTGTGCCTTTGGCCTTGAGTATAAAGATAATGACAGATTCACTCATGATTGGGTTACCTTACTTCCTGGGTTGGAATTTGCTTATAATAGCACTGTTCATTCTGTTACTCAAAGAAAGCCTTTTGAGCTCTGGCTTGGATATGTTCCAAATACTCCTGCCCAAATTCTCAATAAAAAAATACCTAAATTGGATATACATCCTGGTGTAAAATCTTTTCTTCAAATGCAACAACTTTGCAGGAATCATGCTAAAAAATGTATTGAAAAATCATTTGAATATGAGAAGAAGAGATGGGATAAATCCCATTAAGAATACAATTTTAAAAAGGGTGATGAAGTGTTGATTTCTACAGTCCACTTCAACTTAAAAGGTAATAACAAATTGAAAGATCCATTTTTTGGTCCATTTGTTGTCAGAAGAATGATTGGAGATAATGCAGTTGAAGTTATTCTGTATTCCCCATATGACAGAAAACATCCTGTTTTTCCAATATCTCTTTTGAAACCTTACACATCCAATAGTGATTTATTTCCAAAAAGGAGGGGAAGACCAAAGAAAACCCCTAATGAAATCTCTGAAACAGCAGAAATTGAAAAAATTTTAAATGACAGAATAGTCACTGCTGAAAAAGGTACAGAATACTTATTGAGATTCAAGAATAAATCATCTGAATATGATTATTGGATACCTGGGAAGGAGATATCTAATCTTCCTAATCTACTAAAAAAGTATAAAAAGAAAAAATCATAGCATTTTTTTATTGTTTATTTTAGAGTGAGGGAGTGTCAGCCAGGCAACTAGACTTAACTGGTAAAATAATTAATTATTTTACTGAGTTGAAGCCATACCCCTTCTTCTTACTAATAATTAATTATCTACTTAAGTATTACTTACAATTAACTAGTTAAGTACAATAAGTAGGATAAATAATTAGTTTAAATAAAATGTCCCCTACAATTTTACTCCCTAACACCATGCTCAATAGTACAAGTCAATGGGAATAA
This sequence comes from Hemileia vastatrix, assembly GCA_030280995.1. NCBI lineage: Eukaryota > Fungi > Basidiomycota > Pucciniomycetes > Pucciniales > Zaghouaniaceae > Hemileia > Hemileia vastatrix. The sequence goes on from JASXTE010000001.1 coordinate 52,062,083, forward strand.
AATTTAATAATAAAATTATAATAAAAAAACTTTAAAACAATTATATTACCTCAGTGAGAGATCTGGAATCCTGTGAAATTAATATAATTAATTAATTATTGTGTAATTAATTGTGACAGTCCAAGGAACTCAAACTTTATTGCTAATAAATTTGATGCCCTTGTTGAAGTACCAGTTTTTTTATTTCTTATGTCATATATGTACTCCTTTTAGTCATTCTTTTTCTCACCTTCTTACAGTATATGGAGTAAATTCTGTATCTTTTATTCCCTCATGTTTTGCCTATAAAAGGCCTCTTACTTTGTGCTTTTGAAGACATTCCTTCAATTACTTATTACTAAAATTACAATACAACACTTATTTCTATATTTTATAACCTTAGTATTTACAACAGCGTAATTCTAATCTATAATCTATAATAAATATTCTAAAACTACCTCTTTTATTTGAGTAAAACAATCATATTGATTTAGAAATACGTACCTTTTGTTGAGAGACCATTAAAACCTCGAACCAAATCTTCTAGACCAAAAGAACCCCTTGAAAGATTTCTTCTGGCCAGGAATGAACAGAGAGATCAAGGCCTATATAAGATCTTGTTATGAATGTAATAGGAATAAGGCTCCCCATCTCCGGAAGCATGAGTTTCTTCAACCACTTCCTATTCCCTCTAAACCTTGGGAATATTTATTGATGAATTTTATTTCTCAACTTCCTCTTTCTAATAATTTTGATGCTATACTAGTAATAGTAGATAGATTTTCAAAAATTTCTATTTTCATAAAAACCACTACTACTACTACAGCAGAAGATTTGTCAAAATTGTTTCTAGAACACATATTTTCCAAGCATGGCTTACAAAATGATATTATTTCTGATAGAGGCTCATTGTTTGTATCCACATTCTGGACTCAGTTGTGTCAACAACTCAATATCATGAGGAATCTCTCCACAGCCTATTATCCTGAAACTGATGGGCAAATGGAAAGGGTCAATAAAATCCTTGAGCAATACCTCCGAATGTATGTCAGTTACCAAAAAGACAATTGGACCACATGGTTACCATTGGCCATTTTTGCTTATAATAACTTGACTCATTCTTTGACACAACAATCTCCTTTCAAAACTGTTTATGGAAGACATCCTCAATTCAGCTCAATCCATGTAGGAACTAGCCATCCTGCAGAACATTATCTTCAAACCATATCACGACTTCAAGAAGAAGTTAAATCAAACTTGGAATTAGCAATTCAAAGGTACAAGGAACAGGCTGACAAACATTGAAAATCTGCTCCTTCCTTTAAACCAGGAAACAAAGTATGGCTCAATGCACAAAACATTCAAATGACTTGACCATCTAAGAAAATGGCTGAAAAGCGCTTGGGACCATTTGAAATCAACTCTGAAGTCTCTAAAGCTGAATTTTGACTCAAGCTACCTCCTAAATGGCAGGCTATTCACCCTGTTTTCCACATATCTCTCCTGGAACTGGCTCGAGAAACATACCCGGGCAGGAACCAACCTCCTCCGGAACCGGTCAAGGTATAAGACCATCTAGAGTGGGAAGTAAGCCGTAACCTTGATTAAAGAATGCGCAAGGGGAAACTTCAATACCTTCTGGAATGGGAAGGCTTCCTCGATGACTCAGACAAAACATCCTGGGAACCAGCCATCAATGTTTCTAACGCCCCTGAACTCCTAAAATCTTTTCATCTTAAATATCCTTTAAAACCAAAACCTTAAAACTCTCTTTTATTTTTCTTTTTTCTTCTCTTTTCTTTCTTTTCTTTTCTTAAAATTCTAAAACTTCTTCTCTTCTAAAAATCCTTATTCTGTTTACTTTTTTCTTCTTCTCTTTCAAAAAAAAGTTTTTTCAACCTTCTTTAAAAAAAATAAAAAATAAAAATAAAATAAAATCAAATTAAAAATAAAATAACAAAAACAAAGTCTTAAAAATTCATTAAAATAAAATCTTAAAAAATCAATAATTCCTTTAATTCTCTTTTTTCAAAATACAATTTTTATTTCCTTATTTCTTTTTCTTCGAATTATCAAATTTTTTCACAAACTCAATATGAAAACCTTTCTCAAACTTCACTTCAACCTTTAAATCTCTCTTTTAAAATTTTTTGAACAAATTACTCTTTTCTTTCAAATTCTTTCTTTTCAAAACTATGTTTTTCCTTTCTCTTCAAATAACCAAAATTCCTCAAAAATTCAAAAATAACCTCAAATAAATTTTCACGAATAAAATTTTTTCTTTTTCTTTTTTCTCATTAATTTTTCATTTAAAAACATTAAACCAAAATTTTCAATCAACTATTTTTTTTACTTAAAAATTTTTTTCTTTTCAAAACTTGAACTAAATTTCCTCAGTTAAATATTCTTTCTTTTCTTCTTTCATTCAAATTTTCTTTTTTCAAAATTTAAAACAAATTTTTTTTTCAAATATTTTTTTCTTTCTTTCTTTTCTCTTTCAAAATATTATAAAACATATAATAAAATTCCAATTAAAACAACAAAACCAATAGAATAAATAAATACACAATTTACATTTGCTTTTCCTTCTCTCTTTTCTTTTCTCTCTACCCATTTAAAATCTTTGCCTGCATTTTCTCCAACACCACCCTTATTTCCTTTCTGCATTTTTCAAATACCTCCTCCTCTCCTACCAGTACCACCTCTCTAATTTCAAGTAACTCTTCTGCCACATTGAAGGAGGAGGCATTGACAATCTTGTCAATCTCTTCACTTAAGTTTTTGACGAATCAAACTCCTCGACCCTGCGGAGGCTTCTTCAACCACACCTGGTCAAGGGTTTCCTCCTCCTCCTCCTTCAAATCAACTGCCGGTTGACTGGCCTCAACTGGCAGCAATGGGACAGCCTCCACAATCAGAGCTTCTTTGATGACATCTGAATTCTAAAAAATATAACATATAGTCATCAGTGTAAACTAAAAAACTTGAAACAAGAAAAGGGTAAAACTCACCTTAAAAACAGGGTCGGGTTCTAAAGACAGCTTCGGGGTGACCTCTATTGTCACTCCCTTCTCCTCCTCATCATCATCCTTGATGATCATCTGTTTCTTTTTCAGAGGACGACTCGAGATGGTAACCTCATCCTCATCCACCTCTTCTTCCACCCCTCATTTTTGACCTGTGGCCTGGGCTACCCAAGTCACCACAGTATCTTTGACCAAATTTTCCTCTTCTTCCACCGATTGATAATCCCTGACCAATATTTCCCAAATATCCTCAACCACCTCTTTGGTCTTTGGAATCACCCAGTACTTAGTCCCCGTAAACCCCCTCTCAATATCCCCGTTTTTGGCAAGGGCATCACAGATCACCTGTCTCCAGCAACAAAATTTGCATTTTTGGCGAGGGCCTCCTGTGGCTGTGCTTTCCACACAAAAATACTCCATTGACGCACAAGCTGTGCAAGCGTGGGTATACTGGCAAGTAACAACACCGCCATCAGCCTTGGGGTGTGGAGGCATAGGAACAGGAGTGGGGCAGTTAGACATATTAAAAATTTATAAAGGAAGAAGTAGAGGAAAAAATTATAGTGTGGGAAGAATGTGTTCTCACGCTCAATGGAGCTTGTGTCTTATACCTGGTCATCTGTCACGCGCCACGTGACACTCAAGGCAAAAGAAGCTCATTAAATCAATAATAACGAGGTCTAAATCCATGTTCAAAGTGCAGAAGAAATTTCACATAGCAACTGAAACTTCCCTTTGTATACTCACTATTCAACTGGGCTAATCTAAAACTTTAAATCTAAATTAGTTAATCTCTCAATAGTGTGTTCAGTCTTATGCTTTGATAGGCAATGCACAGCGCAACAGCCAATGCAATATTCCGCTGAAAGGTTTATTGTGTGTCTGTGGGTTATTAACGGGGGTAGTGAGCATGGACGGGATGGTTAGTGGAGGGTCAAGGGGTTGACGGATGTTAGTGAGGAGGGTCCAGGTGTAACGGGTGTTTTTTGGAGGTCTTGGTGTGCGGAATGATGGATGGGCATGAGGTCAATTCAAGGAGGAGTAGTGGATATAAAAGGGATGGGATTTTGGTTTGAAATTCTTTAGAATTAAATTATAAAACATATATATAGTTAATAGTGGTAAAGCTTAAGGCTAAATCATTATTATTGTACATTTCATTATTTTCTCAGTAATCATTTCTAAAAACTTAAATCTTTGATTATTGAGTTTCCAACCCTTTGTGAGATCCTAAGAATATTAAAATTACCTTTAAATTATATTAAGATTCTTATCGAACATATCTCGAAGTAAAATTTCTTCCTTTGACGCATCTTCAAATCACTTCCTTAAGTATTTCCTCTGTACTTTGAAGAAGTCTCTAAACTCTTTTCTCCATCTCACTTTCCCAGGAATACCCTTGACCTTGTGCGTAGGTTGTCCGGTGAAAATTTCAAAATTTGAAGATGAGATGAGCTGGTATGCAATCTACAACACCATCAATGAAAAACTTCAGGCTTTTGTTGATTTTGGTATTTCAAGCTATAAAGCATTTTCTATTCTCAGCTCCAAACTTTAAAAAGCTTCTCACACTGCTTGCATGGCCCTTTTTAATGATCTTTTAAATGTTAAAACCTCACCTTTCACAAATGTCATGGAGCATGGAGAAAAGGTTAAATCAATATTGGAGATGGTTCAGCAATCAGGTTTTGTTTTTGGTTTCAATGAAATTGCAGAAGTTTTAACCCAACTCTTATTACCCTCATCAGTTAATCATCTTACCACTGAAGCAAATTGTCATTTTGAATTGCGAAAAGACATATCTCAACCCTCTTTTGATGAAATGATGAATTTTCTTCAAAATTCATTTATCAACTCATCCCAATCTTCTTCTTCAAATACTCCTACCCTTTCCACAGCTTTTGAACTGGCAACTGAACCTGATTCTGTTTCATCTTTGGCTTTCAAAAAAGGCTGAATGGACAGTTACTGCCCTGGAAACAACAAACCTGACTACTCCTGTTTTTAATGAAAATCCTCTGAACACTTCCAAAAAACTTGTCCGTATGATCCCAACAGTAAAGGTTTTAATGTGTAGTCTGGGGACAATGTGAAGCTTTTGCCTGTGACAATAAGGATGCTATGAATCTTGTCCAAAAATCACTGAGCAATAGGAAGGGAAAACAGCCAGATCAAAGTTCCTCAAAACCCCTCTTAAACAAAATCAGCTGCAAAGCGCTAGATGTTCTCACTACTGTTTTAAAAGAGATGGATTTTGGTACTGGTAGCTGGTCTGAAGAGCAAGACAGTAAAGATTGTCAAGGTGTTTTTGATTCAGGTGCTACACATCATGTCACTGGTGATGTATGTCTTCTCTCTGACTTCAAAAGTTTGAATACTCCTATTCTAGTCAAAACTGCCACTAACTCTGGTGCTGCTTTCATTACTGGTCACGGAAATATGCTCATTAAAGGATGTGATGGAGAATTAGTTACAATCAAAGGTGTTTTCTATTGTGATAGGGAAAAATGCACTCTTATTTCTCCTTTTGATCTTTTAGATAATGGCATTTCTCTTTCTTTTAATCAAAATCATGATTATGTTATTTCAAAAAACAAAAAAAATACTATTTCTGGCTCTTAAATTGTCTTCTGGTCAAAAATGGACGGTTGATCTAGTTTATCCTTGTGCACTAGAGATTAATCTTTTTGAAATGAATTGTTTTAACTCTTTATCATCTGCTACCCTTCCTGCCCCTTTTGTCCCTTCACCCCCTTCAAAAATTCCTTATCCAACTGCAGTTCATGACTCAATCATAGATTGGCATTGCTGTCTTGGACACTCAAGCACCAGAGTTTTGAGAAGGCTTTCCAAAAAAGGTCTTTGTAAAAATGCACCATCTTATGTTCCTTCATGCAGATTACACTGTGATATTTGTGCTGTGTCAAAGAGAAAAAGGAAGAATATGTGCAAGACATCTAAGCGCACCCATGATCTCATGGATCTTGTGGTTTCTGATTTAGTAGGGCCCATGGTTGATGTAACTGAAAAGGGTGAGTTTTATGTGGCTACTTTCAGAGAATCCTTCTCTACTTATGGAGAGGTTTTTGTTCTGAAGAAAAAGTCGGATGTTTTTGATGCTTTTGTTAACTTCAAAACCTGTTTAGAAAACATTGCTAATCAACATCTCAAAATCCTCAGAACTGACATTGGAAAAGAATACATGAACAAGAAACTCTCTGAATACCTTTCCCAACACGGTATCATCCATGAACACTCTATGCCTTATCACTGTGAACAGAATGGAGTGGCTGAAAGATTCAATGAAACTATTGGTGAAATTTCCAGGACAATCCTTCTTGCATCAAATCTGCCTCCCACTTTCTGGACTTTTGCTTATTGTTGGGCTTCTTTTCTTCACAATAAATTACCCAATGTTAGAGTTACTGACAGTAACCCATATCAAATCATTTTCAACAAAAGAGCAGACTTATCACCTGTCAAGATTTTTGGTCAGTGGGCATATGTGCACATCCTAACTGAAAAAAGAACAAGAATGGAGGTCAGAGCTATGCGTTGCAGGGTTGTTGGTCTTATTGATGGTGGTAAAGGTTGGATTTTTTGGCATCCAGAGTCTAATTCTTTTATTCAATCAGAAATGGCAAATTTCATCCCTGAAGGAGACAAGGAAAATTCCAAGACACTCACTGTTTCACATCAAGCCACGTCTCAATCAAAAGGTGATCTGGAATTTATTTTCAATCAACTGAAATTTGGCAACTTTACAGCAGAAGAAACTATTGCTGCCCAAGATGTTATGGTTGATTTCATCAACAATAATGCCTGTGAGCTTTCTGACCAACTACCTTGAACTTTAAAACAAGCAATGAAGTGTCCAGATGCAGTGAAATGGAATTCAGCTTGTCTTCAGGAATTAGACAGCATGTCTACCATGAAAGTTTGGGATATAGTTCCTCTTCCTCCTGGAAAAGCTGTCACAGGTGCGCAATGGGTTTTTTCTCTAAAAAGATATGAATTTGGAAAAGTCATCAAACACAAGGCGCGATATGTAGCTCAGGGTTTCAAAAAAATTGAAGGTATTGATTTTAATGACACTTTTGCTCCCAAAGCTACTTTTGCCTCTTTGCATCTGATTCTCACTCCAGCTGCTACCTACAACTGGCTGATCAAAACTTTTGATGTCACTGCAGCCTATCTCCATAGTGATCTTGAAGAGGAAATTTATGTAAATCAACCTGAAGTTTTTGAGTCTATTAATCCAACTCATATCTTCAAACTTAGAAAAGCTCTATATGGTACTAAGCAAGCAGCCAGGTGTTGGTGGAAACATCCCAGAAAAATTCTGGAAAATTTAGGTTACAGATCAAGAAATCAGGATGCAAGAGTATATGTTTTGGCAAAAGAGGGTTCAAAGGGAATGTTGTGGATTCATGTAGATGATGGTGTGGTGGTAGGGAGTAGTGATGTGGTTTTGAGGGAGTTGGAAATGGATATGAAGAGTAGTTTAAAGGTAAAATGGTCTGATGGTTATAGGGTAATCACTAAGAGGGTGGATGTTATGTGTGGTATGATAGCTTAGTGATTATTAAGTACTTAAGGTGTATATAGTCTATGGTGTAGCAGAAAAGTCTAACTTGGGTTCACTCAGGACAAAGCGCTGACACTTCTACCATAGGTGAGTTATGAAATGTTATTATGGGTTCACTCCAGACAAAGCGCTGACACTGCTACCATAAAAATGAAAATTTTATGTACTTAGACATAGATTGTACAGTGGCCAGAATCAAATCCTCGTCAACCCTGTTTTCTTACGTTACAAACTCAATATTTATCTTTTTCATTACAACCACTATTCCAGGTTGATCTGGATGTGTAGTTTCATAATAACTAATCAAATAAATGATAATATCAAAACTTTTTTTTAAATTTAAATTTTTGTCATACCCCCTATATCTAAATCCAACAATAATGACCACATGATGTTGACAATAGTATCATTTGGAAGCCTAAAGATCATATAATTGATGTTATTAAACAAAAACATAAAAAAAAATTGAATTTCTTACCTTGGTCACAAACAGGTGGGTCCACCAGAGGAATCAACAACAGTAAAAATCTAATGTGGCATTGAATACACCAAATTCAACAAAATACTTGTGGGAATGTTGTCCCATGCCCTCTGTAACACATCAGCCATTTCCGCTTTGGATTGAGGGCAATAGTATTGACAAACATTAGTTTTCATTACCTTCCATAAATTTTCAATAGGATTCAAGTCGGGTGGTTATGCTGGCCAGTTGCTAATCCTGCATAAATTCACCAGTTCACAAAAGTCTTGAACCTTTTTTGCTGTGTGGATTGGGGTGTTATCTTCTTGAAGAATATGTAGCACAGTGACAGCCTGTAGAACTCCTGAAAGAACCATTTTTATTATTGCTTACCTGTAGAACTCCAGAAAGAACTGTAGAACAGGGGAAGCCGTGACTACAGTCTATATCACAAAATGACTATGTAAATAAGGTGCCTAAGTACATAACATCCACCCACATGGTCATTTAAACTATTCCAATATAAATATCCTCCCTATTTGTAATTAACCATCAAAAATTAATAAGAGAATGAAAAGAAATATAGAAGAGAAAAAGAAATAAGAAGTGATAAGAAATAAAAGAAATAACCCCCCCCCATCACACCATATATCACCACACAGAGACATCTTTCCTTTTGTTGAAATTTAGAGATGGGCCCAGTGCTTTGGTTAGAATATCAGCATGCATTTTTGCAGTTGGAACCCATTCTAGAAAAGCCTTCTTCAGGAAGAGCTGTTCATTTACCAAGTAATAGAACCTTTTTATATGTCTTGTCCTCTTTTCTATGGAATTATTTTTTCCATTGGAGACGGCCCCTTTATTGTCACAGTGGAGCTTGACAGGTGGAAAATCAGGGTATAGATCTTGAAGCAAATTTGAGATCCAAATTGTGTCCTTCATTCAACTACTAAGAGAAATATATTCAGCTTTCATAGATGAGTCTCTTAGAGTTAGTTGAGGTCTTCATGTTCAGACAACAGGGCAGCCATTGAGCAGTAATAGATGACCAGATTTGGCTCTGGCAATTTCCTTGTTGTTCCATGTGGCATCAGTGTAAGAGAGTAATTCAAGGGGGCTGGATCTGTCAGGATGAATATGAAATGAAAGTTTGGAAGTGTATTTTACATAGCATAAGAAGTGATTGAGAGCTGTTCAATGAGTCTGTTGGCTTTGAAGATAATCTAGCAAGGAAGTTTACTGGGAAAGAAAGATCAGGCCTAGTTGCCATAGCTATGTAGCTGAGATCCCCTAGAATAGAAAGATACTTGTTAGTGTCAACTTCCTCCTGCTCATCTGTTGCTGTCCTGATTTTTAGTTGTTGAGGTAATGGGGATCTTGTGACTAGTCCTGAGTGATTGTGTTATCTTAATATCTTGTTAATAAGCTGAAAATTGTTGAGATTAAAGCCTTCAGGGACCTCTTCAATACCTACACCTACAATGCCATCCACCTTTTCATTCCATTTTAACTTCAAAGATCCATCTAAACCATCTTCCAACTCCTTCAGCACCTTCTCACTACTCCCAGTTACAATTCCATCATCAACATGTATCCAAACACACCTAAGAAACCCTTTTTCTTAAGACATAAAAACTTTTTTTGTATGGACTAGCTTTATATCCTAGGGAGTCAAGTTTGTCAGCAATATTTAACCACCAACATCTTCCTGCCTGCTTGGTGCCATATAGGGCTTTCTTCTGATGGAGAGCATTGTCTTTATCCTTCAGTTGAAAACCTTCAGGAGGACATACCTATATAGCTTCATCAATTGGACTGTGAAAATAGGCTGCTGTGACATCAAATGACTTTACAGGCAATTTGTGATATGCTGCAAGAGTTAAGAGAACACACTGGGAAGCAAAAGTTGCAGTGGGGGAAAATTTTTCAGTAAATTCAATACAATATTGTTGTAGGAAACCTTTTGCTACATAGCGTGCCTTGTAGGTTGGTGAGTCTGTAGAAGGATTTTTGATGGTGAATACCCATCTTGCATTGGTGACTTTACTGCCTGGTGGGACTTTTTATTAATACCACACATCCATGTTCTTCATGTTAGCTAGCTCCCTTCTGCATGCCAGTTCCCAATTTGACGGTCAGGAGAGATCATGGCTTGTAGATGAGCTCTAGGGATAATATCAGAGTGTGACAAACCTTTTTTGACAATCTCAGTAACATCTTTTTCTTGTGAGAGAAGCACTTCTTCATCTTTGAAATCACCTAATTTCAGATTGTTGAGAATAGACTGAAGAGAGCCTTTTGATGGTGATGATTTGGAGCTTGGAGAGCAGCATCATGAGTAGGGAGGCATTCACCAGGGAAAACAGCTATGGCAGATCCAAAAAGGTAATTGACTCTTTGTGCCAAAAAATCCAACCAGCATTGTTTAAGGAATAACCTACACACTTACAAATCAGGGCATGTTGATCTAGTTTTTGGTGTGTTTCCTTGTGAATATGAACAAAAGCTGTTTCAACAAAAATTAAAAAATTGGAATAGTTTGGAGCTGCATTGTACATCAGCTGAATAGGAGTTTTGTCACCTGTTTTAACTTTGGGAATCAGGTTGTGAACATGAGCTGCCCATTTGTATGCTAAACCCCAGAAGGATTCAGGTAGATCACTTGCAAGGAATATGGTTCTTGCAATGTCACCAACTGTTCTGTTGAATCTTTCAGCTGTTCCATTTTGCTCGTGATGGTGGGGGAAGGTGACTTCATGAGTGGCACCAATATTAGCCAAGATCTGAGCCATTTTATTGTTGTGAATCTCACCTCCATCAGTGCTTAAAACTTGAAGCTTCCTCCCAGTTATATTTTCTAATTTTTTATAGAAAAAAAAACAAGAAGTTGCCTCAGATTTGGCATTCAGTAAAAATACCTCACCATAGGAATTTGGGGCTTCCCTGAACATTGCTGCCCACCTAGAACCATGAATAGTGGGATCCATGGGACCAACAAGATCTCCAACAATTAAACTCATTAAGGATTCTGGCTTTGATTCATGGTTGGTTGATGGTTTTCTAGTGCTCTTTGAAATTAAAAAATCTTCACAATCAATCTTACCTGTAGGCATAGATAATGGTAAAACAGTGCCCATACCAGCGTTGATTATTTTTCTGATATTTTCAACACTGATATGGCCTAGTCTTCTATGCCAGTCCATTAGGGAACCTTTGGATGCAGGTGGAAAGTTGATGTGATAATTCTTTTTAATAGTGCAAAGTAGAGAGGGGTGCAAGGTGTAGCAGGAAGAAGGAACATTATTTGGATTTCAGTTACTAACACTAATTACATCCAATAACCATCTTCTTCTTGTATTCTCTACCCAGCCAGTCATAATCAAATCTTCTTAAAAATAAATCCCTAAATTTTTATTTTGAGAACATAAACCAAAACAGAAACCACAGTCTACTAAATCAAAGAAGAAAATAAGAGTAGTCCTAACATCTGGAAAATAGAAAATTTTTTTAATAGTGACTATTTTACCATCCCCTTTAATTTTTAAATCTCATATCCCAGTGATGAAGGAAGAAGGACTGTTAGTGGCCACTTTTACTGGGATCGGTTTTTTAAGAAGTCTGAATTTGTTTAGAAGGCTCACATTGCTAGTGACATGATGAGTTTCTCCACTTTTCAAGATAGCATAGTTGTCTGCAAATACCTCAGAGAATCATTCAGCACTATTCAGATCAATATGTTCAACCATTTCATATAGTGCCTCAACATTTTGTTCAAAGATAATGATTTCATTATCTTTTATTAGAAAATCTTTAGGATAAATGGGGCACGTTGAGGGCATTTGAAGGGAATGTAAACCTTCTTTTTTCTTGAAGAGGGATCAGAAGCATAAGCATATGAAATTTCACGCATAATGTATAACTTGGGTGAGAAATTTGAAGAGAGAGGATTATATGGACAATGAGCCACAACATGAGCAGTTAAATGGCATTCATGAAAATTTTGACTTGTTCCAGGAGGTCTGTATGAATCAGTTTGTCTCTGAGGTTGAGTGGTGGCATGAAGAGAGGGTTCAACAGAGAGGGTTGAAGTAGGTGAAGATGAAATGCCTTCTCAATCAACTCTATTTTGGACAAGCCTTGGTATGAGTTGAAAGAAGTCTTAAAAATTCACAGACTTTGAATTGGGGCGGTTGTCCAGAGTTATGCATAAATCCACATAAAGGTCTTTCAAAGAGGATGGAAGCAAAGCATGTAACATTAGTGCTTTGAAAACCTTGGTGTCAAACATAATTACTTTTCTTTCTATTTTTTCAAACAATTTGTTGAATGGCTCTAAATATTTTCTATGTGACGTGAATTGCAACTGTTTCAAATTGATGAAGTTAAAAATGGAAGCCATTGTGGAAGTATGATTTGTCCTAATGAATTTATTACTTATATGGAGATAGGTCTGGCATGCTTTCCAGTAAGTGGATATTTCATGGTGAAAATTAGGAGAGATGGAGTGCCTAAGGATTAGGTGGGTTACTCCATCTTCAAATTCATCAGGACCAGTACCATCATTCAACACATATGCTCTTGTACCAACAAAGTCTTTGATAAATGCCAATATATTGCTGTGCCAGTCAGAGAAGTTGGCACCAGACGCCTCAAGGTTTGGGATGGATTTGGTGAACTCAATATCATTTCTCAAGGTTTTCTGCCTCTCTATTATGCCAATTGGTTGTGAGGTTTGTGCAAGGTGCGGTGGTACGCTCCTTCAGAAAGGAGAAGCCTAGAATAACAGCATTGTCTCTGGTGGTGTACCTTTGCTCTGAATTGCACCAGATGATATTGATAACTCCCCAATTGCTTGAGTGATATCATCAATTGGGGTAGTTGTAGGGGTAAGATGGGTGATAGGGGGAGAAAGGGTAACCAGAGGGGGAGTATATGGGAAGATATAGGGTAGAGGGGTAACCAGGGGGATAGAGATGAGAGGTAGTTTGTGTGGTGTGAGTAACCAGATGGGGATTAGATGTGAGGATAGGGGGAATAGGGGTAACTGGGGGGATAGAGGTGAGAGGGGGGTTGTGTGGTGTAAGGCAGCTTCGGAAAAGGGAGAGGAGGGGTAAGAATTGCCTTGTTAGGTGTGGAGAGGCTAGCAAGATGTGAGGGAGTCAGCAACTTTGTTTGCTCAAGGGGTAGAGTGCCAGGAATAGGGGTAAGCGTTGGGGTAGGGGAGGGTGTTTTGTGAGAAGCGCCTGTTGCACATAAGGTGGGGTTGAGGGGAGTGTCTATGCCAAGGCTCCGTAGCTCTTGGTTGGAAATCAATTGGGTAAGTTTTTTACCAGTGTGAGATGAGATAGGCGAGTCTTTGTCAGACATGCGCTGGATGTTTTTTGGCTACTAGAACTCCTAGTGTCGCTAATGCAAGTGGAGTTATCTATGGCTAATGTTTCAAGGCCCATGGGTACAGTCTATAACCTGTAGCACAATGTTATCCTGTAGAGCTCTGGAAAGAACTGGGGAGCAGGGGATACTGTGACTACAGTCTATATCACAAAATGACTATGTACATAAGGTGCTTAAGCACATAGCAGAATAAACTTGTGGCATTGATCAAATTTTTCAAGAAATGGGAGTAGATTGCTAAGATATACTTATTCAATCATTTTTTGCAATGCTTGATGTTGGGGGGGGGAGTATGATGAGTGGGACCTTTGTAGTGTTGAAAAACCCACCCCACACCATTACCAATGTATGGCCACTCTTGAATGTTGGTTGAAGACAAACTCAATGGTATTGTTTGGTTTGGGTGAACCAAACAAGGATGCATTTTTACAACCTCAAATGAAGACTTGTCTGACCAAATTTCCTTTCTCCAATCCTTGAATGACCTGTGAAGGTGATCCCTTGCAAATTTGAGGTGGCATTGGCAATGAAGTTCACTAATGAATTGCTTCTTGAAAGCCACAAAATTGAAAACCCCAATTTTGCGAGCTTTCTTTCAAGCAGTATGGCAGATATAGAGATTTACAAGCCCTCAGATATCTCAGATAGCTTTCCCATGCATTTTGACTTGAGGCAATGGAAGATTTAATGCATGTCACAATGGGTTGTTTTGCATGGGCAGCCTGAATGAGGTTGATTTTACGCAGAACCATGGGCACAGAATCAATCAAGTATTGAGCAGACAGTGGTGCCTGGTATACATAAATCCCAGGCAATCTTTGATTGATTGCTTACTGCCATTGCCATACCAACAGCCAAGGCCTTGGTTTCAGTGGTATGTTGGCAGGTACCAGCCCTTGATCTGGGCATGCTAAGTTAATAAAGTAGGGGGAGAATGGGTTACCTTTAGGGAAATATAAAATGAAAAGTAATGAGATAAATTAAAAAATTACCTTTCAAAATGATTCCTGAGATGTGAGCAAGTGAGTCTTGAGGTGCAGGAATTTGGGTATTGGCAAGATGGTGGTGGTATAAGGCAAAGAAGCAACAGCCAAAAATATAATAATAATAAGTGGTGATGAAGACTTATTTCAGGCAACTTTACAGTGGGTGAAAACAAGTTTTTTCCACCCCATGAATTTTTCTTTTGTCTCTCATTTCTCTCAAAATACCACTTATTTTTTATAGCAAACATATCATTTTCATTGCAAATGTGTGTCATAGTTAATCAGTATCTGTAGACTCTATATATGTAATTATCATATCAACAAAACTATTACCCTTTTCAACAACAAGTAGGCCCCCCAGAGGCTTCTACTACTTCCTGCATCCTTTGCAGCATCAACTCAACCAAATTCTCTAATGTGTTGGCTAGAAGGTCCTCCCAAGCTAAATGTAAGGCTCTTGTCATTTCTTCTTTTTTTTGGGTTATGAAACTGATGGATGCTTCTCTTAATTTCTTTCCACATATTCTTGATTGGATTCAAAGCAGGTGATTGGGTGGGCTATTTTATTTTCTTCAAGCTCATTATATAACAAAAATATTTAGATTGCTTAGATGTGTGAATAAGGGCATTTTCATTCATTAGAAGAAGCTCATGGTGAGGGTCATTTGCTTCCATAAATGGTATGAGGGACCTGCAGTGCACTTCTATCATTGGGTTTGATGTTTGACATTTCAAAGAGAGGACCACAAGGGGGAATTTTGTAGTGTTGACAAAGCCCCCCAAACCATGATAGATGATTAGCTGCTTGAGAATGTGGGTTGTAGACATTCAGAAATAAATTTTTCAGATTTAGTGCACTGAAAATATCTTGTTTCTGAAGCTTTGAAAATTTCAAAATAGGACTTGGAAGTCCAAATCACCTTTTGAAAATTTCTAAAAGTCCAGTGGAGGTTTTGGAAAGCAAAAGCAAGGTGATTGTTGCAATGAATAAGGCTCATAAAGGGTTTTTTGGAAGCAATTCTCTTCCAAAGAACCAAGTCATGAGAATGCTTACAGATTGTATGGGTGATATAGTTTTAGTGAGTAATTAAGATATTTGAGATGCTTTGGCCTCTTGGTTTGTCATGAGGACCAGTGCTAATTGACTCAGATCAAGGGAAGTCATCTTGCATGGGGATCCACTACAAGCTGAAGTTTTGATGGTACCCTGGGCTGAATATCTTTCAAGGACTGAGAAAACTGTGGAGTGTGAGAGGGAGAGATGGCTGGAAATAAGAGACTTGTTGCAGCCCCCAATCAACATTCCAAAAATGATGCCTTTCATTTCCTCAGTTAGATGTTGCTTTGTAGTAGTCAAAGTGGACATTGTGTAATAAAAATAGTGTTTTAATTAAGTGAGAATTACAAGAACAACTTGAGATGCTGGTGGATTTGAGGAAAGAAAAATGGTGATGGAAGAAAAATAAAATTTAGGTGGTGACAGAAACTTGTTGCCACTCACTGTACTTAGCTATCATGTGATGTGTTGTATATAGACTGTAGTGAGTACATCTAACTATCTCCAATTCATCTTGGAGTTCTGTTACTGACATACTACTACAGGTAAGAAATGAAATTATTTTTCTTAGAGTTATGATACAGATTTATGACTACAGGTTATGGGACCCTTGTGTTCTCGTCAATAAATATTATAGCCTTACTACTGAGATCTTTGAATCCTCTCTGGAAAGTTTCCCTAAAAACTTTTATAATGATTAATAAGATCTCATAAATTACAAGAACAAGTGAGTTTGGAAATGCTTATGAGCCAACCTTTTACAATGATTAATAAGATCTTGTAAGTTAAAAGATCAAGTGAGTTGGAAATGCTTATGAGCCAGCCTAGTAGAAAGCAATAATGCAATTAAATCAAGTAATATTTGTGTGATGACTATAAGAAATACCTATGAACAATTGAAACGGAGTTTTACAAGTAATGCATTGTTAGTTCACAATGTTGGTTATTGATAACACTATATTTATGATAAATTTTTATATTATAGAAAATAAAGAGATATATATATATATATCTAGATTTAATCATTATCACCATCATCTAACCTAACCTTATACCCTATCAATAACAGTAACTATGTGCATCACAAACACAAGTATTTCCTAGTGACAAGAGTGACACGAGAAAAATAATATGTTGTATGGAGAGGTTTTTCTTTGAGTTAGGAAGCAATAGTGGTAGAATCCTGACATCCACCCTTTCTGAGTAACTCATTTGAAATATACAGGGTGGCAAGTGGTACTTTGAAAAAATTATTTTCAACTTTTTCTCAAATACAGTGAAGCAGGATATCAAGGTTTTTGGTTTGAGCATGATAAAGAGGGTTTCTGGTAAGTGATATACATTCTTGATTATCATTATGAATCATAACAGGTGTTGAGCATTTATAATTTGTTATATTCAGGTCACAAAGTGAATGATTCATCCAAATGGATTTTTGACCTGCTTCAACTACAGCTTTAGCCTCAGACTCAGAGAAAATGTGGGACAAAGTAGTCTCTTTCTTAGTTTTACAACTAATGACTTATTCAAGGTGAAAGCATACCATATGATTAAACCACTAGTCTCAAAAAATGACCCATGGTCAGCATTGGGGTATCCAGTCAGAGGCATACAATTTCCGTCAGGTGGATTGAACTTAATCCAAAGATTTGAAGTTCCCTTTAAGTACCATAAAACATGCATGAATGCATTACAGTGACTCATGCCTGATTTTTTGAGGAAGTAAGACAGTTGACTACAAGAGAATGCCAAATTTGGTCTGGAACAATGAATGAGGTAATTAAGGTTTCCTACAGCTGATCTGTAATTGAAGCCATACTCTAGGAATAATTGGTGATCTTCCTCATTTGCATCTGAAAGTTGTGAGTTTGTGTACATTGGCATAGAGATAGATTTTAAGTTAGCCATCTTATAGAGCTTCAATATGGTATCAATTTCATTGTAATGAGACATAATTATCAATTTTTACATGAGTCTTGGACAATTATAATCCTTAGTATTATCTGAGACTCTCCAGGGTCCTCCATGTTGAATTTTCTTGAGATGAGGTCCTTAAACCATTTTATGTTGTGGCCCAGAATTAAGAAGTCATCCACATGGATGTGCACAAAATAAGGCTTACTTCTATCTTTATGAATGAAGAATTCAGGGTCTACTAAACTGCACATAAAGTTTTAATCAATAAAGAATTTTTCAATGAGTTGTTACCAGCATCTTGATGCCTGTTTCAAACCATATAGAGACTTCTTCAACAGAAGAACAGGATTTTTTAGATCCAAAAGCCTCTCTACTCCTTTTGGAAGGCACATGTAGATGGTTTCATCTGGGATGCTGCTGAAAAAAGCTGATTTAGTGTCCATTTGATGGAACTCCTAAAAATCTGTCACAGAAATGGCCAGCAAGGTGTGTATTGTTTTTAGTCTTCCAGTTGTTGCAAAGGTCTTGGAGTAAAGATTCCTAATTTTTGTGAGAATCCTTGTGCACACAGTCTAGCCTTGAATTTACTGACTTTTATGTTATGATTGAATTTGATTTTAAAGAGCCAGGTACTACCGATTGGTCT
This sequence comes from Hemileia vastatrix, assembly GCA_030280995.1. Classification (NCBI taxonomy): domain Eukaryota; kingdom Fungi; phylum Basidiomycota; class Pucciniomycetes; order Pucciniales; family Zaghouaniaceae; genus Hemileia; species Hemileia vastatrix. Next base: position 52,080,136 of record JASXTE010000001.1, read on the forward strand.
GGAATTTATTGGTTGTTCTAATGTTTCCCAAACTCTTAATTGGTCAGTGAATTTCATTAAGTGTCAATTGCAGCTCTCCACTGACTACTGTTGTCTCCTATTAATTCTTGAATGTAACTAGTGTGAGTAAGGAATGTGTTGGAGATTGGGATTAACACATGTAGTGAGTTTTCCTGGGCCATATTCATTTGAGAGTGGTGATTTACAACCTGGTTTCTGCCCCTCCTTCCCTCAATAATATTGGCAGGATCAATATTGGATGAAATGTTCATGGGTAAAATGCAATCAGTGACATGTTATTCCCACAATCTGCAATTAGTATGTTCATTTCCAGGATCTGATCCTTGGTCTTGTGGCTTGGTGTTTTCTGATTGAATGGAATGATAATCATTGTCTTCCTTGAAGCTAGGTTTCTCTGATTGGCTCAACTCAAAATTGCTACTATCTAGTTTTTATCCAATATGATCAAACTTTTCAAAAAAAAAGATTGGCCCATGATACATTTGACTTCCTGGGTTTGTTAAATGGGAAGAATTCTTCATTGAATATGACATTATGTGAATCAAATGGCTTGTTTGTTTCTAGGTTGAGAAGGCAATAAGAGTTATGCTCCTCATGAGAACCCAATAGACATGCCTTGACAGAATTAATATTGAATTTCCTATAGTGTACCTTCTTATCAATAAATGTGTAAGAAAGACAGCCAAATTCTTGAAGATTGTTGATTTTAGGCTTCTTATCAAACAATTTTTTGTATTGTGACAAAATTTTTTCATTGGATTTAGCTGAAATGTGATTTTCAATGAAGACTGAGGTACTTATGGCTTTCCCCAGATTCCATGGGGCATTTTTTCTTTGAAAATCATGGCTTTATCCATTTTCACAGAGGTAAAATTTCCCCTTTCTGCAACAGGGCTCTGTTGTGGAGTGTATGGTGATGTTAGAATAATTTTAAATCCCTTTTTGTCCTCAAAAGCATCAAATTGCTTTTTAACAAATTCCTCTCAACCACCAAACACTAGGTTAAGAAGCTTATGATGAGTAAGGTTTTCAGAATATATTTTGAAGGATAAAAATCTTTCAAAGGCATCAGATTTATGCTTAAGTAGATAGATGAATTTATATGAGGAGTATAATTCAGTTATCTTAAAATACTTTTAATTTCCAGATTTTTTTTTGATCAATCGACCACTAATATCACAATGAATATATTTTAAGGGCCTTGTAGCCTTAGGGAAATGTCCAGAAAATGGAAGCTTAGGTATTTTAGCTTTAACACAGTCTTGACAAAATATTGATGTAATAGAGTGATCATATTTGAAGCTCAAATGTTTAAGAAACTTTTTTACATAATCCGAATTCTCATGACCAAGTCATTTGTGCCAAGACATTAGGTTGGATATTTTGTAGATGTGATAAGGGAGATGTGGGATGATGTTGACTTATAACATGTAGCATGGATTTGGTAAAAATTTAAACCCAGGATAAATTCTCCTGATAAGACTTTAGTTCCATTTTTTTTTATAATGAAAGTTCCATCAGATTCTACATCCATGTAGAATCCTTTCTTAATAAAGGGGGAAAGAGCAATTAGGTTACAACTGATTTTGGGTACATGCAAGCAGCCAGACAGCAAGATGTCTTCACTGTTATTGTTGATGAGTTAAGCTGAAAAAACCCTTTTTGCATAGATCACCTCCTCAATTCCAACTATAACTGAAACATGGATTATTTTGTAAGTGACAAATGAATTATTTCTGGAAAACATATTCAAAGAGGCTCTTGAATATAATATAAATTTAGGAGCACTCAAGTCATTTGTGACAACCACTTAGTAGATATGCAAGATCTCATGTGTGGTGTTGGCCACTTTCAAATTCAAAGGCTTGTGTTTAGATTTAATTTTGAAGCCTGGGTGTAATTCAGGGTGGAGTGTCCAGAACTGATCCTCAGAATGAGGGCACTCTGGCTTATACTTTCTGTTTGAGAAATATTCTTTCTCCTTATTGGCATTTCCTTTCTCTTTCTTTGTGGAAACAAGAGAAGTTTCAGATGATTCATGTCAGCCAGGCTACTAGACTTACCCAGTGAAATAATTAATTATTTACTGGATGAAGCCGCACCTTATCATTTTAATTCTTTAATTATAAATTAGTTACATTAAAATTACTTATAATAAATTAACTAATTACAGAATGATAAAATTAAATGAATAATTAAAATTAAATATAAAATTGTCCCTTATATTTTTTCTCTAACACCGTGCTCATTTGACAGGTTGGAAAAAATAAAGATTTATATTAAAAAATAGATTTTAAATTAAAATAAGATTTTAATATTCAAATAATATTAAATATATACAAAAATTCAAATTTCTTATTTAGAATTGACTTCTACAGTAAATATTAAATAAATTGATGTATTTCTGACATACTCTGTAAATACATCTTTTTGACGCCTTCCTTTTAGAACAACTTTATTATTTGAAAATACTCCTTCTGGAATATTCTTTTTCTCTCTCTCTCATACTACTGTTTTCAGAATTTGATTGCCATGCTTTGTCCCTCCTTTTCTTATATAAGGCCTCTCTTTTGGTTGTTTTTTATTCATTCCTTTATTACCTTACTTTCTTATCACAACTACAATATAACACTTATCTCTTCTATTTTATATCTTTAGTATTTACAAGGACATAATTCTAATCTATAGCTTATATTGATATTTTAAATTTACCTCTTATCATTGAGTAAAATCATCTTTGATTGAGAAATACATACCAAATTATTGAGAGTCCAATTAATCCTTAAAATCTTCATACAAACTCCGTACCAAATCTTCTAGACCAAAAGTGTACCTTGACAATTGAGGGCTTTCCGAATTATTGACGGCGCAACGATATTTGAGGCGTAATCGAGGGGACCATCGGTGTGCAAAGTACCTGTAAAGGACAAGAAAGCGAGAAAACGACGAACGTCATACGTCACGTGACAAAATTTTTTGCTGTGAACGGGAATCGAACCGCGCTCCAAAAATTAAGTTCATATACTGACTAAACTTCGTATATATCGTGGTAATTATTGTTATTACTATTTGTGGGTTACTCTTCACTCTTCATTTGCTACGTATTTACTTTTACTCAGAAACTGTAAGTGGCATTAATTTGCTCATTTTTCAGGGGGAGGTGTCTGGTAATTGGACTTTATTTTTTTTATTATATTTTTTTTTATTTTTCCTGGTAGACCATAATAGAGCAATAAGTGTTCTTTGTCCCAGAGGTAATAAATTAATTATATTTTAATATTATTTATTATAATTGTTCAGTTGACATTTGTCCTGATTAATTTAATTGTTCCAGTTGACAAATTGTCCTGACAATAATATTTTTAATTAATATATAATTAATATTTAATTACTTCAGTTGACTTTGAGTCCTGGTAATTCAATAAATATTTTAATTAATAAAACTCACATTTAATTATTTCAGTTGACATTAAGTCCTGGTAATTAAATGATCAAGCTTAATAAAATTTTAAAATAAAAATTTATATTTAATTACTTCAGTTTACATTAAGTCCTGGTAGTTAAGTTATCAGTTTAATAAAATTTTGTTAAATTAATAAAGTTTCATATTTGATTACTTCAGTTGACAATAAGTCCTGGTAAGAAATTAGTTGATTTAAATCCTGAAAATAATTAATTAAAAATTATTAATAAAAATTCTAATTTATTTCTACAGTTGATTATATTATAATCCTGGTTTTAAATTTTTTTCTATTAATAAATTAATTTTATTTAAGTTGATTTTTATCCTGAAAATAATTTTTTTTTATTTATTTTATTTTATTTTTAAAAAAATCAAAAATAAAGACTAATTAATCTTATTGTCTCTTCTCTTCATTTCAGTAGAATCTTAAAATGACTGACCAAAGTGGTTCTTCTGCACGTGAAGAATAACTAGACTTAATTGATTATGATGAGCCTACTTCTGCAAGTTCTCCTTTAACAAGAAGAATTTCTCAAACTAATAAATCCTTGCCCCAAACAGGATGTAGAGATGGAAGAAGTAGAAATCCTAGTGGACACAACTCAGGATCAGAAGCCTATGATAAACCCACCAGAAGAGCTTCCAAAAGGCTTCAGGATAAAAAAGATGCCATTGTCTCATCAGGTAAAGAATCTGACGACTCACATAAAGGAGTTAAGGACAGAAAGCTTGAGACTAAAGGTAAGGGTAGATGCTTTGGAAGAAAAGGTGAGAAGAACAGATACTTTTCTCCAAGAGAAGAAGAAACCTCTTCCTCCCAGGGATCAACAACAATTGGCTCCCCAGTCCCAAGAGAAGGTGGAAGTTTCCAAGTGGCAGTGGGACTGGCTAAACACTCAGTGGGACTACCTGGCTCAAAACCAGCATCAGTTACCTCAGGCAGGTCCATCAAGGCCCAACCAGGTCAACCCCACTCCTCCCAACCCTTATCAAGGAGGCAAAAGAAGAAGAAAGACCAATATGGTGATACCCAGCAAACCCTGGTACGTCCCTCTATTGATTCTCAAGTGCCTTTTCTTGTGGCTGACTCTGTTCTTTCAGGTAAATCAGGAAGGGAGGATGAAACCTTGAGACCTATAGAGGCTGGGAGTAGTAGAAAAATCACTCATGTATCAAATCCTTTACTTTTAATTGCTACCTCAATGATTAATCCTGATATGGCTGTGATTGATGAAACTCTTGACCCTGAGTTCTATGAGAGTCTGGAAAGTTACTCAGTTTCCTTATTGAGAAACACTCCAGATGTAGCAAGAATTAATGATGAGCACTTGAGAGATATTATTGCCAAGCAAAATCATATAATGAACAATATGCAATTGACTCAGAGATATAATAGTTTGTTAACTGATCAGGGTTATCAAGCATTAAGAAGTGAATCACAGAGAGTCTCTGATGAATTGTCTCATTAAAAAGCAACCCATGAAAAGAAAGTTGCTTTATGGCAAAATATAAAAAATGATTTGTCTAAACTAAAAGATACTGTATCTGCCTGTTGCCAGGAGGTAGAGATAGATAAGATAAATCTGAAAAGATTGAATGACCATTTGTCATCTTTTCAAAATAAAAATCAATTATCTTTTGCAACTATCAATGAGAGTTTATCTAGTCTTCCAAGAATTAAAACAAGACTAACAACCATTGAAGAAAAATTGAACTCATTGTTAAATGACCAAAAATATTCTGACATTTCTGTGAAGGAACATATAGTGCAGGATGCTCAAATAGTACCTGTGGCTATTTCATCTAAAGTAAAAATAGCTCCATAAATACCTGTTGATAACACTGAGGTTCCATCAAAAACTGATGATGCACCAGGATCTGCAACAGAAGGATTAAACAATGAGATTTCAGCACAATTAGAGAAATTACAGCTGCTTCTTACTCAGAAACAAGCTAGTACTAAGGAGACTCCTTCAAATCAAAAGAATTGGCCAAAACTTGACCAGTACCCAACATTTGATAGTGATTCTTCCTCTGATTGGCAACAATTTATTTGCAGAATTGATAACTTAAAAAATTCTTACAAACTCCCAGATGAGGAAATTGTGTCCAAGTTAATTTCTTTGTTCACTAATGTTTCCCTGATGTGGTATGAATCTGTTCTCCTGGATGGGAATGACTACTCATGGGAGGATTGGAAGAAATTAATTAAAGCACAATTTGGTGGCTCCAAGTTCAGAATGGCTCAACAAAGGCAGTATGAGGAAACTAGATATAGCTCTTCTACTGATAAACCTATTGAGTTCTTAATGAAACTTGTAAAAATCTTAGGAGCAATGGACCCAAATATGGAGTTTGATTTATGGAAGGACAGGATCCACTATAAATTACCAATGTCTCTGAGAGACTTGATAGTGGCTAGGACTGAGTTCTCCAAAGAACCCTATTCTTTCATTAATACTTGCAATGAGTTACTTCTAAAAAATAAGTATGATTCCAGAAGATTCATTCCTAGGACCCCTTTGGAGAAACCCTCCACTTACCAACAGAAACCTCTGGAAAATGTTGGTAAACCTTCTGCCCCTGTTGCACCAAAGAAGTATGCAACAAACACTTGCTTCAAGTGCAACAAGCCTTGGCAGAAAGGCCATTTTTGTGACAAGAAGATAAATCTTGTAGAACAAACAGAGGAACATGCTGATGACACAGTGGTACTGGATGATACATCAAGTGATTGTGCCAGCAATATTTCATGTGAATCTCAACAAGAAATCTTGATGCTGGAAGAGGATATCCATTATTTAAATACTATTTACATTGATAATAATGATTTATCTACAGTTGAAGATTCTGAGATCATAAAGAACATTGAGGATAGCTCAATTATTATTGCCCCTCTTAAGGCACCAGTCTTGATCAATGGAACCAGCATTGAAGTTGTTCTGGATTCTGGAGCTGGAGGAAGTGTAGTATCTGAAAGAGCACTTGCTTCAGTAGATCAAGACTATAAATCAAAACTGATGCCTATCATTTCTGAAAATTGGAGAGGGTATGGCTCTGTTTTGTCCCCCATTGGGAAATACAAAGCCACAGTGTTTTTTAAATATAACCATGGTTTTGTAAGAGCTATTTGTGATTTTGTTGTCATGAAAAATGATAACTTGAGCAATTGTTTTATTGTAGGGAATGATATTTTAAACAAGTATAGAATAAAATTGGATCCTTCAAATCAATGTTTCACAATGGGGATGAATGGGAAGAGAAAATTTAAGATTTCCTCCCCTAAAAAAATTAGTAAAACCAGAATTGAACACATGTAATTCTGTGGTTCAATATAAAGGAAGATCTACAAAGGAAATGCATGCCCTTATGTCTGAAATTGACAATGCTTCTTTTGGAGAACAACCTTCTGGTGAGGATAAAGATTCCACCATTAACTTGATAAAATCTTTTCCTATGGCCTTTGCTCATGGGTCACATGAACTGGGATTAGTTAAAGAGGAAATGAAACTTTCATTGTCTTGCCCATTAACTGATATACCACCTAGTTTAAAGAAGAAGCCTTATCCTGCTTCTCCCACAAAGAGAAAAGATATTGAAGACAATATCTCTACCCTTTTAAAAATGAATATTATTGAAAAGGTAGTTGAAACACCTAAATATTGTGTTATCTCACCTGTCCTAATTTCTTATGAGAAAGATAAAGCCAGGTTATGTGGTGATTATAGAGCACTAAACACTTATACTGTTGATGATATCTACCTTTTACCTAGAATTAGCTCTATACATGCTACTTTACAGGGTGCTAAATATATCAGCTGTTTGGATGGTAACAAGGGATATCACCAGGTGCCTGTTGAGAAAAATTCTCAGAACTTTCTGATGATTGCCACTCATATGGGTATTTATAAGTATATTAGGATGCCATTTGGCCCTAAAAATGCCCCTTCAGTTTTCCAAAAAGTAATGGATAACACATTCCATCAAGAGATAATTGAAGGATGGCTGATGGTTTATATTGATGATATCATTATATTCTCAAAAACATTTGAGGACCATCTTAAACACCTGTGTAAAGTATTCCAGAAAATGGATGAAATAAATATGACACTTGCTTTGAAGAAATGTAAATTTGGGTTCCATTCTTTAAAAGTTCTTGGTCATGTTGTTTCAGGCTTACAGATATGTGTTGACCAGAACAAAGTGGCAGCCATACAACAGGTGAAGGCTCCTACAACAGTGAGAGAGCTCCAAAGTTTTTTGGGAATGTGTGGATACTATAGACAGTATATTAAAAATTACCAAGTCATAGCTTTACCCCTTACTTATTTAACTAGAAAGGATGTTGCTTTTGTCTGGAATAGTGAAAGACAAAGAGCCTTTGACACTATGAAACACTGTTTGATGTCAGCACCAATTCTTGCTTTACCTGACTTTAATCAACCATTTGTTTTGTACACTGATGCCAGTTTCATTGGTCTTGGTGCTGCCCTCCATCAAAAACAAGTGATAAATGATAAAGTTTCAGAAGTAGTAATTTGTTATATTTCAAGAACCTTGAGAAATAGTGAATTAAAATATGGTGCTACTCAATTAGAGTGTTTAGCTGTAGTATGGGCTCTAGAAAAGCTTCATTATTACCTAGATGACCAGAAATTTGAACTTGTCACTGACTGCAGTGCAGTTAAATCCCTTTTAAACTTGAAAACACCTAACAGACATATGCTCAGATGGCAGCTGGCTGTTCAAGAGTACAGAGGGAGAATGACAATTATTCATAGGGCTGGTATTGTCCACTCAAATGTGGATATGTTATCTAGGTTACCTTTGGCAAATAATGACTCTAATCCTGCATATGATCCTGAGGACAAAATTATTCATATACATGGGATATATGTGGTTGATATGGAGGAAGAGCTATTACAGCTTATTCTGGATTCATATGATAAGGACACTGACTAGAAAAAATTATGCACCATATTAAATGATCCAAAGAATGCTTCAATACAAGCATTAATTAAAACCCTTCCACCAAAGTACCAAAAAGCTTTGAAAAAAGGTAAATTTTCAATTGATGAAGGATATCTATATTATAGAAGAAAGTTGAGTAATGTTATTGTTATTCCTCCTTCTATGAAAGAAATCATCTTGAAAATTTGTCATGATGACATATTAGCTGGACATTTTGATCTTGAAAAAACAATGATCAGAATTAAGAACACTGCTTGGTGGGCTAATATGTCTGAAGACACAAAATTATATGTTGAATCTTGTGATTCTTGCTAAAAATCAAAAAGATTAACTGGTAAAAGCGCAGGATTAATGCAACATATTGAACCTCCTGATGCTCCATGGAAAATAATAAACATGGATTTTGTAACAGGATTACCTATTGCTGGTAAAGACAGTTATAACTCTTGTTGGGTTATTGTGGATAGATTCACAAAAATGTGTAAATTTATCCCTACCCGCAAGGATGTTTCCACTAAAGAATTAGCTTTCTTATGGTGGTCTCATATGTTTAATACTGCTGGTTTTCCTAAAGCCATAATCTCTGACAGAGACCCTCAATTTACTTCTGAATTTTGGATGTCTCTGATGGATGTTTGTGGCTGTGATCTGAAACTTTCTACTGCCCATCACCCTCAGACTGATGGTTTAGCTGAAAGAATGATTCAGACTTTAGAGGACATGATTAGAAGGTATTGTTCCTTTGGCCTTGAGTATAAAGATAATGAAAGATTCACTCATGATTGGGTTACCTTACTTCCTGGGTTGGAATTTGCTTATAATAGCACTGTTCATTCTGTTACTCAAAGAAAGCCTTTTGAGCTCTGGCTTGGATATGTTCCAAATACTCCTGCCCAAATTCTCAATAAAAAAATACCTAAATTGGATATACATCCTGGTGTAAAATCTTTTCTTCAAATGCAACAACTTTGCAGGAATAATGCTAAAAAATGTATTGAAAAATCATTTGAATATGAGAAGAAGAGATGGGATAAATCCCATTAAGAATACAATTTTAAAAAGGGTGATGAAGTGTTGATTTCTACAGTCCACTTCAACTTAAAAGGTAATAACAAATTGAAAGATCCATTTTTTTGTCCATTTGTTGTCAGAAGAATGATTGGAGATAATGCAGTTGAAGTTATTCTGTATTCCCCATATGACAGAAAACATCCTGTTTTTCCAATATCTCTTTTGAAACCTTACACATCCAATAGTGATTTATTTCCAAAAAGGAGGGGTAGACCAAAGAAAACCCCAAATGAAATCACTGAAACAGCAGAAATTGAAAAAATTCTAAATGACAGAATAGTCACTGCTGAAAAAGGTACAGAATACTTATTGAGATTCAAGAATAAATCATCTGAATATGATTCTTGGATACCTGGGAAGGAGATATCTAATCTTTCTACTCTACTAAAAAAGTATAAAAAGAAAAAATCATAGCATTTTTTTATTGTTTTTTTTAAAGTGAGGGAGTGTCAGCCAGGCTACTAGACTTACCCAGTGAAATAATTAATTATTTACTGGATGAAGCAGCACCTTATCATTTTAAATATTTAATTATAAATTAGCTACATTAAAACTACTTATAATAAATTAACTAATTACAGAATGATAAAATTAAATGAATAATTAAAATTAAATATAAAATTGTCCCTTATATATTTTCTCTAACACTGTGCTCATTTGACAGGTTGGAAGAAATAAAGATTTATATTAAAAAATAGATTTTAAATTAAAATAAGATTTTAATATTCAAATAATATTAAATATATACAAAAATTCAAATTTCTTATTTAGAATTGACTTCTACAGTAAATATTAAATAAATTGATGTATTTCTGACATACTCTGTAAATACATCTTTTTGATGCCTTCCTTTTAGAACAACTTTATTATTTGAAAATACTCCTTCTGGAATATTCTTTTTCTCTCTCTCTCATACTACTGTTTTCAGAATTTGATTGCCATGCTTTGTCCCTCCTTCGCTTATATAAGGCCTCTCTTTTGGTTGTTTTTTATTCATTCCTTTATTACCTTACTTTATTATCACAACTACAATATAACGCTTATCTCTTATATTTTATATCTTTAGTATTTACAAGGACGTAATTCTAATCTATAGCTTATATTGATATTTTAAATTTACCTCTTATCATTGAGTAAAATCATCTTTGATTGAGAAATACGTACCAAATTATTGAGAGTCCAATTAATCCTTAAAATCTTCATACAAACTCCGTACCAAATCTTCTAGACCAAAAGTGTACCTTGACAATTCAAGTCAGTCTTCAAGTAGGCCCAGTTTCTTGATCATGATCTTAACAGTAAGTGGTTTTCTGGTATCTTCAGAAGTATTGATTATCATTTCATAGTGCATCTCCAATGAGCCTGGCAGTCTATTAAGGATAAATTATGGATAATGCTAATCCTCAAACTTCTTTCCAATTAGAGTGAGCTCATTGATTGACAGATGCAACTCTTTCAAGAAACCTCAAATATTTTCTTCAGTGAACTTGATAGAACTGAGGTGTGTATATGCCACTGTGAAATTGGTAGGGCCAGTTGCTGAATATTTTTCAGCCAATTTTTTCCATAGTCCCATTGGATTTGATCTTTCAGTCTCTTTGACCAAGGTATTTAAGTTAGTATTTCCTAATTTTCAGACAATAATTTTTGCCTCTTGACAGCACTTTTAAAGGTAAGCTGACTTGAAATCTTTATCACTGGGGATTGGAATTTTTCCTTTGACCCAATCATCTAGTTCACATTGAGAGAGATAGAATATAATTTTTTATCTTCATTTCAGATCATTGGATGAGTCAAGCATTGTTATGTCTTTCAAAAATTGACCCAAGTGACTTTTTGAATCCATAAAATCATGTGAAGCTAGTCAGATTTTACAACAATTAATAAGATCAAGTGAGATGGTAAAATCTTATGAGAAAACCCATGAAAAATTACAATGGAGTGTTACAAGTAATGTTTTGTCAGCTAAAAATTTTGGTCATTGATTGCACTATATTAATGGCCGTTTGGGATATGATATAAACTATATACACTTGCAGAAAATTATCAAATGGGATCCTAACATTTTAAAATTATTAATATGATCTTTTAAGTTAAAAGATCAAGTGAGTTAGTGAATTATTATTGGCCAACCTAGTAGAAAGCAAGAATGCAATTAAATCAAGTAAATTTTGTATGATGACTATAAGAAATACCTATGAACAATTGTAACAGAGTGTTAGAAGTAATGAATTGTCTGTTAACAATGTTGGTTACTGATAGAACTATATTAATGATAAATGGGAATATGATAGAAAACAAAGGTATAAATGTGTATCTAAATGTAATCATTATTGCCATTGTCTAGCCTATCCCTATAGCCTATCAATAACAGTAAATATGCACATTAAAAACACAATTATTCCCTAGTGTCAAGAGTGACATGAGAAAAAGAATTCAATGTATGCAGAATTTTTTCTTTGAGTTAGGAAGCACTAGTGGTAGAATCCTGACATTCCCAACATTATAATAACAAGCCACTCATTAGAAAAGGAATACTTACTCCCCAACCATTTATTTCCCCACCAATTTTTTTTTGAATTGTTTCCCTGCTCCACCCCAAACTTTATGCCAAGACCCTGTGGAAGAGCCTATGCTTAATCTTTGACTTCTAAGACAGTAAAATTCTAAGGTGACCAAAAACTTCAACCTTTTGGACTTATTCCCCAAGATAACCCCCACATTCAACTATGGCCTCACCATCTCACCCTTCCAAAATACCTTCCCCCACACAGTATCACTTGAGGATATTTAAAAATGCCAAGAAGCTCCTAGCTCCATTTCAAAAGCTACATGTAATTTTGAAACACTTTATATTGATGGTTCCAGCTGGAATAGCTGGGATTGGCATATTCAGGATGCAATGACTGAATATATTTGGTGATCATGCCATAGTTTTTTGTATGGCATCAATTTGTTGATCTTGTTCATTGATTGACTTCTCTGAAGTAAAATTACCAAAGGATAAAGAATTAAGAATCAATTCAATTGATACTTTTTTAAGTGGAGTGGATGATTGTCTCTCAAATTCTATTGATGAAGGATCTCCTTTGGAAAAACTGACCATGGAAGACTCAAACAATAAACTTCTCTCTTCATTCTAGATGAGCCAACCATAATTATTTTTTAGTAGCCAATGATTCCAACTTCAATAGCATAACTGTCTAGCTTTTTATGAAGCTCTTTGTTTACATGAACATATGCTTTTTCACCAAGTGTTCTCATGTTATTGAAGTTTAGATTTGTGCCAAAAATCATGATGAGAGGTTTCCAGTCTGTGATATTAATATTTGAGATTTGGTTATGAATGAGAGAAGCCTATTGATAAGCTAGTCCCTAACATGAATTAAGTAATAAGCTAGCAAGAAGTCATGTTCTAGCAATGTCACCTACTTTCCTGTTAAACCATTTAGCAATACCATTTAGTTCAGGGTGGTAAGGTATCCTGACTTCATGTGTGGCTCCAATAAAGGATAAATATGTCTTCATTGCATTTCTATGAAGTTTTACTCCATCAGTGTGTAAGACTAAAATCTTCTTTCCAGTAACTGTGGTTAGTTTAATATGAAAAGTATGAAAAGCATCCAAAGCATCACTTTTATGTTTTAGTATAAAAAATTCACCATACATTGTGAATGATTCACAGAAAAAAGCAGAATATTGATAAGCTTCAAGACCAAAAGCACAATATCTTCTTATCATATCTTCCAAAGTTTGTATCATTATCCCTGCTAGCCCATCAGTTTGTGGATGGTGTTCTGTAGAAAGTTTTAATTAACAACCTGACACATCAATAAGTGATGTCAAGAATTCAGAAGTATATTTTGGATCTCTGTCTGATACTATCACTTTGGGGAAACCTGTTATATTTAAAATTTGTGTCCACCATATGTGAGCTAAGTCCTTAGCAGAGACCTCTTTGTGGGTTGGAATAAATGTACACATTTTTGTAAACCTATCCACAATTACCCAGCAGGAGTTATAGCTCTTATACCCTGCTATTGTCAATCCAGTTAGAAAGTCTATGTTAAACACTTTCCATGACACCTTGGTTGCCCAATTTTTTGTAACAAACCAGATCTTTTCCTTGTCAATCTTTTAGATTTATGACAAGAATCACATGTTTCAACATATTTCTGAACATCATCAGACATGTCAATCCACAAGGCTGTGTTTTTTACTCTGGTTAATGTGATAAGGAAGTCAAAATGACTTGCCAATATATCATCATGACATATTTTTAACATTAACTCCTTCATTATTGGGGGAATTAAAATTACATTACTTAATTTTTTCCTGTAATATATAAAACCATCCTCAATGGAAAGTGTTCCTTTCTCCAATGCTTCTCTGTACCTTTGTGGTAATTTTTTTCTTAAATAAATCATTGAAGCATCAGATGGATCATTTAATATTGTAGTAAGCTTACTAAAGTCAGGATATGAACTATGATTATTAAGAATTTATTGCATAAATTCATCCCCAAGGTCTACAATATTAATTCCAAAAATTTTAATAATCTCTGTGTCAGGAACATAAGCAGGATTATAATAATTATTAGGTAGAGTTAATTTAGATAAAAAATCTACATTAGAGTATAAATTTCTTGCTCTATATATAATAGTCATCCTTTCTCTATACTCTTGCACATTTGATTTCTATCTAAACATGTGACTATCTGGAGTTTTCATGCTCAAAAGTGACATAACTGCATTACAGTCAGTTATCAGCTCAGATTTTTAGTCCTCAAGGTAATAATATAGCTTATCAAGGGCCCATACTACTTCCAAAAATTCAAGTTGAGTAGCACCATATTACAATTCACTGTTTCTTAGAGTTCTTGAAATGTAACAGATTACTACTTCTGTCATTTACCCTTCAATAAGTTGTTTCTGATGCAAGTCAGCACGCAAACCAATAAAACATACATCAGTGTAAAAGACAAACGGTAGTGATAAATTTGGTAATCCCATGATTGGAGATTTCATCAGGCATTCTTTTAACTTATAAAGAGCGTTTTGTCTTTCATCATTCCAAATGAAAGCTTCTGATTTCTTTATCATTTTTTTCAAGGATGCAGAAATTTATTAGTAGTTTTTTATATATTGTCTATAATAACCACTCATACCAAGAAAAGATTGTTACTCCTTAACATTTTGAGAAATTCTAATATTCTTGATTGCAGCAACTTTTTTTTGGTCAAAACATATTTTTAAGCTAGATACAATATTACCAAGCACCTTTAAAGAATCAAATCAAAATTTAAATTTCTTCAATGCAAGGGTCATTTTTATTTCATCCTTTTTCTGAAATACCTTCTTTTAATGGATTAGGTGTTTACCATATGTTTTAGAGAGCACTATGATATCATCAATGTATATCATTAACCACCATTCAATAATTTAATTATGGAATGTGTTATGCATTAATTTCTAAAATACTAAAGGAACATTTTTTTGTTCAAATGGCATCCTGACATATTTTTAAATTCCCATATGTGTTGTTATCAACAAATAGTTCTGTGAATTCTTTTCAACAGGAATTTGGTGTTACCTTTTATTTCCATATAAGCAGCTTATATACTTAGCAACTTTCAGTGTAGCATGTATAGAGGCTATTCTTGGAAAGGTGTAAGTATCATCTACAGTTAATGTATTTAATGCTCTATAATCACCACACAGTCATGCCTAATCTTTCTCATAAGAAAAAAGGACTTATGATATCACACAATATTTTGGTGCAGTTTCTATCTTTTCAATAATTTTCATGTTCAACAAAATTTGAATATTATCCTCTATGTCCTTTCTCTTCATTGGTGAATCAAGGTATTGTTTCTTTTTAAGGCTAGAAGGAATATTATCCAGATCACAGGTTAAACTAATATTCATCTCATTATATTTCATCAGGCCAAGTTCATTAGTCCCATGTGCTAAAGCCATTGGAAATGCCTTTTTAAAATCCCAAATATTTGTTTTCTAAGTTTAATTTATCTGAGTGCCAAATGATGCTTTGGAAATTTCTGTTTCCAGAAGTTCCATCTCATGGGTTTCTCTTCCTTTGCAAGGAACTTCTATTTCTGACTCAATTCTCAAGACTGTGTTAAAAGAATGCATTTCAAATTTTTC
The DNA here is from genome assembly GCA_030280995.1 of Hemileia vastatrix. Lineage (NCBI taxonomy): Eukaryota > Fungi > Basidiomycota > Pucciniomycetes > Pucciniales > Zaghouaniaceae > Hemileia > Hemileia vastatrix. Next base: position 52,095,826 of record JASXTE010000001.1, read on the forward strand.
TTACCATTCATGCTAATTGTGAAATAATTATTAGCAGGGTCTAATTTTACACCAAAATTTTTTAGAATGTCATTACCAATGATAAAACAGCTACTAAAATTATTACTATCCATTATTACAGAGTCACAAGTTACTCTTACATTACCATGTTATCAGCTTGGATATCCTTAATTAATTTTGAAGGTGCTGAGATCAGTAAAGATATAAAAGCTGATAAATTGAGAATGATACCTATCATGGTTCCAGAAATAATTTCTGGAGAAACTGTAAATATATTTTTAGACTCAGGAAATTCTGGCTCTGTTGTTTCTACATGTGCATTAAAAAAATTGATATTGAATTTAAGTCAAATCTTGAACCCCTTTGGAGAAAAGATTGGAGAGGAATTGGATCAGTACTACACCCCATTTGTACAAGAAAGCTGCTATTTTATTCAAAAATAAACATGGTTATGTAAAAGTAACTTGTGACTTTGTAGTAATGTATAATACTAATTTTAGTAGCTGTTTTATCATTGGTAATGAAATTCTAAAAAATATTGGTGTAAAATTAGACCCTGCTAATAATTGTTTCACAATTGGAATTAATGGTTAGGAAAAATTTGAAATAAATTCTTTTAACACAGTCTTGAACATTGATTCAGAAGTAGAAGTTCCTTGAAAAGTAAGGGAAACCTGTGAGATGGAACTTCTGGAAACAGAAATTTCCAAAGCATCATTTGGCACTCAGATAAATTAAACTTAGAAAACAAATATTTGGGATTTTAAAAAGGCATTTCCAATGGCTTTAGCACATGGGAATAATGAACATGGCCTGATGAAATATCATGAGATGAATACTAGTTTAACATGTGATTTGGATAATATTCCTGCTAGCCTTAAAAAGAAACAATACCTTGATTCACCAATGAAGAGAAAGGACATAGAGGATAATATTCAAATTTTGTTGAACATGAAAATTATTGAAAAGATAGAAACTACACCAAAATATTGTGTGATATCATAAGTCCTTTTTTCTTATGAGAAAGATTAGGCATGACTGTGTTGTGATTATAGAGCATTAAATACATTAACTGTAGATGATACTTACCCCTTTCCAAGAATTGCCTCTATACATGCTACACTGAAAGGTGCTAAGTATATAAGCTGCTTATATGGACATAAAAGGTAATACCAAATTCCTGTTGAAAAGAATTCACAGAACTATTTGTTGATAACAGCACATATGGGAATTTAAAAATATGTCAGGATGCCATTTGGAAAAAAAAAATTTCCTTTAGTATTTTAGAAATTAATGCATAACACATTCAATAATGAAGTTATTGAATGGTGGTTAATGATATACATTGATGATATCATAGTGTTCTCTAAAACATATGATAATCACCTAATCCATTCAAAGAAGGTATTTCAGAAAAAGGATGAAATAAAAATGACCATTGCATTGAAGAAATTTAAATTTGGGTTTGAGTCTTTAAAGGTGCTTGGTCATATTGTATCTAGCTTACAAATATTTTTTGACAAAAAAAAGTTTCTGCAATCAAGAGTATTAGAATTCCTCAAAATTTTAATAGGGTTTAAATCTTTTCTTGGTATGAGTGGTTATTATAGACAATATATAAAGAACTACCAATTAATTTCTGCATCCTTGACAAAAATGATAAAGAAAGAAGAAGTTTTCATTTGGAATGATGTAAGACAAAAAGCTTTTGATAATTTTAAAGAATTCCCAATGAAAGCTCCAATCATGGGATTACCAGATTTCTCACTACCTTTTGTCTTGTATACTGATGCATGTTTTATTGGTCTGGGTGCTTCCTTGCATCAAAAACAACTTATTGAAGGGAAAATGTCAGAAGTAGTAATCTGTTTCATTTCAAGAACTCTGAAAACAGTGAATTGAAAATGGTGCTACTTAAATTGAATGCTTGAAAATTCTATGAGCTCTTGAGAAGCTAAATTATTACCTTGAGGACCAAAAATTTGAGTTGATAACTTTTATGCAGCCTTGACCACACTGATAAAGAATTTTTTAGCTTTCATTTGGAATAATGAAAGACAAAAAGTCTTTGATAACTTAAAGGAATTCCTGATGACAGCTCAAATCTTAAGATTAATAGAGTTCTCACTACCTTTTGTCTTGTATACTGATTCAAGTTCTATTGTTTTGGGTGCTGCCTTGCATCATAAACAACTTATTGAAGGAAAAATGTCTGAAGTAGTAATCTGTTGCATTTTAAGAACTCTGAGAAATAGTGAATGGAAATATGGTGCTACTCACATTGGATTTTTGGAAATGGTATGGGCTCTTGAGAAGCTAAATTATTACCTTGAGGACCAAAAATATGAGTTGATAAATTTGCTGCACCCTTGACCACACTGATAAAAAAATTGCAAGCTTTCATTTAGAACAATGAAAGACAACAAGCTTTTGATAAGTTGAAAGAAAGTTTGATGAAAACTCCCATCTTGGGAATACCAGATTTCTCACTACATTTCTATTGTATAATGATGCAAGTTTTATTGTTTGGGTGCTGCCTTGCAACGAAAACAACTTATTGAAGGGAAAATCTTAGAAGTATTAATCTGTTTTGTTTCAAGAACTCTGAGAAAAATTGAATTCAAGTATGGTGCTACTCAACTTGAGTGTTTGGAAGTAGTATGGGCTCTTGAGAAGCTACATTATTACCTTGAGGACCAAAGATTTTAGTTGATAACTGACTTTAGTGCAGTTGAGTCACTTTTTAACATCAAAACTCCTAATAGGAAAATTTTTAGATGGCTACTAGCTGTAAAAGTGCACAGAGGAAGATGAATATTACACATATAGCAGGAAATTTATACTCTAAGGTAGATTTTTTTTCTAGAGTACCTCTACCTAATAATGATGATAATCCTGCTTATGTTCCTGACACAGAGATTATTTACATTTTTATAATTTATATTGTAGACCTTGGAGATGAATTTATGCAATAAATTCTTGATAATAATGCTTCTGATCCTGAATTTAGTAAGCTTACTAAAATATTAAATGATCCATCTGATGCTTCAATGAGTTCTTTAAGAAAAAAATTGCCACAAAGATACAGAGAAGCATTGAAGAAAGTAAAATTTTCCATTGAAGATGGTTTTATATATTATAGGAAAAAAATAAGTAATGTAATTTTAATTTTCCCTTCAATGAAGGAGTTAACCTTAAGAATATGTCATGATGATATATTTGCAGGTCACTTTGACTTTCATAAAACATTAAAAAGATTAAAAAAAACACAGCTTGGTGAATTAGCATGTCTGATGTACACAAATATGTTGTAACATGTGATTCTTGTCAAATATCTAAAAGATTGACGGAGAAAAGAGCTGGCTTGTTACACAAAATTGAGCAACCAAAGGCTCCAGGGGAGATGGTAACATGGACTTTGTAACTGGATGGGCATTAGCAAGGCATAAGAGCTATAACTCCTGCTGGGTAATTGTGGATAGGTTTAAAAAAATGTCTACATTTATTCCAACCCACAAAGAGGTCACTGCTAAGGACTTAGCTTTCATATGGTGTACACAAATGTTAAATGTAGCAGGTTTTTACCAAGAAATAGTATCAGACAAAGATTCAAAATATATTTCTGAATTCTGGACATAACTTATTGATGTTTCAGGTTGTTAATTAAAACTTTCTACAGCACACCATCCACAAACTGATGGGCTGGCAGAGAGAATGATACAAACTTTGGAAGATATGATAAGAAGATATTGTGATTTTGGGTTTGACTTTAAAGAAAATAGGGGGTGTCAGTTCTGGAAAATCTGCACTTAAAAATGTACTTATTTAATTGCATATTTCTGAAACACTCTAGCCCCAAAACTGGTGGATTTCAAAATGAAATAAGTCTCTTATTTCACTCAAATCTGCACTTTTTCAACCAAAAGTGCTGATTTCACTATAGCGTCCCATTTCAATAATTTTTCAGCATCATCCCATTCATACACAGCACTCCGCAGCATAACACTTCATAGCTCAAAACATCATATATCATTTTAATTTTTATACCATATAAGAGTCATGCCATCCTCATTTTCAAATCATGATAGGCTACATCAAGAAATGATCTTCATAGCTCTTGATCTCCTCTTTGACTCTGATTGCAATACTGATTCCAATCTTAAAGAAGATTTTCTTTTTTTATCAAAAATGGCCAGAAAACATTACCTTCTTCCTAGAAAGCCCCAAGTACTTCATACCCCCAAGTACACCATTCAAACCCTTCTTAACCTATATGTACCCAGTTTTAGACAGTTGTTCAGGAATTCACAGGAATTTTTCCTTAAATTTCTTGAGCTTATTCAGGACCACCCCATCTTTAACAATAATTTTCAAAAACCACAACTTGATCCTTCAATTCAATTGGCCATCACACTATGCTGTTTGTGTTCCAATGGTAATCTTTAATTTAGGATATGGCTCTGTTAACACTTATAAAAAACAATGCAGCACTTCTATTGTCAGAATAGCCTAGTATATAAGTATGATATAATAGTGTTTATTTATGGTCCTACTACTTATTGATAAATGATTTAGTGATTAAACCTCAGGGGAAGACTAATAAAATAGTTATACTCAAATAAAACTCACAATACTTGGATTTTTAATGTGTGCTAGTGGTGGAAAATAGATGAATAAAATATAGTTATAGCTTATATAAAGATAATATCAATTTATAATGGCTTTATAATATATTTCTAAATGTTAATAATTGTATAGTAGTGTTTGTTGGAGTTTTAGTAATTGAATGATGATAAATAACCGTCAAAATCCCTCCTTACTTATACCCAAATCCACTGGAGTGCACAGACCTTCAATCCAGATGATGTCACTGCTATCCCCGGCAATTACAGCACTGTGAGGGCCCATCACCTCCCCATGGTTTCCACTTCAAGCAGGTTTAACACCCAGACCTCCAGTAAGGATCCTCCATCACTATTAATAATAACACAGATCCATACCATAAATAGAAAATCCAGATAAAAGTGGATACCATAAAGAAACAGATAAAATAAACAATCAAAAAGAGATTTAATGAAACCAAAAGCATATAAAGGAAACAAATAAAATGTCCAAGCCCCCAATAACATCCCCAAGCATCCACATTAACCCAGAAATGTCCTTCCAACCCATAAATCCGTGAATAACCATCCAAGGAAGTAATTTTAGTTGTCCAAACTGGGTGTATGCGCCTGATATAGGTGTCTATGCTTCTGTAGGCGTTGTGATTCCACTGCTTTCGTCCATATGACCTAAAATAAGCAGAAAAACAAAGGTTATAGGCTATTAAGGGGCTAAAACCCACTTATATACCTAAATATACATAATATACTGCATATTTCACTGAATATGAGATTTATGTATACATATAAGCTTATGTATGTCAATAATTACTTCATATCACTTAAGATAAGTATATTATGACTCCATTAACACCTTAATAAGTATTATTAGGCTATGGATAAGCTATTTAAACTACTATAAGTTATATAATAGAATAATAATTATATATATATATAATAAAATAATATATATTATTATTTTAACCTTATCTTTAATATATAAGCTAAATTTACTTAAGGTTATCTTATTTTAAGCATAAGAAATACTCAGTCCTAGGGATATCTAGGCTGACACTCCCTCACCCCAAAAAAAAAACAATAAAAAAAATGTTAAAACATTTTAATTAAAACTAAGGAGTGAAATAAAAGATAAAAAATAAAAAATAATTTTTATAATACATATACTGAATAAACTGTATTATTTAGATTTAAATTTTTTCAAGAGATTTTTAAGATCAGAGATTTCCATTTTCTGGAATCCACTGGTCATATTCACTTGATTTATTTTTAAATCTTAATAGATACTCAACTCCCTTTTCTTTTGTAAGGTGTCTCCTTTTAAGTATCTTTTCAATTTCTGCCTTTTCAACTATTTCTTCAGGTTGCTGTTTATGCCTTCCTGATCTTCTTGGAAATAAAGAAGTATCATTAGAATGGTATGGTTTTATAAGAGAAATAGGAAATACTGGATGTTTTCTATCATATGGTGCATATAGAATAACCTCAACAGCATTATTACCAACCATCTTTTTCACTACAAATGGTCCAATGAATGGATCCTTCAATTTAACATTACCATTTAAATTGAAATGTAGTGTTGAAATAAGGACTTCATCACCCTCTTTGAACATTTGTTCTTTATGGGCTTTATCCCATCTTTTCTTTTCATACTCAAACGCCTTATTTATACATTCTTGAGCATGTTTTCTGCATAATTCCTGCATCTGAAGAAAAGATTTAGTACCTGGATGGATATCCAATCTAGGTAACTTATTAAGAGTTTTAGCAGGGGTATTAGGTACATAACCCAACCATAACTCAAATGGCTTCTTTCCAGTGACAGAATGTACTGTACTATTGTATGCAAATTCTAAACCTGGGATAAGGGTTACCCAATCATGCATGAATTTTTCATTGTCTTTAAAATTAAGACCAAAAGCACAATATCTTCTTATCATATCCTCTAAAGTTTGTATCATTCTTTCTGCTAGCCCATCAGTCTGTGGATGGTGTGCTGTAGAAAGTTTTAATTGACACCCTGAAACATCCATAAGTGATGTCCAGAACTCAGAAGTAAATTTAGGATCTCTGTCAGAAACTATTGCTTTGGGGATACCTGCTATATTTAACATTTGTGTCCACCATAAAAAAGCTAAGTCCTTTGCAGAAACCTCTTTGTGGGTAGGAATAAATTTACACATCTTTGTAAATCTATCTACAATTACCCAGCAGGAGTTATAACTCTTATGCCCTGCTATTGGCAAACCTGTTACAAAGTCCATGTTAATGATTTCCCATGGAGCTTTTGGTTGCTCAATTTGTTGTAATAAACCAGCTCTTTTTCCTGTTAATCTTTTAGATTTTTGACAAGAATCACATGTTTCAACATATTTCTGAAAATCCTCAGACATGTTAATCCACCAAGCTGTGTTTTTTACTCTGGTTAATGTTTTATGGTGGTCAAAATGACCTGCTAATATATCATCATGACATATACTTAACATTAACTCCTTCATTGAAGGGGAAATTACAATTACATTACTAAATTTTTTCCTGTAATATATAAAACCATCCTCAATGGAAAATTTTCCTTTTTCTAATGCCTCTTTATACTTATTTGGTAATGTTTTTATTAAAACATTCATTGAAGCATTAGATGGATCATTTAATATTGTAGTGAGTTTACTCAAGTCAGGATCTGAATCATAATTATTAAGAATTGATTGCATAAATTCATCCTCAAGATCTACAATATAAATGCCATAAATGTTAATAATCTCTGACTCAGGAACATAAGCAGGATTATCATCATTATTCGGCAGAGGTACTCTAGATAACAGATCTACATTAGAGTGCAAGGTTCCTGCTCTATGTGTAATAGTAATCTGTCCTCTGTATTCTTGTACAGCTAATTGCCATCTTAACATGTGTCTATTAGAAGTTTTCATGTTTAAGAGTGACTTAACTGCACTACAGTCAGTTATTAACTCAAATTTTTGGTCTTCAAGGTAATAATGTAGCTTTTCAAGAGCCCATACTACTGCCAAACACTCAAGTTGAGTAGCACCATATTTCAATTCACTACTTCTCAGAGTAGGTGAAATATAGCAGATTACTACTTCTGACATTTTTCCTTCAATAAGTTGTTTTTGATGCAAAGCAGCACCCAGTCCAATAAAACTTGCATCTTTATATAATACAAAAGGTAATTAGAAATCTGGTAATCACAAGATAGGAGCTGTCATTAAACATTCTTTCAACTTATCAAAAGCTTGTTGTCTTTCATTATTCCAAATGAAAGCTTCTGATTTCTTATCAGTGTTGTCAGTGGTGCAGCAATTGATTGGTAGTTTTTTATATATTGTCTTTAATAACCACACATTCCAAGAAAAGATTGTACATCCTTTACATTTTGAGGAATTCCAATATTCTTTATTGCAGCCACTTTATTTTGGTCTACACATATTTGTAAGCCAGATCAATATGACCAAGCACTTTTAAAGATTCAAACCCAAATTTACATTTTTTCAATGCAAGGGTCATTTTTATTTCATCCATTTTTTGAAATACTTTCCTTAAATGGATTAAGTGTTTGTCATAAGTTTTAGAGAACACTATGATGTCATCAATGTATACCATTAACCATCCCGCAATCATTTCATTATGGAATGTTACATCCATTAACTTCTGAAATACTGATGGAGCATTTTTTGGTCCAAATGGCATTCTGACATACTTATAAATTCACATGTGTGTTGTTATCAACAAAAAGTTCTGTGAATTCTTTTCAACAGGAATTTGATGGTACCCTTTATTTCCATCTAGGCAACTTATATATTTAGCACCTTTAAGGGTAGCATGTATAGAGGCAATCCTTGGCAAGGGATAAATATAATCTACTGTAAATGTATTTAATGCTCTATAATCACCGCACAGTCTTGCTTTATCTTGTTCATAAGAAATTAGCACTGGTGATATTACACAATATTTTGGAGTAGTTTCAACCTTCTCAATAATGTTCATTTTTAATAACATCTTAATATTATCCTCTATGTCTTTCCTCTTCATTGGTGAAGCAGGGTATGGTTTCTTTTTAAGACTAGCAGGAATATTATCCATATCACAGGTTAAACTAATCTTCATTTCATGATTTTTTACAAGGCCAAGTTCATTTGTACCATGTGCAAAAGCCATTGGAAATGCTTTAATTAATTCCAAAATATTATTTTTCTCAGCCTTACTTATCTGAGTGCCAAATGATGCTTTTGAAATTTCTGTTTCCAGAAGTTCCATCTCATTGGATTCTCTTCCTTTACACGGGGAATTTGTGACGGACTCAATATGTAAGACTGTGTTAAAAGAATTTATTTTAAATTTCCTTTTACCATTCATGCCAATTGTAAAATTGTTATTAGCAGGGTCTAATTTTACACCAAATTTAGTCAGAATATCATTTCCAATGATAAAACAGTTACTAAAATTGATATTATCCATTACTACAAAGTCACAAGTTACCCTTACATAACCATGTTGATTTTTGAAGAAAACAGCAGCTTTGTATTTACCAATGGGGTGTAGCACTGATCCAAAACCTCTCCAATTTTTACTTTGAAGTGGCTCAAGCTTAGACTTATATTCACTATCAATTTTGTGTAATGTATTAGTGGAAACCTCAGAACCAGCAGCTCCTGTGTCCAGTACTATATTAACATTTTCACCAGAAATGATAGCTGGAACCGTGATAGGTGCCATTCTAAAGTTATCAGCTTGTATATCCTTAATGATTTCAGCATCCTTAAAATTCATTAAAGATTCATTTGAGTCCATATTTAATATTGGATTTTCAAAGATGGACAAATCATCTTCCAACATACAGACTTCATTTTCTTCACTATATGAGATATTGCTGTCATAATCACTTTATTCTTTACTTTTTTTAGTGTCAGTTTCAGATTCACGTTGATTTTCAACAATATTTATGTTTTTCTCACATTTGTGACCTTTGACAAAAGGTTTGTTACACTTATAACAAGTATTTGTTTCATACTTTTTAGGTACTACAGGTGCAGTAGGTTTTTTCTGCTTCTTCTGAAGTGTTTTTGAATTCTGAGTTGTTACAGGTTCAACATTTTGTTTATAAGTGGAATGCCTTGATTCATACTTATGGTTTAATAATATTTCATTGCAAATATTAATAAAGTCAGAATATTCAGTAACATTTAATGTTCTAGCTACAACAATGTCTCTGACAGATATAGGTAATTTGTATATTATCTTATCTTTCCATAAGTTAAAATCCATATGAGGCTCAATGGCTTTTAATATTTTGTGTAAATTCATTAAAAATACCATAGGTTTGTCACCATTCAACGGATTATACCTAGTTTTCTCATAAAGTCTCTGCTGAGTAAGCCTGAATTCAGAACCTCCAAATTGTTTTTTCAATAAGTTGTTACATTCAGCCCAAGAGTAATCTTTACCCTCACTCAATACAGCATAAAACCATGATAAAGCAACATCCTTAAATAAAGAAATTAATTTTGATGTTATTTCTTCATCTGGTAACTTATATGAGAATCTCAAGTTGTCAATTCTTTGAATAAAATGTTGCCAATCAGAGCTGGCTTCCCCATCATAAGTTGGGTACTGATCTATCTTAGGCCAGTTTTTCTGATTGGATTTTATCTCACTAATCTTAGGTAAATTCAACAACTCATTTACTTTTGATAAATGGTCTTGTATTTCCTCCTGCACGGATTTGTGACTTAAATTTTCAGATTTGACACTACCACCAGATGGTTTTAATTGTGGTGGTATAGGGAAGGATTGAGATTCACTTTTGCCAATGAAAGGATTATTATTATATTGATTATACTTATGATTATCCTGGTTCATTAGTAGATTGGCAGTTTCAATCTCAATTTTAGTTAATCTTTGTAGCAACTCAGAGACACTTTGATTTGTCTGGGCAAAAGATAGCTTTGTTCTTGATTCAGTTTTTAATAAATGTGTTTCATATAATTTTTCTAACTCACAGAATTTGTTTGAAAGTTCATTATATTTATTACTCAATGAATCATATTTAAGATTTAGAGACAAATGTTCTTTCTCTAATTCTTTATTATGTGTTGCTAATTGAGAAATGTTTAATGTCAAGGATGAAATTGTATCACTAGTGAGCTTAACTGTCTGTTCCTCACAATCAGTCATTCTATTCCACAATGCTGAAACAACTCTATGGACAGTTGGATTATTGTTAAAATATTCCATGTCTTCCTTTTCAATTCTCTCACTCTCCTGTGAACTTCTCATCTCACTAGTAGGTGGTTGCAACTGAGGGTTAACTGTATTATCATTATAAATAGTACTGTTATTGTGGACAAAAGACAAGTCAGGTGTATCTACTCTAAAACCTAAGTTTCTTAAATCCTCCACTATTTTTTGCACAGATTTAACATCAATAGAATTACCTATATTGTAACTATCAGTATTATGTTCAATCTGAGAGGGTAATCTACTTACCATGGGATGGTTTCCAGTCCTGATTTTTGGCGCTTTTTTCCTTTGTAAGGGTGAGCTGAGGAAGTCAGATGAGGTGGAGGATCCCTGTTGCAACTGTGGCTTGTCCACTGTTGATGAAACCAGTCCCATTTCCATTTGTCTACCAGGATTTTCTCCTGGGAGTGAGTTGACCAGCCTTGGATAGGGGGTTGCTGATTTGACTGACTGGGCTGGCCTCCCTTTAACTCTGACAATGCCTGATTCATCTGCTGAAACCCTACCTTGCAATTGTTTTGCAATTGCTCTACCTCTTTGAACATGAGTGATTTGGATTCTTCCAATTTCAGAACCTGTTTGGCCAGGTGGGATAGTTGATCCTGAAGAGGAGGAGACGTCTTTTTTATAGTTATTTTTTTTAAGAGGGTGTCCTTTTCCTCTATACTCATGCTTTCTGCCTGGGGGTATTGTTGACCCTCCATGGTGATGTCCTGGAAAGTTGTTGTTAGCTTTAGACCTGGTGTTATAAGCAGGCTTTTCACTTACACTGTCCTGGGGAGCACTCATATTGTTAAAAATGACAATATTTGACATCTACAAAAGGAAAAAGCTCTATGGAATTAGTAGACAAAAGATATTAGCAATGTTATTACTAATAAAAAAGCAATGGAGCTTCCCCTGAATTTATATCTTTATTTATTTAAATAAATTATAAGAAAATTTGAAAAAATCTGTTAAAAATATAATAATAAGTTTAACTAGACCTCTATAAGGGTGAATAAGTAGCTTACCAAGCTTTAACCAAATACCAATTTAATTGGGTTTTATATTGGTGTCCAAATACCAAGTGAAATTGGGTTTATATTGGGTACAGTTACTACTGTAAATACCTAATTTTTATGATAAAAAATTAGTAAAATTATTTTAAGGGTTCTTTTCCGCAATCACTGAGTTATTATGACCCACTAATATGCATCAGACCCAAATATTTGGTTATTTTGAGCTGAACTAAAGTAAAAATCACGTCCCAAGGCTTATACTAAATAATAAGTAAAATATAAGGAAAGACCCCCAATTGTCAGTATAGCCTAGTATATAAGTATGATATAATAGTGTTTATTTATGGTCCTACTACTTATTGATAAATGATTTAGTGACTAAACCTCAGGGGAAGACTAATAAAATAGTTATACTCAAATAAAACTCACAATACTTGGATTTTTAATGTGTGCTAGTGGTGGAAAATAGATGAATAAAATATAGTTATAGCTTATATAAAGATAATATCAATTTATAATGGCTTTATAATATATTTCTAAATGTTAATAATTGTATAGTAGTGTTTGTTGGAGTTTTAGTAATTGAATGATGATAAATAACCATCAAAATCCCTCCTTACTTATACCCAAATCCACTGGAGTGCACAGACCTTCAATCCAGATGATGTCACTGCTATCCCCGGCAATTACAGCACTGTGAGGGACCATCACCTCCCCATGGCGTCCACTTCAAGCAGTTTCAACACCCAGACCTCCAGTAAGGACCCTCCATCACTATTAATAATAACACAGATCCATACCATAAATAGAAAATCCAGATAAAAGTGGATACCATAAAGAAACAGATAAAATAAACAATCAAAAAGAGATTTAATGAAACCAAAAGCATATAAAGGAAACAAATAAAATGTCCAGGCCCCCAATAGCATCCCCAAGCATCCACATTAACCCAGAAATGTCCTTCCAACCCATAAATCCGTGAATAACCATCCAAGGAAGTAATTTTAGTTGTCCAAACTGGGTGTATGCGCCTGATATAGGTGTCTATGCTTCTGTAGGCGTTGTGAGTCCACTGCTTTCGTCCATATGACCTAAAATAAGCAAAAAAACAAAGGTTATAGGCTATTAAGGGGCTAAAACCCACTTATATACCTAAATATACATAATATACTGCATATTTCACTGAATATGAGATTTATGTATACATATAAGCTTATGTATGTCAATAATTACTTCAAATCACTTAAGATAAGTATATTATGACTCCATTAACACCTTAATAAGTATTATTAGGCTATGGATAAGCTATTTAAACTACTATAAGTTATATAATAGAATAATAATTATATATATATATATAATAAAATAATATATATTATCATTTTAACCTTATTTTTAATATATAAGCTTAATTTACTTAAGGTTATCTTATTTTAAGCATAAAAAATACTCAGTCCTAGGGATATCTAGGCTGACATCTATCAACTCCTTGGAATATAAGATTCTCACCTGGCTAAATAAAGAAGAGCAACTTGAATCATCTCAGGTTATGAAAGAAGAGGGCTTCCCAGGATGTATTGGTTTTGTTGATGGTACTACTATTCCTTTGAGTCAGAAACCTACTCAAGGTGGAAACAATAACTTTGACTGTAAAAAGAGGTGGCTTATTTTTAATTCCATTCTTTCTTTTTCTTCATACTAACACAAGCAACTATATCTTCTCCATAGATATTAAATTTCTGTTCAGCTTATACATGAAATCAATAAAAAAATTATATCTTTCTTCTCTGGCTATCCTGGATCATGTCATGATTCCTACATCTTTCAGAGAATGCAAATTTAAAAATAACCTGAAAAATTCTTTGATGAAGATCAGTATCTTATGGCTGATTCTGCTTATGTGAATGGAAAGTATTTCCTTCCTGCTTTTTGGGTTGCAGCATCTGAAGACAGTCAAAATTCCAAGTTCAATAATCATTTGGCAAAGTCAACAGCAGTTATTGAACATTCTATTGGAATCTTGAAAGGTTGTTTTTCAAGTTTAAGGGAATTAAGGAGTCCTATTAGAAATAAGTCCAAAATGGAGGCAGTGATCAAATGGATTCTGTGTTGAACTATACTTCATAACCTGCTAACTGACCTCAAGGATCAATGGCTAGAGTTATATGAAGATGAAGAAGTTGAAACACCTCCCACTATATCCAACACTTCTATCTCTAAAATACTAGCATACAAGCAAAAATTCTTCCAATAACACTAGCACATTGGGATATTTAGAAATTTATTCTTAAATTATTATGAAATTCATTTCATTTTTATCTACTATTATTCTTTCTTCTCACTGGGATACACTCCATCATTATGCCAGTAAAACTCTTACTTTTCTCAATAAAACCCTTTTAATTTTTTTTCATACTCTTCAAATGATCAAGTCGCATATATTAATCTATTTTTTTGTAATTTTATTTTTGCATATTGACTTTTATTTTGAATTTTTAGTGAAATTCTCTTTTTCTCTGTCTCTTTTGTTTTTGGTCACCACCTCAACATGAAATCACATATTTTCAGCTATTGCATAATTTTTCAGTCATTCTTCTTTTTTTCTTCCCTCATATCCATTTCCTCCTCTCTTCAAACATCCCTCAAATAATTGGAAGTCAATTGTTTTCTCATCTCATCTCTCTAGGTAAGTCATTTTATTCATTTCTTATGATTTTTTGTTTGCTAATTATAATTTTTTTTGTTTTTTTTTCTGTTTTCTCTTTTTTTTGTAAGTGGTTCTTTTTCTGGTTTTCAAGGTTAAATTAACTCTTTTTTTGTTCTTTCTATGCCTTTTTTCTCTTTTTTTACTCTCCATTATCCCCTCTTTATCCCTCCTTGGCCTGGCCATTATCCCACCTTTCCCCCCTCCTTGGTGTCCGCATTCCCACCTTTCCCTTCTCTTTGGTTTCCTCAAACCCCCCTTTCCTTCCTCCTTGTCTGCCTCAAACCCCACTGTCCTCCCCCCTATTACTCCCTCAAACTACCCCTACATCTGCTTCAAACCCCCATATAACCCCCTCAAATACCCACTAAACTACCCCTTCACCCGCTTCAAACCCCTTCTATAACTCCCTCTTACCCCCCTCCAAATCAAACTTACCCCCTCCTCCCTAATTATCTATTAACAAAAGATTGATAACTATTGTTTATTATCAAATGAATAGGTTTGGAAGGGTGGGTTAAACAACAGTTTTGAAGGGGATCCAGGGGCAGTTTGAGGGGGGGGTTTAAGGAGCGGTTTTGAAGAGGGTTGGGAGGGTTTGAAGCTTTTTTAGAGGGAGATTGAGTGTGTTACTCAAGGGGATTATAGGGGGGAATTGAGAGTATTTTGAAGAGGGTTTGGTGTGGTCTCTTTGGAGTATTTTGGAGAGGGTTTGGGGGGGTGTTGGGGGGGTTGAAGGGAGTTTGAAATGGGCTTTAGAGAAGCTTTACAAGGGGAGAAAGGGGAATAATGAGGGAGTAATGAAAAAATTAACAAAAAAGTTATACAGGGATCAATAAGGGAGAAGTTAAAAAATTGACAGAAAAGTATTATTAACAATTTTTTTGTTTTTTTTGTTTTTTTGTCCAGAATTAACCAAAAAAAACTTGTCAAATTTAAGTAAAGTAATAATTATTCTTATTTATTATTTGATGAAAATCTTTAAGGTTAATTAATTTAAATTGTGTGAATTTTCAATTATTTATTAAAAAAATTTATGTTTTTTTGACCAGTAAAAATTTTTTTCAGAAAAAAAAAGTCTTTTTATTCTGAATCAAGCCTTACACCTCTATCTTCATCATTATCCTCTTTATCATCTTCTTCAATTTTTACTTCATTTCAATCATTAAAAAAATTCAGAAAATTTGTCAAAAAATTAAAATTTGTCCAAAAAAATTTCAGAAACAAATGTCCATTTCTTTTGATTCAAGCCTTATACATCTATCTTCATCTCTATCATGTTTATCATCTTCTTCAATTTCTACTTCTTTTCAATCTTCTTCAAAACCCTTAACAATAAAAAATGATGATGGATCTTATTAATGTGAAAGATATTTATAAATAAAATTCACTTGGATCTTCTATTTGGCCAAATATCAAACATCAAGTATTTCAAAAATAAAGTCAATAAAAAAGATAAATATCCCAGGAAGTTACCTGAAGATATTGAATATCTAACAAATTTAAGACAACATGAAGTTAAGGTAGTAATCAGTAATACTTTTAAACCATAAATTATTTGCAAAAATCATTTATTTGATGGAGTAAAGGATGAAGCCTTCAATAAACTATCTGATCTCATCTCTATACTATATCAAATGGCTTTGGTTTGATTACCAATTAAAAAGAAGAATTTTTTGGGTGGTATCATGATTGGTTTTTATGGAGACCGGGATTTATTAAAGGTTATTCTCTTGGTAAGTCAAATAATTTTTTTGGTTTCATTCTTAATATTTTTCACTCAATTTAATTCTATAGGCATCTATTTGTTACTTTTAAATTTATATAAAGTGGAAAAAAATAATGATTTTTGATTATGGGACTCCTTACCTTCCTTAAATTCTTTTCTTGCTCTTTGACTAAAAAAACTCTGTAACAAAGCCTTTGAATCCAATCATGAACTTGCAACCAGAGTTGGGATTCCAAATTGGTGTGACTCTGAGTGGGAAGAGACTAGCAGTGATTAAATATTTTTCTCTAAAGATATAATTACTCATTCTGGTTTTCATAACAAGAATCATACCAATAAGAATAATGCTGTAGACAATCCTATAGTACTAGCTATAGGCCTTGACCAAGGGAGTTGGAGAAAACCAAGAGAGAAAATCCCCTGTCCCTTTAGAAAAATAGAGTGAGATTTACCTGCTACAGTAAATTGGTTCCTGTTTGCTAAATCCCCTTTTCCAACACACTTGACTGCCTGATCAGCCAAGAAAGTAGTCTCCAGACAGACTACCAAACCAAAGAACTGAAGTGTAGACCAATTTCCACACCAGAGAAAGCAATGATACTTGATGTAGGTTGAAAATCCACACCAGAGACAGCAATAATTCTTGATATAGCTTGCAAGACTATACCAGAGAAAGCAGTTGCCAAGTTAAGTTAAATGAAGAACTCCCCTTGAAACAAACACAGCCAAATGTGGCCAAAAAACAGTGAAAACTGAGTGAGGAACAAAGATATCACCTCTGGATGGTTGTATGATAATTAAAGTTGCCCCAAACTGTCTTATTTACTATGTACACACAGACCACTATCTAAAAGACCATGCACACCAACGAATTTGGCGTTCTTGAGCGCCAATTTGCATAAAACCCCTCTAGAAACGCTTCCCAGCCCTCTAGCACTGAGGCAAGCGGTCCACCTGCCTGAGGTGGCCGAACCACCCTAAAGCCAGAAAACCACCAAAAACCCTCAAAAATACCTAAAATACTTAGAAAAATATACTACGACTACTAAAACCTTTAAAACACATAATTAGGCTATAACAAAATTGTGACATAAAATGTAGAGAAAAATTAGCTCATTCTAATGGTACTAAGCACTTAACCCTAAGACTTAAGGTTAGCCCGTAAAACATGAAAAACAAAATTAAACAGCTATCTTTTTAAATTAAAAATGAGAAATAATCCCTTTAATACTTAATGTCAGTCAGTTGTCTAGAAGAAGGTAAGGAAAAGAGGAGAAAAGGAGGAGGACAAGGGAAAAAATAAAAGAAATAAACTGTAATAGAGTATTTAATTTATTTAAAAGAAAAACAACGGCAAGTAACTTGAGAGATGACAAAAATTTAGGCTTTATTAATAATAATATTATTTAAGGTAAGGGTTCTGCACGGCAAACACTTTTAATTACTATCAGACTTAAAGCAACCTTTAAATTGTTATATAGAATTTTAATTAGAATTGTATTACTAATAAAAAGAATATAAACGTAATAAAATTGTATTTAATTTGTTGAGTGTATAATAAGTGATGAGGCTACAGGGGATTATCCAAGGCCCTTTTATAGGCAAGGGTCCTCTGAAGCGCCACTATATTTGTAAATACAATAATTAGAATAGAATAAAACAAGTATATCAAAGAGTAAATGAAACATAAAAATGTAGAGAAAAATATGAAACAAATAATTAAAACCCCAATTAAGAATCCAATTTTCCCGCCATTAATTCCCAAATCAGTAAGTAAAAATAGTGAATAACTAAACAAGACTGGAACATAGGAACTATGAGAAAAATAATTCCAAATAGATGGTACAGTCTGATTTAAGGATATTTTAAGTGAAACAAAAAATACTTTTACACAACAAAACATGTAATTAATCTCAATTTAGTATAAATTACTTGATTGGTTTTTCCTGACATAATTAAGGGTCAAAAGAAGCGTCATTAATTATTGTTTAGTATCATATGAAAGGTGTTATTTAATATATAAATTTAAATAATAAATTTAAATATATTATAAGTTAATTTTACACTTATAATTATAATATATATTTTTCAATTAATTAAATATAAATTTATAATTATTAAATACATAAAAATGCGCCATTATTTGTAGAATATATTATATTATGTTCAATTTAAATGTATATAAAAATTTATATAACCAATAAAATTAATATAACACTTGTATATAATAAAATACTTATATAATTTTATTATGCAATAAAATATTAATTTATATTCATTAAATACAATTCTTACCCACTCTTTCAGGTTTTATAAGTTACATATCATTTACAGGACTCCTGGAATAGCCTGGCTGACACTCCCTCAATCTAAAAAAAACAATAAAAAAATGCTAAGATTTTTTCTTTTTGTATTTTTTCAACAGAGTAGGCAGATTTGAAATTTCCTTGCCAGGTATCCATGCATCATGTTCAGATGATTTGATCTTATATCTCAATAAATATTCAGTACCTCTCTCAGAAGTGATAATTCTATCATTGAGAATTTTATCAATTTCTGCTGTTTCTGTGACCTCCTGAGGGTTCTTCTTTGGTCTTCCTCTTCTTTTTGGAAATAATTCACTGTTGGAAGTATAAGGCTTAAGCAAAGAAATGGGAAAGACAGGATGTTTCCTATCATATGGAGAATACAATACAACTTTTACTGCATTATCACCAACCATTCTTTTAACAACAAATGGTCCTACAAAAGGATCTTTTAATTTGTGGTTACCTTGTAAATTGAAATGGACAGTAGAGATCAACACTTCATCACCCTTGTTAAATGTGTATTCTTTATGGGATTTGTCAGCCAGGCTATTCCAGGAGTCCAGTAAATGATATGTAACTTATAAAACCTGAAAGAGTGGGTAAGAATGGTATTTAATGAATATAAATTAATATTTTATTGCATAATAAAATTATATAAGTATTTTATTATATACAAGTGTTATATTAATTTTATTGGTTATATAAATTTTTATATACATTTAAATTAAACATAATATAATATATTCTACAAATAATGGCGCATTTTTATGTTACTTAATAATTATAAATTTATATTTAATTAATTGAAAAAACATATATTATAATTATAAGCGTAAAATTGACTTATAATATATTTAAATTAATTATTTAAATTTATATATTAAATAACACCTTTCATATAATACTAAACAATAATTAATGACGCTTCTTTTGACCCTTAATTATGTCAGGAAAAACAAATTAAGTAATTTATACTAAATTGAGATTAATTACATGTTTTGTTGCGTCAAAGTATTTTTTTTGTTTCACTTAAAATATCCTTAAATCAGACTGTACCATCTGTTTGGAATTATTTTTCTCATAGTTCCTATGTTCCAATCTTGTTTAGTTATTCACTATTTTTACTTACTGATTTGGGAATTAATGGCGGGAAAATTGGATTCTTAATTGGGGTTTTAATTATTTGTTTCATATTTTTCTCTACATTGTTATGTTTCATTTACCCTTTGATATATTTGTTTTATTCTATTCTAACTATTGTATTTACAAACATAGTGGCGCTTCAGAGGACCCATTGCCTATAAAAGGGCCTTGGATAATCCCCTGTAGCATCATCACTTATTATACACTCCATAAATTAAATACTATTTTACTACGTTTATATTTTTTTATTAGTAATACAATTCTAATTAAAATTCTATATAACAATTTAAAGGTTGCTTTAAGTCTGATAGTAATTAAAAGTGTTTGCCACGCAGAACCCTTACATTAAATAGTATTATTATTAATAAATCCTAAGTTTTTGTCATCTCTCAAAGTTGCTCGCCGTTGTTTTACTTTTAAATAAATTAAATATTTTATTATAATTTATTTCTTTTATTTTTCCCTTGTCCTCCTCCTTTTCTCCTCCTTTTATCCTCTTTTTCTTACCATCTTCTAGACAACCGACCCACAGGATTTATCCCATCTTTTCTTTTCATATTCAAATGCTTTATCAATACAACTCTGAGCATGTTTTCTGCATAGCTGTTGCATTTGCATAAAAGATTTTACACCAGGGTGTAGTTCCAACTTAGGTAATTTATTATTGAGAATCTGAGCAGGAGTTTTTGGGACATAACCTAACCAAAGCTCAAAAGGCTTTTTCTCAGTGACAGAATGAACAGTGCTATTATATGCAAATTCAAGACCAGGCAAAAGAGTGACCCAATCATGAGTAAATCTGTCATTTTCTTTATATTCTAAACCAAAGGCACAATACCTTTTAATCATATCTTCCAGAGTTTGAATCATTCTTTCAGCTAGACCATCAGTCTGAGGATGGTGAGCTGTAGACAATTTTAACTCACAGCCACAAATATCCATAAAAGAGGTCCAAAACTCAGAAGTGAATTTTGGATCCCTATCAGAGATAATGGCTTTTGGAAAACCAATAATATTAAACATGTAAGACCACCATAAGAAAGCTAATTCTTTGGTGGATACATCTTTGTGAGTTGGAATAAATTTGCACATTTTTGTGAATCTATCCACTATTACCCAACAAGAGTTAAAGCTGTCTTTACCTGAAACAGGAAGACCAGTGACTAAATCCATATTAATGATTTGCCAGGGAGCACTAGGAGCTTCAATATGTTGTAATAACCCTGCTCTCTTACCTGTTAACCTTTTAGATTTTTGGCAGGAATCACAAGATTCAACATATAATTTTGTGTCTTCAGACATATTAGCCCACCATGCAGTGTTTTTGATTCTAATCAATGTTTTTTCAAGATCAAAATGACCAGCTAATATGTCATCATGACAAAGTTTGAGGATAGTTTCTTTCATTGAAGGAGGAATAACAATTACATTGGTAAGCTTCCTTCTATAATATATATAACCATCTTCAATAGAGAACTTTCCTTTATTTAAAGCATTTTGGTACTTTGCAGGAAGAGTTTTTATTAATGCTTGAATTGAAGCATTCTTAGGATCATTTAAGATAGTAACCAATTTATTTAAATCAGAATCTTTATCATATGAATCCAGTATTAATTGTAATAACTCCTCTTCCATATCAACTATAAATATACCATGGATATGAACAGTATCATCTTCAGGTACATAAGCAGGATTTGAGTCATTATTTGGCAGAGGCAATCTGGAGAGCATATCAACATTAGAGTGAACATTTCCAGCTCTATGGATAATTGTCATCCTTCCTCTGTATTCTTGAACAGCAAGTTGCCACCTGAACATATGTCTGTTAGGTGTCTTTAGGTTTAAGAGGGACTTCACAGCACTACAGTCAGTTACCAACTCAAATTTTTGGTCATCCAAATAGTAATGAAGTTTCTCAAGAGCCCAAACAACTGCTAAGCACTCCAATTGAGTGGCACCATATTTCAATTCACTATTTCTTAAGGTTCTTGAAATATAACAAATTACAACCTCTGAGGATCTATCATTAATAATTTGCTTTTGGTGAAGGGCAGCACCCAGACCAATAAAGCTAGCATCTGTATAAAGGACGAATGGCTTGTTAAAATCTGGAAGAGCCAATATAGGGGCTGTCATTAAGCAACTTTTTAATGTATCAAAAGCTTTTTGACAGTCATTATTCCAGAGAAAAGCAACATCTTTTCTGTTCAGTTTTGTAAGAGGAAAGGCTATGACCTGATAATTTTTAATATATTGTCTATAATAGCCACACATACCCAAAAAACTTTGGATTTCTCTTACAGAAGTTGGTGCTTTCACATTTTGAATGGCAGCAACTTTATTATGGTCTACACAAATTTGTAAGCCTGACACAACATGGCCAAGGACTTTCAAAGATTGAAAACCAAATTTACACTTTTTTAAAGATAAGGTCATATTGATTTCATCCATTTTTTGGAAAACTCTATTCAAGTGAATCATATGTTCATCAAAAGTTTTAGAAAAAATAATAATATCATCAATATAAACCATGAGCCAACCTTCAATAATTTCTTGATGGAAAGTGTTATCCATGACTTTCTGGAAAACTGAAGGAGCATTTTTAGGGCCAAATGGCATCCTAACATACTTATATATTCCCATATGAGTAGCAATAAGCAAAAAATTTTGAGAATTTTTATCAACTGGAACTTGATGATAACCTTTATTACCATCCAGACAACTAATAAATTTTGCACCTTGCAAGGTAGCATGTATTGAATTAATTCTGGGTAAAGGATAAATATCATCAACAGTATAAGTATTTAAAGCTCTGTAATCTCCACATAATCTAGCTTTATCTTTTTCATAAGAAATCAAGACTGGGGAGATGACACAATATTTGGGGGTGACATCCACTTTCTCAATGATATTCATTTTCAATAATGTTTCAATATTATCTTCAATATCTTTTCTTTTTGATGGAGAAGCAGGATATGGTTTTTTCTTAAGGGAAGGAGGAATATCACTCAAATTACAGGATAAGGTAATTTTCATCTCTTCCTGAACAATTCCCAAGACATGAGAACCATGAGCAAAAGCCATAGGGAAAGAGGTAATAGAGGCAACAATAGAATCCTTTTGTTCACTAGTCAACTGATCACCAAAAGAAGCGGTATTTATTTCATGTAATAAATCATCCATTTCAGTTGTTGTTCTACCTTTACATTGGATCAGTGAGTTACAAGATTTCAACAAATGCCCAGAAGTTCTAGGAGAAGAAATTTTGAATTTTCTTTTCCCATTCATTCCTAAGGTAAAGCAATTATTTGCTGGGTCCAGTTTCACACCAAACATGGTTAAAATATCATTTCCCATAATAAACCAATTGCTCAAATTATCATTTTTCATGACAACAAACTCACAAATAGCTCTGAAAAAACCACCATTATATTTGAAGAATACAGAGGTTTTGTATTTGCCAATAGGAAATAAGGTAGAACCATACCCTCTCCATTTTTCAGAAGTTATAGGTAATAATTTACTCAAATATTCCTTATCCACTGAAGCCAAAGATTTTTCAGATACTACACTTCCTCCAGCACCAGAATCAAGAACTACATCAACATTTTTACCATTAATGATAACAGGTGCCTTTAAAGGGGATATAGGAATAGAATTGTTAGTAATATCTTTAATTATCTCAGCATTTTCTACTGAAGATAAATTCAATACACAATCTTCAGATATATTATTTAAATAATGGACATCATGTTCCAACATTAAAACATCTTTAACAGATTCATTGTCATAGGAGATATTACTTTCACAGTCACTAGAAGAATTATTGACATCAAGTTCAACTTCATCAGTGTCTTCATTTTGTTCAACAAGATGAATTTTCTTGTCACAAACATGACCCTTCTGCCACGGTTTGTTACATTTATAACAAGTATTTGTTGCATATTATTTAGGTGCAACTGGGGCAGAGGGTTTACCAGATTTTTCTGGGAGCTTTATAGAAGTTTTATTCTGATCATTATAAGATTGACTAAGGTAATTCTTTGGTTCATATCTATGGTTGAGCAGTACTTCATTACAGATATTAATGAAAGAAGAATTTTCCCTTACATGCTCAGTTCTAGCAACAATCAAATCCCTAAGAGAATTTGGTAATTTATACAAGATTTTATCTCTCCAAATATAATAATCCATCTTTGGATCAATTGCTCTAAGGATTTTAGTTATTTTCATCAGAAAAACAATGGGCTTTTCAACAGAGGAGGATACATATCTAGTATTCTCATACAGTCTCTGCTGAGTTAACCTGAATTTTGAACCACCAAACTGATTCTCAATCAAGGATTTCCAATCATTCCATGTATAATGATTGTTATCTAAAAGGACAGATTCATACCACATCAAGGCTACATTGGAAAATAAAGAAATTAGCTTAGAAACAATTTCCTCATCAGGTAGTTTATAAGATCTCTTTAAATTATCAATTCTTTGGATAAAGTGTTGCCAATCAGAGGAAGAATCACCATCAAAGGTAGGATATTGGTCTAACTTAGGCCAATTTTTCTGACTGCTGGGATGGTCCACTTTTTGGTTTGAATTATTCATTATTAATAATTCCTGAAGTTTAGCCAGGTGTTCAGAAATTTCATTATTTACAGAAACAGCTGGTGCATGACCATCATAAGATTTTTTGCTAGTAGCAAAATATTTTACAGACTCATTGTCAGTTTGTTTAATGGTTGAAATATGAGGAAGAAAGGATGAACTTTGCTCAGGTTTTTTCCCTTTATTTTTATGCAGCTTATTTACAGAAATCTCATTTAATTCATTATTGATGGTTAAGGTTGAGAACTTTTCCTGCAGGTCAGACACATAGTTTCTTATTCTTGGAATTTCAGACATCTGGTCATTTACTTTTGCAAGAGATAGAACATTTCTGTCCTCAGAAACTGAGTGTTTGGTACTTAGTGCATGGAAATCATTTTTTATCTTCTTAAACTCATTTTGCAGAGATTTTATTTCATTCTTGAATGAATAATTTTCCTCAATAAGGGGTTTCAATTCACTCAAGGTCTTATGTAGACTGATATTTCTATCTGAGATAGCTCTATGGTCACTTCTTATTTGTTTTTGTTGACTAAGAATAATATTCAAGGTTTCTTTGATTTTTAAATAAGCTGTATCTTGTACAGAAGAACTCACTTTACATTGCAAGTGTAAATTATTTAATCTATCATTTTCATGGATTAACACATCTCTCACATGTTTGTCTTTCACAACATTAAAATCAAGGGTATCTTTCAATATTTCCTCAGAAGTTTTTTCAATTAAGGTATAGATTTCAGGGGGAACAGAATCATTTTTAATTGCAAGAGAAGGATTAATTAAAGATGTAGAAGTTAAATGTAAAGGTTCATCAAATGACAATTTGCTAATTACATCAATAGGGCTACTAGTTACAGGAAGCTGTCTTTTAACAGGTTTAACTGTTCTTTCACCATGTTCAATAATATTACCTGCAGAAGAAGATTTATTAGAAAACATACCCAAGTGACTATCAACCAAATTACTTACCATGGCAGAGGAGGAAACTTCCCCTGGGACTGGGTTTGGGATTGTGCTTGGGCCTTCTTTCTCCTGCCTTGTTGGTAGGGATGAGGAGGTGGA
The DNA here is from genome assembly GCA_030280995.1 of Hemileia vastatrix. Lineage (NCBI taxonomy): Eukaryota > Fungi > Basidiomycota > Pucciniomycetes > Pucciniales > Zaghouaniaceae > Hemileia > Hemileia vastatrix. The sequence continues at coordinate 52,121,256 of JASXTE010000001.1, forward strand.
TGGAAATTGGGTGTTCTGGATGGGCCAGGCTGATGATGAGGAGGGTGTTGCACATTCTGTTGGTAGTGACTCATTAGATAATCCCATTTCCATTGCTCTACTTCCATAGTATTTGCATTTTGGATGGTTGAGCTGGGTGGCTGTGAAGGTTGAGCCTGAAACTGAGGCTGATTGGGAGGCAACTGAGGAGGGGCCTGGGCCTGAATCTGGTTCCTGAGTTCTTGGACCTGATCCCACAAGGTGTCTACCTTTGCTTTGTACGTCATATTTTCTGTCTTTAACTCTTTTATATGACTGGACAGGTTGCTGATTTGTTGTGGCAGAGGAAGCTTTTTTATTTTGAAGCCTTTTGGAAGACCTTCTTGAGGTACTAGAGGCTTTACTTCCTTCTGTGGTGCTGGGGGAAGGGGGTTTGGTTTGTTTACATTTCCTGTCATTTCCACATCCTGCAGTATGTGAATTCTTTGTGTTAGCATAAGATTTTTTATGTCCAACTTTAGAAGAACTTACAGTGTCAGCATCATAGTCAATTTCAATTTCATCCACTTGCATGTTATCCATTTTGTCAGCCAAATTGTTGGACATACTAGTGGGAAGATTTTAATTTACTTCTTATTTTTAAAAAAATAATAAAAGTTAGTTAATAATTGCTCCAAAGAATAATAAAAAAATTTTATTAATTAAATTATAGAAAAAAAATTTTCAATATAAAGTAATAATTATAAAAAATTAATTTTTTAAAAAAAAAATGGATTGCAAGGTTAAATTGGGAATGAACAATCAAGTTAATTCAACCAATTAATTACCAATATTAAATATGGCAATATATTTGGGACTAAGCACAAAGTACTTTTAAGTCAACCAAAATTAACAATAATTAATAATATAAAAAAAATTAAATTAATAATTCAATTTGTATTAATAAAAAATGTCAATTCTTCTAGGACTAAGAGGATTTAACACTCTATAATGGTCAACTAGGAAAAAAAAAATTTTAATAATTGAACACTTACACTCAGTGAATCAGCAATTAAGCCACAATCACTGTTATTGCAGTAAAAATATAGTAATATGAGTGAGAGGTGCAAAGGTGAACTTACTATAGTGATCGAAAAATCACTTCAAAATAATATAAGAATTAATATAATATAAACCTAAGAAATCGAACCCAAGTTCGAAACACAGTCGCGGCAAAAGTTTTGTTTTTTGCTAGGTGGTCCGAGCGTTTTGTCGTTTGTCGCCAGGCTCAATCGTCGTCGTCGTTTGGAAAGGTCCCCAGTTGTCGGTCAGTCGTCTAGAAGAAGGTAAGGACAAGGGAAAAAATAAAAGAAATAAACTGTAATAGAGTATTTAATTTATTTAAAAGAAAAACAACGGCGAGTAACTTGAGAGATGACAAAAATTTAGGCTTTATTAATAATAATATTATTTAAGGTAAGGGTTCTGCACGGCAAACACTTTTAATTACTATCAGACTTAAAGCAACCTTTAAATTGTTATATAGAATTTTAATTAGAATTGTATTACTAATAAAAAGAATATAAACGTAATAAAATTGTATTTAATTTGTTGAGTGTATAATAAGTGATGAGGCTACAGGGGATTATCCAAGGCCCTTTTATAGGCAAGGGTCCTCTGAAGCGCCACTATATTTGTAAATACAATAATTAGAATAGAATAAAACAAGTATATCAAAGAGTAAATGAAACATAACAATGTAGAGAAAAATATGAAACAAATAATTAAAACCCCAATTAAGAATCCAATTTTCCTGCCATTAATTCCCAAATCAGTAAGTAAAAATAGTGAATAACTAAACAAGACTGGAACATAGGAACTATGAGAAAAATAATTCCAAACAGATGGTACAGTCTGATTTAAGGATATTTTAAGTGAAACAAAAAATACTTTGACGCAACAAAACATGTAATTAATCTCAATTTAGTATAAATTAATTAATTGGTTTTTCCTGACACAATTAAGGATCAAAAGAAGCGTCATTAATTATTGTTTAGTATCATATGAAAGGTGTTATTTAATATATAAATTTAAATAATTAATTTAAATATATTATAATTCAATTTTACACTTATAATTATAATATATATTTTTCAATTAATTAAATATAAATTTATAATTATTAAATACATAAAAATGCGCCATTATTTGTAGAATATATTATATTATGTTCAATTTAAATGTATATAAAAATTTATATAACCAATAAAATTAATATAACACTTGTATATAATAAAATACTTATATAATTTTATTATGCAATAAAATATTAATTTATATTCATTAAATACAATTCTTACCCACTCTTTCAGGTTTTATAAGTTAAATATCACTTACTGGACTCCTGGAATAGCCTGGCTGACACTTAAAGTCTGAAAAATGTCATCAAGACATAAAATATAGAGAAAAAACGGGGATATCCAATGGTAGTACCCACATCCTCAGTCAAAATATTTGCAGAATAAATCCAGAAAAACACCCAATTATTAAACAATGCCATTTAAGACATATCAAAACAACGCCAAATAGACCAAAAAAGGGCTTGGCCAATGTTGGAAGACCACATCGCCAATTATATTACTTTGGGGATTTTCTCTTATATTAATCCTATTACTGGAAAACCTATTCCTTCCCCAGCTAAAATAAAATGTCATGGGTTATACTTTCTAGATCACAGCTGTATAGTCAATTTTGGATTGGGAACTGGAATCATTGCAGCGTTTTGGAACTCTTCTAAGTATAATTACCAAACAAAAAAAGCTCCCCCTGGTTTGGAATCTTGTAACAACTTTACTCATTTTGGCTTTTCCTTTCAAATTAGTCAAAAACTAATCCAAAAAATCATTAAGGTAAAAAAAGAAGGTAAAAGTTATAAATTTAATAAAACTTTAAGTAGATCTAAAAAGTATGGAGATTAGTAAAGTCATCAAATATTTTTTATTCTTTCATAAATGTTTAATTATTAAATCTGATATTTCAATTTACTAAACTAAAGTAATGGGCTAAAAACCTTGTGTTCTATGAAATGTAATCATGATAAAATTAAATTTTTTTCATGAGGTTCATCTTGCCTATACCTGTGGAAAGTCGCAAACTTAGTTTCTAGACTTGGTCCACATTTTGGCTTGAGGAATTGTCATTACTTTAAAACTTGTAAATTTGAGTTATATTATTTATTTATTTATTAATTTATGGAATTATATTAAATTTTGGTGATTTTCACCCCTTACTTCAATAAAATGCAGGGGAGGGTATTTCCAAATTTTCAAATCTGACATGTGAAATTGATGAATTAGAAAAATTTTGGTGATACCCACCCCTTGCTTCAATAAAATGTAGGGGAGGGTATTGCCAATTTTTAAAAGCAGATATAAAGTTTTGTTGACTTAGCTGTATTTATAAAAGGAAATTTAATGATTTGAAGCAAAAATGTATGAGTTTTTCAAATTTTTGCAAAAAAAATCATCTAGAATCAAGACCTTTAAAAAGAAAGCAAATATGAAATTATCACCAAAAATAAATAAAACAAAATTAATTTAACCAAAGAAAAAATTAATAAATTAAATAAGTCAAGTAATTTTTTAATTTCCTCATAATATCGGCCATTTTTTATACATTCTGTAATGAATTCTTTTTTAAAAAACTTTCTTGTTTTTCCAATTCACAACTGGCCATTTCTCTTTGAAATTCACAGTCTTTTGTTTTCCCAAGTGAATGTGATCTCTTTCCATCTCCTCCGCCTCAAATTTAGCCTTTTCAAAATTTGATGGATGCAAAAAAAAAAATTCCTCCAAATCTAAGGACCGTTCATCTTTCATGAGCATATGATCAAACTTCATCTTCTCAAAGTCAAGGGCATTTTTTACAATAGAGGATTTTTCTGAGAAAATTGAATAGAAAAAAATAAATATGTTATTGAAGAAGATGTAAAGTGACTGAATCTTACTTATATCTTGTTTCTCAAAATTATCATCAAAGGAGGATAAAGAGGTGGTTGAAGTTTTACCACGTTTTAAAAGATGGTTCAAGTTCATTTAAGTTGAAGCCCAACGCTTTAGTTTGGATTTTGAGCTAGAGGGTTCAGGAAGTTCATCTAAAGCAGCTTTTAAAGCAGGATTGTCATTTATGGGATTGTTATTCTTTTTATAAATTTGAGTTTGAGTAGGAGGAGACTAGAAAATAAAGAATGAGCAACTTAGCAAAGAATTGAAGAAAAAAGGGAAAGTAAAAATAAAATAAAATTTTGGGGATCTGAGAACTCGGATCTACTCCAAAATGATTGTTCTGCTTGATAGTTGGGATCATATTAAGGTGAACTATGGTTAGAAGCTGGAGGGGATTGATATCCTTGAGTTTCAGGTGTTTTGTGAGGATTATTGGCTTGTTGAGATCCAGAGGTCATATCCTTAGTAGTATTGTGTATAAACCAAGGGTTAACATCAACTTGGGAACCAAAAAGATTATCCATTTCCTCATAGAAATGAAACATGAAATTGAGCTTTTCAGAAACAGTAGTTATTCCAATCTCCAAATCATCATCATCAATACCAAAGCCAGTGTAAGTGGAAGTTAAGTGAGCTTTTTATGTTTGTATTGATAAATTTTGAACCTCTCCTTCATTTTCATAGGATTGATGTTAATTCTCCCTTTTGTTTTCTTTTTTACTTCATTTGCCATTAACAAGAAGCCATTGATCTTTGATGAAGGTGGACATCCAATTTTGTTGGACTTCTCACATCCAAAACACACATCATAATTTGATTTAATTTTGAAGAAGTTGATGATGATGAGATAATCTTCCTTTTTTAGCTGTCCAGACTTTGATTTCTCCGGTGAGGGGCTTGCATTATGGGAAGACCTTTGTGATGCAGCATTTTTTTGAGTTGCCTTTTGAGTTTTTGACTATCTGGGAGGCATTATGAAACTGGTATGTTATGAGAAAAGAGGTTGAAAGTTTGAAAATATAAAAAACAAAGGAAAAAAACATGCCTGGTTAAAATGTTGCAATAAAATGTTTCAAATCTCAGTGAGGAGTGTGCTGAGGATTGATGAGGGGATAGAGGTCTGCATATCTCATGTGACAGGGATGGGGTTGGCAAGGAAGGGATGATGTGGCCAACATGTGGTTGTGAAAAAGTTTTGGGAAAAAAGTGCTGATTTGAAGTCATAACTGACACCCATTTTTGAAATAAGTGACTTTTTTGCAAAATTTAAGTGCTGATTTTCCAGAACTGACACCCTCTAATGAGAAATTTACAAGTGATTGGGTGACTATTATCCCTTGTCTGGAACATTCATAAAATAGCACAGTGCATTCTGTCACTGGAAAAAAGCCATTTGAGTTATGATTGGGCTATTTACCTAATACCCTTCCAAAACTCTAAATAAATTACCAAGATTGGATATCCATCCTGGTACAAAGTCTTTTCTTCAAATGCAACAATTATGCAGATAGCATACTCAAGAATGTATTAATAAGGCATTTGAGTATGAGAAGAAATGATGGGATAAAGCCCATAAAGAACAAATGTTCAAAGAGGATGATGAAGTCCTTATTTCAACATTAAATTTAAATTTTAATGGATAGGTCAAATTGGAAGATCCATTTATTGTACCATTTTGAGTGAATAAGATGGTTGGTAGCTATGCTGTTGAAGTTATATTATATGCGCCATATGATAGAAAATATCCAGTATTCCTTATTTCTCTTTTAAATCTATACAATTATAATGATACTTCTCTATTTTGAAGAAGATCAGGAAGGAATAAACAGAAAGCTGAATAAATATTCAAAAAGGTAGAAATTTAGAAGATACTTAAAAAGAGACACCTTACTTAAGAAAATTGAATAGATTAACTATAATTGTTTAAAAAAAATCAAGTGAATTTGATGAGTCTATTCCAGAAAATGAAATCTCTGATATTAAAAAAGTCTTGGAAAAATTTAAACCCAAATAGTATTGTTTATAAAACAGTATTTGTGATATAGAAATGTAAATTATTTTTTTTCTATCCTCTTCCTTAAAAAATAATAATTAATAAAAATATCTTATGATTTTTTATTATTAATTTTTTGGAGTGAGGGAGTGTAAGCCTAGGTATCCTCAGGACTGAGTAATTATTTTTAAATTAGATAACCTTAATTTCATGAAGCTTATAAGTTAAATATATGTTTATTATACTTATATATATGGTTATTATACTTCTATATATGTTTCTTATACTATTATATGGTTTTATATAAGCTTAAATAGCTTATTTGTAGCCCCATAATACTTATTAAGGTGCTATTGTAGTCATAATATACTTATCATAAGTTATATTAAGTAATTAGACACATAAATAAGCTTATATGTATGTATAAACTCCATATTCAGTGAAATATGAAGTTATTCTATGCATATATAGGTCTATATGCAGGTTCAACCCTCTAAATAGCTTATATGCTTTATTTTTCTGCTTATTTGAGGTCATATTCAAGTATTCAATGAATTCACCAAACCTACACAAGCATACACGTCTTTGACACATTCATATATCCAGTTTGGCCAACTTAATCTGCTTCCTTCATTTGTTTTTCACAGATTTATGGGTTGGGATATGATTACTGGGTCAGTGTGGAGGCTTGGAAATGTTACTGGGAGCTTGGACACTTATTTTTTTTCCTTTAAATTTTTTGGCTTTCATATTATCCTCTTTGGATGAGTTATTTTACTTGTTTCATTTATGGTATCTGCTTTTATCTGTTTCTTATATTTATGGTATAGTTGTATGATATCATTAATTGTGAAAGAGAGACAAAACTGGTGGTCTGGGTGATGAAACTACTTGAAGTAGATTCCATGAGAAGGTGATGAACCCTCACAGTGCCATAATTTCTGGGGATAGCAGTAGACTCATTTGTACAGAGGGTCTGGGAACTCTAGTGGATTTTGGTACAAGTAAAGGGGGATTTGGCTGGTTATTAGACATCACTTCCTTACTAAACATCAATAAAACAAGTAAAAATAATTATTGTCCTATACAAATATATTTTAAAGCCTCTATAAATTGATTATATTTTTATACTTGCTATAACTATATTTTATTAGTCTATTTTCCACCACTAGCACACACCAATCCAAATATTGTGTGTTAACAATTGAGTTTAACAGTTTTATTAGTCTTACCCTGAGGTTTAATCTATAAATCATTTCTTATTAAGTATTCTGACCATTAATATTTACTATTAATTCATACTTATTTGCTAGAATACACTGACATCTCCCCTTCGAGCCAATTTTTCTTCTGACAATTCTGTATCTTCTAAAACTTTAACAATTGGCCAACATTCTCCTTCCCATCCACCTTGACCTGAGCCTTCATGCCACAGTCCTGGAACACCACAACCTGTGCACACACCAAATCCTTTAAATATTCACAACACAGAAATCCAGTCAAACAATAACAACAGTCCCAATAATTCAAATTGTCCTCAAAATCAACCTGAATACCATTCCCTTCTTCTCATTCAGTGGAAGAAGAATCTGAAAATCCTTATCTGTCCTTGGTGGACCCTCCATCCAAAAATATTCCTTTATCCTCGGAAATTCAAATCCCACAAGCTTATAGATTTGATGAGCTTCCCATCTGTAAGTACCAAGTTATTTAAGCAATTTCTTTAAACAAAAAATCAATATCTGATCACATTTCTTCTTGTTTAGATGGAACCCCTCCTCCTGAATCTACTGCTGTATTTAGCCCAATTCTTGAATCTTTTTTAACCTTTGACAGTGGAGCCATAAAATGGAACCTGAGAATTATGTTCTCCAACATTTTGAAAGCCATTTCCCTTCATAGACCACTGAATAATTTTGAGAAGAACTTAAGAAAGCAACTTCTGCACAGCCACTGGAAGATGTCTCGGATTATCAAGCATAAATTCCAACGTTCTATTTCTGCTTCTTCTTATTATTCAGCTGACCTTCCTTCCAAACTAGTCCTGGACCATTTCAACCCATATCACATTTCCAGAAAAATATTTACTTCAAGGAACATAGGACCTCTGCCAATCCCAATAAAAGATAAAAACTTCAACATTATTCTAACCACCAACCAAAAGCTTCCTCCTCCAGAAATTAGTTTCTTGAAAGTTTCTTTTGATCTTCTATTCTTCCTACGTATAATGGAATTAATTTGAAAAATTTAACTAATAATATAATAAAATAAAATAATAATTAAACAAAAAAAATTTCTTCTTCTTTTTTTGATTTATAACTATTATTACATTGCTACACTAAACCGCTAAAATAACAAAAAAAATTGAAAAAAAATAAAATTATAATTCCCCAATTTTCTAAGAAAGTGAGAAAATAAAAAGCTAAAATAAAAAAAATTTGAAATTAAATAAAATAAATACAAATGGTAGCCCCCATCCAATTTATTAGCTGATCCCCTGATACCTTACTTATATCAAAGTGCACCTTGATGTGGATATACCTTTAAATAAATTTTAAATAATATGAGAAATAATAAAATGATAATAATTAAAATTATGATAAATAAAATAAATAAAAAGAAATGCATTTCCTGGACAATTTATTGAGCCATTCTCCACCAATTCTTGCCCACATTCAGGTGACCCTGATGTGGTGACACCATATAATTTTGATTTTTATGATTGTTTTCACCTTTTTCCAAATAACCCCCATAAAAAATTAAAAGTGAAAAATGAGAAAAAAACGAATTAAATTAAAACCACTATCATAACCCATAACAAGAAAAATTAAAAGAAGAACCAAGTCCATTACAATGAAAAGATCACTGGGTGTTCTACCTACAATAAATATAAATGATGGGAGACTACCAGTGATCCACCACCAATCCAAAGATACTAAAGATTAAGGAGCAAGTCCAAGTTAGTTTAAAGTCATAGAGGCCTGTAACTTGAATAAAAAGAACAACACTAGAATTCAACTAGGAAAAATTTAAGAATTGAAACAGACATTCTGGGGTAACTTTTCTATAGAGCAGCCAGATTATCAACTGCCCCCACACTTGCCAAAACCAAGGGATAGTGGATAAGAATATTCTGCAATTAATAATTTCTGGTTCAGAGAATAAAAATTCCTGATCCCTAATTTTGGATCTGCTAAAGTTGATACCCCCTATTTTTGATAATAATTAGTTTATTAGACATTTGAAATGTCAATTTTCACCTCTTATCCAACATTTTTCTACTCAATTTCTGTAACCACACCTTGGAAAACTTTCTGACATAAATAAATTTTGGTCTTATCTCTGTCATAACCACATCTTGTACTACTTTCTGTCATAGCCCCATCTTGTACTTCTTTCTGGATATGCCTTCTACCTTTCTTCACACTCCCATTATCATCCAATCTTGTCTCTTAATTCTATTCATTTAGAACCCCTCACCATCTCATCTGTTCATTTCTTCTCCTTTTTATCTTCAAATACCTTAACATGCCTTTTGTCATAGATCTTCTCAAAGGCATTCTTTCCCCAGTTGTTCTTCAAATCCCAATACTCCCTCTTTCCCCTTCTCAGCTGAGAAATAAAATATTGTTCAATTAAAAAAAGATGATCATCTCATACATATCAACTGGCTTAAAACTAAATCTAACTATGATTCTTGCTTTGGTGCTGAGTATGCAACTAAAGTAGGATGGCCCCATGCATCAAAAGTTAATAGATATCTTCTAATGGCCAAATAATTATGGAATAAGATCAAGGGAAGTATAGATCTTTTGCCTAAACAGATGTCTGAATATCTCAAGCAGTATTAATCCAAATACAAGAAGGCTAAGGCTCTTTCATCTTCTACTGGATTTGGTATTACTGACATTGATATCAGTAAGAGCATTAAATCTATCAATGATATACTTGATACTTTATGTCCTTAATTTAAAGAGATGGATCATATTTATGGAGAGTGAATAGATGTTAATATTACAAACATGTTGGAGGTAGAAGATGCTATATCTTAACATGATGTCAAAACAATTTTTTTCCCATCCTCTTCCTCCACTCAAGACTCCCCTGTTTTGAGTTCAACAAATCTAGATATCTTGGCTATAGATCTTTATTGCAATTTAAACTAGCTCAACTTAACTCAAGGGTGTTTTTCATCTTGTATATAGTTGATTTATTAATTTTTATTTAATTCTCCATTTCTTATTTCTAAAAAGGCTGACAAACAAACCCAGGACCCACAATCAACTTAGTCTGAAGCTAGAAGTGAGGATGAGGACGAAATTGATGTACCAAATACATCCAACACAAAGTGAAGGGCTTCAAGTAGTCCAAACTTCCACCATCAAAGAAAATGAAAAAGTGATAGTTCATCCCAAACCACTTTTTTTCTATCAAAGATTTTTTGGAGAAATATGGTTCCAGTAAGTGATACCATACATATTAATAACTTACTCTGCTTTTCTTCTACTTTTTTTTAATATTTATTATCACTCCCGAAAAATTTGACATTGTAAGAGAGACTCTTGAAATTGAAAAGCAAAAATATGAGCTTTCTTCAAGGAGAAATGACAGAGCACAACAATTTGAGGAGACACTACACAATATAGGGGGTGGACTTGCTAGTAAGTCCCCAACCTGAACTCAGACTGAACTCATACTGAACACTACTTGAACACCAACTTAAAACCGTTCTGCTGAGTGGTATTCATCCCTGATTGTATGGCTCCTTTTTCAATAGTTCAATGTGTGTTCAATCTGTGGTAAATTTGAGTCTAAGGTTGCAGACTTTCTAGCAAGTCTGTCCCCCATATTTTGCAGTGAGAGAAAGTAAAATCTCTGTTTACAGAAGGATGATAGGGCACAAGACTTGGAAGACAAGAAATTCAAGCTAAATCTAAGTATTTAAAAATAAAAAAAAGAGTAGATAGCTCTCAAGCACAATAACCTATTAGAAAAGATGAAGTTCAAGTATCAACTTGAAGAAAATTCAAAAAAGAAAGTTTTTTTTTGATAAAATGTTTTAAAGCTAACAAAATGTATGAGGAAATTGAGCAATTAATGAAAATTTTTGATGAATATTTTGCCTTATCTCTTTCACACTTCAACTGTTTATAATTATTTGTACATATATTTTTTTCATAATTTCCTATATTTTATTACTGCATCCATCATTAATTGAATCTTTTTATTTTAATGAAAAATAACCTTTTTTAAATAAAATTTTCAAGTCTCATTTGAAAATTTGGCAATACCCCCCCCTCTGCATTTTATTGAAGTAAGGGGCAGGTATTACCAAAAAATTTTCAAGTCAAGAATTTTGAAAGTCTTATATGAAAATTTGCCAATACCCCCCCTTGCATTTTATTGAAGTAAGGGGTGGGTATCACCAAAATTTCAAGTCAAAAATTTTACAATTCTGATACAAAAATTTGGAAATACCCTGCCTAAATTTTTAATATGGGAGGGGATGAGGATTTCCAAATTTTCATTTTTATTTCTTAAATTAAAAAATAAACCAATTAAAAAAATATAATCAACCAAGTAGAAGTAATGGAGTTCTGAACACTACCTGCCAATAAAAAAAATATGAATTGGATAATATTTGAAAGTGAACTTATTCATATTGTCAGTTTGTGCTAATATCTAAGTATGATTTAATAGTAAATATTAATGGTCCAACTACTTATTGATAAATGATTTAGTGATTAAACATCAGGGGAATACTAATAAAATATTTATTCTCAATTAAACTCATAATATTTGGATTTTATGTGTGCTAGTGGTGGAAAATAGATAAATAAAATATAGTTATAGCTTATATAAAGATAATATCAATTTATATATGATAATAATTGTTTTAAAATGTTTATTTGAAGTGTAGTAAGTAATTGATGTCCAATAACCAGTCAAATCCTCCCTTACTTATACCAAAATCCACTGGAGTGCACAGACCTTCAATCCAGATTATGTCACTGCTATCACTGGCAATTAAAGCACTGTGAGGGCCCATCACCTCCCCATGGCATCCACTTCAAGATGTTTCAACACCCAGACCTCCAGTAAGGACCCTCCATCACAATTAATGATACCACAGACCCATACCATAAATAGAATAAACAGATCAAAGCAGATACCATAAAGAAACAGGTAAAATAACTCATCCAAAGAGTATATAATGAGACCCAAAGCATATAAAGGAACCAAATTAACTTTCCAAGACCCCAATAACATCCCCAAGCATCCATATTAACCTAGTAATAATATCCCAACCCTTAAATCCGTGAAAATCCATCCAAGGAAGCAGATTAAGTTGTCCAAACTGGATATATGCACCTGAAATAGGTGTATATGCTTTTGTAGGTGTTGTGAGTCAAGTGAATACATCCATATGACCTAAAATAAGCAGAAAAATAAGGGCTATAGGCTATGAAGAGGTTAAGACCCACTTATAGAGCTAAATATACATAATATAACTACATATTTCACTGAATATGAGATTTATGTATACATATAAGCTTATGTATGTCTATAAATACTTAATATCACTTAAGATAAGTATATTATGACTTCATTAACATCTTAACAAGTATTATTAGGCTATGTATAAGCTATTTAAACTACTATAAGTCATATAATAGTGTAATAATTATATATATTTGTATTATAACCATATATATAAGTATTTTAACCTTATTTTTAAGTAATACACTTAATGTAATTAGGTTTATCTTATTTTAAACATGAAAATTACTCAGTCCTGGAGATACCTAGGCTGACACTCCCTCACCCAAAAAAACAATAAAAAAATGTTCAGACATTTTAATTAATAAGTAAGGAGTGAATAGAAAAATTATTTTAAAATTTCTATGTTACATATACTAAGTTAAACAGTATTATTTGGATTTATAATTTTTCAAGAGATTTTTAAGATCAGAGATTTCATTTTCTGGAATCCACTGGTCATATTCACTTGATTTATTTTTAAACCTTAATAGATACTCAACTCCCTTTTCTTTAGTAAGGTGTCTCTTTTTAAGTATCTTTTCAATTTCTGCCTTTTCAACTATTTCTTCAGGTTGATTTTTATGCCTTCCTTATCTTCTTGGAAATAGAGCAGTATCATTAGAATGGTATAGTTTATAAGATAAACAAGAAATACTGGATGTTTTCTATCATATGGTGCATAGAGAATAACTTCAACAGCATTGTTACCAACCATCTTTTTTACTACAAATGGTCCAATGAATGGATCCTTCAATTTAAAATTACCATTTAAATTGAAATGTAGTGTAGAAATAAGGACTTCATCACCCTCTTTGAACATTTGTTCTTTATGGGCTTTATCCCATCTTTTCTTCTCATACTCAAATGCCTTATTTATACATTCTTGAGCATGCTTTCTGCATAATTCTTGAATATGAAGAAAGGATTTTGTACCTGTATGGATATCCAATCTAGGTAATTTATTAAGAGTTTTAGCAGGGGTATTAGGTACATAACCCAACCATAACTCAAATGACTTTTTGCCAGTGACAGAATGTACTGTACTATTGTATGCAAATTCTAAACCTGGGATATGGGCTACCCAATCATGCATGAATTTGTCATTGTCTTTAAAGTCAAGACCAAAAGCACAATATCTTCTTATCATATCTTCTAAAGTTTGTATCATTCTTTCTGCTAGCCCATCAGTTTGTGGATGGTGTGATGTAGAAAGTTTTAAGTGACACCCTGAAACATCCATAAGTGATTTCCAGAACTCAGAAGTAAATTTAGGATCTCTTTCTGGGACTATTTCTTTGGGGAAACATGATATATTTAACATTTGTTCCACCATAAAAAAGCTAAGTCCTTTGCAGAAACCTCTTTGTGGGTAGGAATTAATTTACACATTTTTGTAAATCTATCTACAATTACCCAGTAGGAGTTATAACTTTTATGCCCTGCTATTGGAAAACCTTTTACAAATTCCATGTTAACTATTTCCCATGGAGCTTTTTGGTTGCTCAAGTTGTTGTAATAAACCAGCTTATTTGCCTGTTAATATTTAAGATTTTTGACAAGAATCACATGTCTCAACATATTTTTGAACATCATCAGGCATATTAATCCTCCAAGCTGTATTTTTTACTCTGGTTAATGTTTTATGGAAGTCAAAATGAACTGATAATATATCATCATGACATATGCTTAACGTTAACTCCTTCATTGAAGGGGGGATTACAATTACATTGCTTAATTTTTTTCCTGTAATATATAAAATTATCCTCAATGGAAAATTTTCCTTTTTATAATGCTTCTGTATACATTTGTGGTAATTTTTTTATTAAAACACTCATTGAAGCATTATATGGATTATTTAATATTGTAGTAAGTCTTCTCAAGTCAGGATCTGAAGTATAATTATCAAGAATTGATTTCATGAATTCATCCTCCAGATCTACAATATAAATGCCATAAATTTTAATAATCTCTGTTTCAGGAACATAAGCAGGATCATCATCATTATTGGGTAGAGGTACTCTAGATAACAGATCTGCATTAGAGTGTAAGGTTCCTGCTCTATGTGTAATAGTCATCGATCCTCTGTATTCTTATACATCTAATTGCCATCTAAACATATGTCTATTAGGATTTTTCATGTTCAAGAGAGACTTAACTGCACTACAGTCAGTTATTAACTCAAATTTTTGGTCTTCAAGGTAATAATGTAGCTTCTCAGGTACCCATACTACTGCCAAACATTCAAGTTGAGTAGTACCATATTTCAATTCACTAATTCTTAGAGTACGTTGTGGTAGCCTAAAGTTTAGTATGGCACCTAAGTACGTAAATGGAGTTATTACGGCATGCAAGATTGGCGTTATTATTTTATAAAAGGGTTTTATTAAATTTATTTGAGTTTTAAATATAAAGAAATTTGGTTAAAAGCAAATGCCTACACGAAATCAATTTATTTTACAGAGAAAACTTATTTTTATGGTCTGAAAGTTTATAAGTATCAAGTCGAGTCACTCAAGAAGCTTGGGAAATTTTTCCAGAATTTTTACTGTTTTTCTTATATTTTTAAATGAATTTTAAAGATTTATAGAAATATTTACGTTTTCAGAAATCACTTAGCTTTGATGAATTTTCACGGGGTAATTAGAGCTGCGCAGACTACGAAATTTAGTTTGCAATGTAAAGGGGAAGTGGCTCTATCATGTGTAATTTTTCTAGATTTTTTATTATAGTTTTAAAGGTTCTAATTGAGTCCGGAAGTCCGGATGGACTCCGTTTGGACTCCGTACGGACTGCGCTTCGACTCCGTACGGACTCCGTACGGGCTCCGGATTGACTCTGGGAGAGCTCTGGAGGGGAAAACTTAGGCACGTGACTAGGAATACTTAAGAGTCTCTCAGACTCGAAATTGAGGGGGGGATACATCATACAGCTTAATCTTTAACTACCACGGTCTCATTTTTTATTACTCAACAAATTAAATAAATTTGTAATACCCTTATAACTTTATATTTTATATATAACATTTTAGAAATACCACTCAACAATTTAAATCACACTTCATACAGGGTATCTTTAGAAAGGTCTTCATCACTGGGACTTGATTATTGCTGTCTCATAAAAATTCAAATTATTATAAAAACATAAAAGTCAATCTTTTCAGATCTTTCACTGGTACACCTTAATTGTTGTTATCAGTATTTCTTTCTCAACAGCCACTTTTACTTAAATCTCAATAAGCGTTAATTATTTTAGAGTTTCATTATTTTTTATCAATCAGATCCAAGTAGACTGGTTAGCTTAGTGATTTAGAATTCCCATTTTGTTATTTTTATTGGAAGGACGGGGATTTCCACTAAATCCACATATCTCCTCCAGATTCTGCTTACAGCAAGGCGACTGTAAGAGTTTACCTTACCATAGTTGGCGCCCAACGTGGGGTTCGAGTTCTCTAGCTTTCTTTAAAGACTTACTTGGATCAAGAACGTTTTTAGCCTGCAAGAGGCTTATTTTCTGGAACTCTAATTGGATTTTTGTTATTGGCCTGCAAGAGGCTTGTTATTTTATCAATGGTTAACACTTTTCATTACTTATTGGGATGTCTTCCTCTTCTGTTGCTTCTGGATCTTCTAACCCTCTTACTCCCTCAGTTAGAATTGTTTCTTGGGATGGCCCAAAGTTTGATGGGGAGGAGGTTAAATGGTTCATTAGCAGGTATGAAGCTGCTGCTGCTGTTGATGGTGCTTCTCATGTGGATATGGTGAAGCAAGTTAGGTTTTTTATTTCTGATAGGGAGGTGGAAAAAGAGGTTATTGCTATGCAGGCATTTAAGGACAAGGATTGGGTTAAGCTTTCTAAAGCTATGGTTGATAGATGGGGTGTTAGGTTTACTATGATGGACCTCAATAAAATTGTTGGAGACTGGCAAGCAAAAGGTGGAGTTTCTTCTATGGCTGACTTCAAAAAGCTGTGTTCAGTTTGATGAAGTGGTGGAATATCTCATATTGGTGGATGAGTTAGTGCATGAGAACCAGGCAAAAGATTTGTTTTGGTCAGCATGCAGTAGGGATATTTGAATGGACGTCTTGAAGGATCTTTCAAGAAAAGATTTGATTAAGGAACTGCCTAATGGTGAGCAGAAACTGCCAGCTCTGGAGGTTATCAAGGACAACATTCAAGCCCATCTAAAGTTATTGGCGTTGGACAAATATCAAGAGTCATGCACTCAATATGTTAGCAAGGTCAGCCAAGTTTTGGCCAAAAACAACAATATTATGGTCAAAGCCCAGGAGGCCAAGAAGCCACAAATGGGATTGCCTGCTGCAAAAGATGAGGGCAATGTAGATAATAAGATGGTCGATCACTTGGCCGATTTAACAAAACAATTAAAAATATTTGTTCAAGAGACACAGAAGCCTAACAAGGCCCCAATCGCTCTTTCGTCGACGTCAACTTCTTATCAGTCCAGAGGTTATGAACGTTGAAATTATAATGGCAATAATAATGGTAACCGCTTCCCAGGCAATGGGGGAAATGGTGGGAATGGTGGTAGTAGTTATAGAGGTGGCTACAATGAGCCAAAGGTGTGCTCCTATTGTAATAGGAGGGGTCACAGAGCAACAGTGTGTTTTGCTCTTGATAAGGATATGGATGCTGGGCAAGTTTTATTTGATGGTAAAGTTTATAAATTTCCTGATTGTTTGTTCATCAAGCCCAGTGATGGACAGTCTCCTTCTGATTTGGTCAGAAGAAGTTTAACGGCTGAAAGGAGAGCCAGATTTGAAGAGGTGACAGATGAAGATGTTAATGCCAAGGGTGGAAAAAATGGTAATGGTAATGGTGGTAAAGATGACAAGGGCAAGGAGAAAGAGGTCAGTAAAGCCACATTTTCTACTTCTTTTGGAGGTTTAGAGCTGGCAACGGTTGCCCAGGTGGAGGGTAGCTGTATGGCTGGCGAATATGATGTTAATGCTGCTAGAAGAGCAGCTGCTACTAAGGCAAAGAGTAGCATTCAGAGACAATTGAGGTCTAATCCTGGCAAGGCCAATAATAAAGTGAACCCTTACTCTAAGGACAAAAATTCTAGTGCTCAAACTGCCACCAACAAATTGAACCCTTACTCTAAGGACGAATTATATAAAATGCAGAAGGGTATTGCTGATATGGGCCCCCCTAGTTATGGCAAGTTTGATTTAAATGGTGAGCCTATGCCAGAGGATGATTTGGATTCTGAGGAGGATGTACCGTTGGCGTCTCTACCCAGACCAAGTTTTAGCGGTCCCATCCCAATGGAGGGAGTAAGAAGGACTAGCAATGGATCAGGATTAGTGCAAGAAGCTGGTGACGGAGTTAGGGTTATAGAAAGTGAAGATGTTATTATGGGAGGTGAAGATGGCTCGGTTGTACCTCAAGAGGTACCCAGGGCCAAGGTTGTTAAATCAAAGGTCCAGTATGAGCTGCCAGTAGTTTCTGGTCAAGCTAATGCGATGGACGCAGTTTTGAATACGGTGAATCAACTGCAGATTCCCTTATCTTTGGGGGAGTTATTTACGATTAGTCCGGCGCTTGCTGAAAAGCAAAAGGAGAATTTGATGAGGCGTCGGGTTTCCACTGGAGAGGTGAAATATATTTGTGAAAATGCTGAAAAGTTTGGGGAAGATGTAGATACACATTTTTCCGCTCCCCTGGGTTACCTGGTGGTAACTCTAAATGGTAAAGAAGTAAAGGCCTTGGTCGATTCAGGGTCTCAAATTAATTTAATTTCATTGAAGCAAGCGACGAGTATAGGCTTGCCAATTAAAAGTGGGACTGGGGGAAACCTCAGAGGTATTGGAGGGCATGCAACAGAGCTGATGGGCACAGCTGAGCATGTCAGGTTAGGAATTGGTGGATCTGTTGGTAAGGCTCACTTTTATGTGGCCAGAGGAGCAGTCAAAACTGTTCTTGGTGGTCCTTTTTTGATGGATTTTGAGGCCAAGATAGGGTATCAAGCTGGCATGGGGATTAGTTTGGAGATCACTGGTGAAGTTATGCGGAGGTTACATATGCGGTTAGCGCCTCCTGGAGATGAAGGTTGGGAAACACGGCCAGGGATTACTACTCTGTTCCAGTGTTGTGTTTGCACCAAGAAGTGGCATATAAAACGGACGGCTTCTGGTGAATTATGTTTGTTGGAAAGGGATGAAAGCCCTCATTTTTTGGGGTAGCACGGGCTGATCACTCTAATGTTGTAATCTCTCCTCAGGATGAGATCCCGGATTGCAATAGGTCAGCTCACTTGGAGATAATTCAAGTGGATTCTCAATTATTTTCTGTTAATATTACTTTGGAGTGCAAATACTTTTTGGACTTTTCTATATGTTTATTGGATTTACCCTATTTTTCTATTAAATTTAAAAATGGTGAAAAAGGCAAAATGGGCCAAATTACGTTGGATAAAAATTGGATGGGTATGTTTTATGACCTCCAGCAAGAGGGTAAACTGCAAATATCACATCAAAATCCGATTAAAAAATCTCAGTATAATTAAAACACCAAAAATAATTTATGTGAAAAGGTTGTTCCGGACCTCCAGCAAGAGGCTAAACTGCAAGTATCTCCTTCTATTTTGGGCCTCCAGCAAGAGGGTAAACTGCGAAAATCTTATCAAAACCCAATTAAAAATCTCGGTATAATTAAAACACAAAAAAATAATTTTTGTGAAAATTCAATTCCGGTTCTCCAGCAAGAGGTTAAACTGCCAACTTTCTTTACGGGCAATTTACTGTTGGATAAGGGAAGTAAAGGTGTTGGAAAATCTGTTTATAAATTAGACGAGGGAAAGGAGAAAAGGGTAAAATTTAAAAATGAAATAAAATATTTTTCTAATTTTTCTTATTCCGATTCTGACAATGAAGAAGATTCATTTGATGAGATTTTTAATGGCAATACAAAAGAAAATGTTTTACCTCAAGTTTATTTAGATGTGGACGCAGCCAAATATAAGAAAGTAGCAAATAAAGTTCGACCTATTAATGAACCGCTACCTGCCGAATTAAATCCACCCTTGAGAAGACCAAGGTTATCAAGAGATCCTTATAAAAGTCCCTTGGTAAAGAATCTGCCTGAATTTTCTGAGACGTCAAGAATCACTTTTGAGAGACTGGGTGTTGTTAATTTTGGACCTGATGGTTGGTTGTCTGGAGAAGAGAAGAAGTTGTTGTTGGATGTAATGGTCAAGCAAGAGAAGGCCATTGCTTTTGTAGAAGAGGAGAGGGGTGTGTTGAAGCATTCCTATGGGGAGCCTTACAAGATTCCTGTGGTATGTCATGAACCATGGCAGCAGAAACCGATTCTTATTCCGGCTGCATGAAAAGAAGCCTATATTGAAGTTGTCAGAGAACGGATACGCACTGGACTGTATGAGCAATCAACGTCAAGTTATTCTAGTCCGGTACTTTTTATCAAGAAACCGAATGGCAAGCTTAGAGTTGTTCATGATCTTAGGGAATTAAATAGGGTTACAATAAAGCATGCTGAGATACCGCCTAGTGCTGAGGAGTTTGTTGAAGCGTTTGCAGGGAGAGTGTGTTATGGTTTGGGAGATATTATGGGTGGATATGATGAGAGAGAGTTACATCTGGACTCAAGGCCTCTCACTACATTCGATACGCCACTAGGACGTTTACAGTTAACAAGATTACCTCAAGGAGCAACAAATCCGGTTGCAGTTTATCAAGCTCAGATGGCTTGGATCCTTCAAGACAAAATTCCACATTATGCTGGAATCTTTATAGATGATGGAGGAATTAAGGGACCAACAACCGACTATGATAACCAGGTGCTGGAAGAGAATCTTGGGATATGCAAATTCATTTGGGAGTTTGCAATTACATTAGAAAGAGTCTTGTTTCAAATTGAAGAGGCTGGTTTAACTATTTCAGGTTCAAAATTTTCATGTTGTGTGCCAGCCTTAGAAATATTAGGCCATGTGGTATGTAGAGAGGGTAGGATTATGTCCAAGAAGAAAGTTAACAAAATTCAGTCCTGACCAAGACCCAAGAATACAACTGAAGTTAGAGGGTTTTTAGGCGTCTGCGTATATGTTAGAATGTTTATCAAGGACTTTTCTTCATTGGCAGCTCCATTGAGACGGTTAACAAGAAAGGATGCAGACTGGGAGTGGGATGAAGAGTGTGAGAAGGCATTTGTGAAGTTGAAGGAGGTTGTAGGGAAGGATTTAGTCCTGCACAAGTTGGATTATGGAAAAGAAGCTGGAAGAATTTATTTAGCATTTGATTCAAGTCAGGTTGCAGCTGGGGCGGTTTTGTCTCAGATGGATAAAGCTGGTTACATCAGGCCAGTTAGGTATAAATCTGTAGTATTTACTGAGGTCGAATCAAGATATTCTCAACCAAAATTGGAATTATGTGGTGTGGCGAAAATACTGAAGAAACTTCAGCATATTTTGTGGGGGCAACATTTTGAGTTGCAAGTGGATGCGAAATCATTAATCCAGATGATTAATTCCCCAAGTTTACCGAATGCACCCATGACGAGATGGGTAGCTTTTATTCAACATTTTTCATTTGATTTAGTTCATAAGCCTGGCAAAACTTTTACTATGCCAGATGGTTTATCAAGGAGACCACCCACTGAAGAAGATTCAGACTCAGAAGAGTTCGATGAAGATATACCTATTATCAAAGCCAGCACTAAAGGAGCTGAAGACTTTCCATACCTCCCCCATGAGGTTAAACTGGCAGGATTATTGTGTTTAGATTATGGTGATGATGACCTCCACCAAGAGGATAAACTGGAAAATAGTTTTTATGTCAATAAAGGTGTTGGAAAGGGTGTAGATAAATTCGGTAGAAAGGAGGTAGAAGAAGATGTGGTGTATGTAGAGGAAGATGGATTGGTAGTGTGGGATTGTAGTAAATTAAGGAATGGTGTATATGTTGGAGAATTAGAGAATTTAAATAAAAGGGTGGATAAAGAGAAAGAGGTATTTTCGAATACGGTTTACAAAGGATCCAAAGGTTCAGAAGAAAAATTTCGACAAAGCTTGATTAAAGATTTATTTAAGGGTCAACGATTAATGGCTCTTTCATGTGCAGGTGATATTGGTGATAGAGAAGTCCCTATTGATGTTGTATTAATCAATTTTCAAGATGAAGTCTGGGGTCAGACTGGATTTTATTTTTTGTTAGTCAAATATTTGTTGACTTTAGAGAGGCCAGAAGATTGTGAAGACAATGAATGGGTGGCTATCAAGAGGAAGTCATCTACGTTTTACCTATCTGGTCGACGTTTAATGAGGAGAAGGTATCCAAATCCTCAAGTAGTTATAACTCAACAGAAGGGGCAAGAATTAGTTTTGAAATCACTGCATGAAGATCTTGGGCATAGAGGCGTTGGAGAAACGTTTAGAAGAATTTCTGATTGATTCTGGTGGCCTGGCATGAAGATGGCTGTTAAACAGTGGGTTCAGTCATGCGAAGAATGTCAAAGACGAAGTTATTTAAGGCCAAAAGAACCTGGACGTGCGACCGGTGAATATACGCTCTTTGGGAGAGTTAGTTTAGATGCCGTTCATATAAAAGAGGGACGTTATAAATATTTAATTGTGGCCAGAGATGATTTATCTGGTTGGGTAGAGGCAGCGCCTCTTATTAATTTAACTGCCAAAAATGTGGCAGAATTTTTTTTGAATAATTGGGTATATAGGTATGGGGTGATGAAGTTGGTAACGGTAGATGGAGGTCCTGAATTTGGGACAGAGTTTAAAGAGGCCGTATTGAAAGTTGGATCAAAGGTTAGGGTAGCAACCCCATATTATCCTGAAGCTGAAGGCATGGTTGAAAGAGGGCATCAAGTTATCAAGGATGCTTTATTTAAAATGTGTGGGACAAGTGCCAAAAAGTGGAGGCACTATTTACCTTTAGTTTTATTTGCTGATCGAATCAATACCAAAAGGACGACCGGATTTTCACCTTATGAACTTGTTTTTGGACAGAAAGCAGTTTTACCGGTTGATTTAGAAGCTGAATCATATCTTGGAGTTGACTGGGACACGGTCAAAACTACTGAAGAATTATTGTGTGCAAGAATGATGCAGCTAGAAAAGAAAGAAGAATATTTAGAAAAGGCATATTCGCGGATGATGAAGATCCGAAATCAATCAGTCAGATATTGGGATGAGCGGTTGGCACATCAATTAAGGAAACCTTTGAACCCAGGTGATATGGTCCTGGTGTATAATAGAAGTCTAGAGAGTCAATGGGGAAAGATGTTTGCAGATAGGTGGAATGGACCGTATAAAATCAAGGAGCAAGTTTCCGGCGGTTCATATGTGTTAGAAGAGTTGGATGGAGTAGTATTGAAGAAGAGGGTAGCGGCCGATCAAGTGAAACGGTTCTATCCTAGAGGCACCAGGAGTGCCAAAGTCTACCTCCGCAACGAGAATAAACTATGATATCAACAAAATTTTATGGATCCTCCGCAATGAGG
Source organism: Hemileia vastatrix (assembly GCA_030280995.1). Taxonomy (NCBI): domain Eukaryota; kingdom Fungi; phylum Basidiomycota; class Pucciniomycetes; order Pucciniales; family Zaghouaniaceae; genus Hemileia; species Hemileia vastatrix. The sequence continues at coordinate 52,144,242 of JASXTE010000001.1, forward strand.
ATAAACTATCTTCTTTTTATCAAAATACTTTACTGTCGTTACACTGCATATGGGCGATGAAACTATGATGAAACTTAACAAAATTCAAGAAGACCTTCTTTGAAATTTTCAAAAACTTAAAATTCTTATAATATGGGTGAAGATAGTGTTGGAAAAATTTTTAAAATTTATTGGAAGAAGTGTTCACAGGGGAAACTTCTTAATTTAATATTAGCAAGTGTGGGGGTAATTGATGGGCTGGCTGCTCTATACACAATTACCCCATAATGTTTGTTTCCAAAATTTTCCCTGTTTCTAGTTGAATCCTGGCTTTGTCTTTTAATTATAGGAAGTCCACTAAGACTATAAACTGGAACAAATCAAGAGACACCGCTCTCAACGCCGGATTCAAGATTCTTTTTATTTTATTTTATTTTTTATTTTTTATGTTAGATTGTGATTTCTTTTCTTTAATATATATTATGAATTATTGTAAAGGTGATGCTCACTGGTGGTCTCTAATCATTTTTATAAATTGGAGGGAGCCCACCCAGTGATCATCATTATAAAAATTATCTTCTAAAAACTTACATTTCTTTTCTTTTCTTTTCAATTTCTCAGAATTGTGTAACCACATCAAGTTGCACTTGGATGCGGGTATGATGTCGAGGGTACGGCTCATCAAATAGCCGAGGGGCATCTTTTAAAATTTTTCTTTTTGAAATTTTTTTTATTATTACTTTTTTTATCTTTCTTTAAAAATTAAATTTTAACTTTTATTTCAAAACTATCTTTTCTAAAATCTTTTATTTTAAATTAAAAACAAAATTAAAATTAAAAATAATAAAATAAATAAAATAAAAATAATATAAAATATAATAAAAAAAATAATAATAAAATAAAAAAAAATAAAATAAAATAAAAATAAATAAATAAAAAAAATCAAAAAAGAAAAAAAAAATCAATTAATTAAATCAAAATTATTATTATAATTCTTAGTTTTATTTTTCAGTCTTCATTCTTTTTAGTTTTATTCATTTAGTTTAGACAGGAAACAGGGTCTAGGGGAACTCAATACCAATGGGATTTTACTTCAAGATATCTGTTAGTCCTCCAAGACTTTAAACTGGCTACTGTTCAAGACGTTCTTTAAGGTTTATTTTATACGTATTTTGGATCTGTTAGTCCTCCAAGACTTTAAACTGGCTACTGTTCAAGACGTTCTTTAAGGTTTTTTTACATATGTATTTTTGATCTGTTAGTCCTCCAAGACTTTAAACTGGCTACTGTTCAAGACTTTCCTTAAGGTTTTTATACAAATTTTGGAGCTTTTAGTCCTCCAAGACTTTAAACTGGCTAATTTTCAAGACTGTAATTAAAGATTTTATATTGGAGCTGTTAGTCCTTCAAGACTTTAAACTGAATTTCAAGGATGATTCCAGATTTTATGGATATTTTTGGAGACATATTTTTTTTTTATCAATCAAATGTTAGGTCCACCAAGACCTTAAACAGAGTGTTATCAAATGTTAGGTCCACCAAGACCCTAAACTGGACTATTATCAAGCTGTTGGGTCCACCATGACCTTAAACTGGATTTCTTATCGAACAAATGTTTGGTCCACCATGACTTTAAACTGGTAGTTCATTCATTGTTTTAGTCCACTGTGACTTTAAACTGGAAAATTAATATCTGAAGGATAATTCAACATTCATTGGTCCACTATGGCCTTATACTGGATTACTTGTCGATCAAATGTTTGGTCCACCAAGACCATAAACTGGCAATTGATTACATGTTTGGTCCACCAAGACTTTAAACTGGAATGTCAATCTTGTTTGGATAACTCAATTCAATCTTTTAATTTATCACTGTCCACTAAGACTCTAAACTGGTTATTCAATTATTTCTGGAATGGGGTGCTGATAAGCTTTAGGAGGTTAAAATTTTAGGTGGTGATGATGCTAAGGAAAGCATAATGGGTAATTAGGTGAAATTTGTGGCGCTTTAACATGGTCTAAAGTTAATATTATTATTGGAAGTCTGGCAAAAGTATTTTATGGGTTTGCTGTATAGAAAAGTTTGAAAATTGTGATGAAGGAATCAGAAGTTAGGATGGTAGTTGGATTTTAGGGAATGATTTTTTAGTGCCTCAGTGTTAGGCCATTTTTGGTGTGAAGCTTGGAGGACCTTATGGTGAGATTGGAATCATAGAATTCAGCTCAGTGGGGGGCCCTATGAGGTTGGAATCAGGAGTATTTGGCTCATAGGAAGATCCACTCTCTCAATGCTGTGACAAGAAGGAAAACTGGTATATGGGAGTCTGAAGGGATTCAAACCTTGCTCTCAGTAGTGGAATCATCACAAGATTTATTATTTATTATTTTATATTAAGCCAGAGAAGAAAGAAAACAACATTTATGTTGAAAGTTAAAGAAGACCAAGCAAAAACAAAATTTTATCAAGTTATACTGTTAGAAAAGATAATTTCTTTGAAATTGTTCAACATCATTATCAAGGCTTTGCATTAAAATTCTTCTTTTCATGAGGTCTTCATGGTTATTAGCTGGAGTTTCTTGAAAATAGGCCAGCATTTTTTGTTTCAACTCATTCGTAAAGTCAAGAAAAAGATAGCAATGAAAATTTGGATAATGATTGATATAGTCCGTCTTCACTCTACCAATGTCATCAGTGTTGGTTATTTCGACAGCTAGAAGTTCAAATATGTTATTAAGTCATAGGTTTAGTCAATTTTGATTAAAAGTTTTTTTTAGTAAGATAATAGGGTCTTACATTTAGAGCCAGGAAACATAGTCTCAGCAAAGTTGGTTGGGGGCACTGGCGTTATAGGATTAGGATCTTGTGAATGCAAAATTAGGCCGGGATCCGCTAATGAAGATTGAACTTTTGAAGCTGATTTTGATCTTATTCGTTTTAAGAAGACAGGAATTTTTGATCATTTTTTAGAAGTTGAGGGATCAGGGAGAGCTGCTGGTCCTAAATATACGTTTGTTTTAGAAGGAACTATTGGCCGGTTACATTTGACTTTTTTCACATGGCATAAGTCGCAAGCTGTCCTTCCAGGGAGATTAGGGTTGGACATTAAACAAGGTACCTGGTATCGAGCGCAGAGTTCACATGGAGCGACAAGTTCTTTGAAAGACATATTGATGAAGATGAATTTTAAAGTTGATTAAAGGAGATGGTGGTTGAAGGTTAAAGATGAATATTGTGTTCGACCACTTATGCAAAGTTTTAAGAATGGGGACATTCTCAATTGGAGGGAGGATGTGGTAGCCTAAAAATTAGTATGGCACCTAAGTACGTAAATGGGGTTATTACGGCATGCAAGATTGGCGTTATTATTTTATAAAAGGGTTTTATTAAATTTATTTGAGTTTTAAATATAAAGAAATTTGGTTAAAAGCAAATGCCTACACGAAATCAATTTATTTTATGGAGAAAACTTATTTTTACGGTCTGAAAAGTTTATAAGTATCAAGTCGAGTCACTCAAGAACCTTGGGAAATTTTTCCAGAATTTTTACTGTTTTTCTTATATTTTTAAATGAATTTTAAAGATTTATAGAAATATTTACGTTTTTAGAAATCACTTAACTTTGATGAATTTTCACGGGGTAATTAAAGCTGCGCAGACTACAAAATTTAGTTTGGAATGTAAAGGGAAATTGGATCTATCATGTGTAATTTTTCTAGATTTTTTATTATAGTTTTAAAGGTTCTAATTGAGTCCGGAAGTCCGGACGGACTCCGTACGGACTGCGCTTCGACTCCGTACGGACTCCGTACGGGCTCCGGATTGACTCTGGGAGAGCTCTGGAGGGGAAAACTTAGGCACGTGACTAGGAATACTTAAGAGTCTCTCAGACTCGAAATTGAGGGGGGGGATACATCATACAGCTTAATCTTTAACTACCACGGTCTCATTTTTAATTACTCAACAAATTAAATAAATTTGTAATACCCTTATAACTTTATATTTTATATATAAAATTTTAGAAATACTACTCAACAATTTAAATCACACTTCATACAGGGTATCTTTAGAAAGGTCTTCATCACTGGGACTTGATTATTGCTGTCTCATAAAAATTCAAATTATTATAAAAACATAAAAGTCAATCTTTTCAGATCTTTCACTGGTACACCTTAATTTTTGTTATCAGTATTTCTTTCTCAACAGCCACTTTTACTTAAATCTCAATAAGCATTAATTATTTTAGAGTTTCATTATTTTTTATCAATCAGATCCAAGTAGACTGGTTAGCTTAGTGATTTAGAATTCCCATTTTGTTATTTTTATTGGAAGGATGGGGTTTTCCACTAAATCCACATATCTCCTCCGGATTCTGCTTACAGCAAGGCGACTGTAAGAGTTTACCTTACCATAACGTGAAATATAGCAAATTACTACTTCTGACATTTTTCCTTCAATAAGTTGTTTTTGATGCAAAGCAGCACCCAGACCAATAAAACTTGCATCTGTATACAATACAAAAGGCAATTTTAAATCTAGTAATCCCAAGATAGGGGCTGTCATTGAACATTCTTTCAACTTATCAAAAGCCTGTTGTCTTTCATTATTCCAAATGAAAGCTTCTGATTTCTTTATCAGTGTGTTCAATGGTGCAGCAATTAATTTTTAGTTCTTTATATATTGTCTATAATAACCACACATACCAAAAAAAGATTTTACATCCTTTACATTTTGAGGAATTCCAATATTCTTGATTGCAGCCACCTTATTTTGGTCTACACATATTTTTAAGCCAGATACAATATGACCAAGCACTTTTAATGACTCAATCCCAAATTTACATTTTTTTAATTCAAGGGTCATTTTTATTTCATCCATCTTTTGAAATACCTTCTTAAAAGGAATTAAGTGTTCATCATATGTCTTAGAGAACACTATGATGTCATCAATGCATACCATTAACAATACTTCAATCATTTCATTATGGAATGTTATATCCATTAACTTCTGAAATACTGAAGGAGAATTTTTTGGTCCAAATGGCATCCTGACATATTTATATATTCCCATATGTGTTGTTATCAACAAAAGGTTCTGTGAATTCTTTTCTACAGGAATCTGATGGTACCCTTTATTTCCATCTAGGCAACTTATATATTTAGCAACTTTAAGGGTAGCATGTATAGAGTCAATCCTTGGAAAGGGATAAATATCATCCACTGTAAATGTATTTAGTGCTCTATAATTACTGCACAGTCTTGCTTTATCTTGTTCATAAGAAATTAGCACTGGTGATATTACCCAATATTTTGGTGTAGTTTCAACCTTTTCAATAATTTTCATTTTTAATAGAATCTCAATATTATCCTCTATGTCTTTCCTCTTCATTTGTGAAGCAGGGAATGGTTCCTTTGTAAGACTAGCAGGAATATTATCCATAAAACAGCTTAAACTAATTTTCATCTCATGGTCTTTTATATAGCCAAGTTGATTGGTTCCATGTGCAAAAGCCAATGAAAATTCTTTAATTAAGTCCAAAATATTTGTTTTCTCAGCTTTACTTATCTGAGTGCCAAATTATGCTTTTGAAATTTCTGTTTCCAGAATTTCCATCTCATTAGATTCTCTTCCTTTGCAAGGAATATTTATCACTGACTCAATGTGTAAGACTGTGTCAAAAGAATTTATTTTAAATTTCATTTTACCATTCATGCCAATTGTAAAATTATTATTAGCAGGGTCTAATTTCACACCAAACTTAGTCAGAATGTCATTTCAAATGATAAAACAGTTACTACAATTAGTATTGTCCATTACTACAAAGTCACAAGTTACTCTAACATAACCATGTTGATGTTTAAAGAAAACAGCAGCTTTTTATCTACCAATGGGGTGTAGTACTGATCCAAAACCTCTCCAATTTTTACTTTGAAGGGGTTCAAGCTTAGACTTATACTCACTATCAATTTTCTGTAATGTATTTGTTGAATCAACAGAACCAGAAGCTCCTGTGTCCAATAATATATTTACATTTTCTCCAGAAATGATAGCTGGAACTGTGATAGGTGTCATTTTCAAGTTATCAGCTTGTATATCCTTAATGATTTCAGCATCTACAAAATTCATTAAAGATTCATTTGAGTCCATATTTAATATTGGATTTTCAAAGATAGACAAATCATCTCCCAACATACAGACTTCATTTTCATCACTATATGAGATATTAATGTCATAATCACTTGAATCTTTACTTTTTTCTGTTTCATTTTCAGATTCATGCTGATTTTCAACAATATTTATACTCTTCTCACATTTGTAACCTTTGAACCAAGGTTTATTACACTTATAACAAGTATTAGTTTCATAATTTTTAGGTACTACAGGTGAAGTAGGTTTTTTCTGCTTTTCCTGCAGTGTTTTTGAATTCTGATTTTTCACAGAATCATTATTTTGTTTATAAGTGGTGTACCTTGCTTCACACTTATGGTTTAATAATATTTCATTGCAAATATTAGTAAATTCAGAATATTCATTAACCATTATTGTTCTAGCTACAGCAATGTCTCTGAAAGATATAGGTAATTTACACATTATCTTATCTTTCCATAAGTTAGAATCCCTGTTTGGCTTGATGGCTTTTAATATTTTATTTAAATTCATTAAAAATACCATAGGTTTGTCACCATTCAATGGATTATACCTAGTTTTCTCATACAGTCTCTTCTGAGTGAGCCTGAATTTAGAACCTCCAAATTGTTTTTCAATTAGTTGTTTCCATGCAGCCCAAGAGTAATATTTACCCTCACTCAAAACAGCTTAAAACCATAATAAAGCAAAATCCTTAAATAAGGAGATCAATTTTGATGTTATTTCTTCATCTGGTAACTTATATGAGAATTTCAATTTGTCAATTCTTTTGATAAAATGTTTCCAATCAGAGCTGGCTTCCCCATCATAAGTTGGGTACTGATCTATCTTAGGCCATTTCTTCTGATTGGATTTTGTTTTACTAATCCTAGGAAAATTCAATAACTCATTTACTCTGGATAAATGGTCTTGTATTTACTCTTGCATGAATTTGTGACTTACATTTGTATCTTCAGACTTGACACTACCACCAGATGGTTTTACTTGTGGTGCTATGGAAATTGATTGAGATTCATTTTTTCAATGAAAGGATTATTATTATACTGAGTATACTTATGATTATCCTGATTCATCAGTAGATTAGTAGTTTCAATCTCAACTTTGGTCAATCTTTGTAGCAGATCAGAAACACTCTGATTTGTCTGTGCAAAAGATAACTTTGTTCTTGATTCAGTTTTCAATAAATGTGCTTCATACAACTTTTCTAACTCAAAGAATTTGTTTGAAAGTTCACTATATTTATTACTCAAAGAATCATACTGAAGAGTTAGAGCCAAGTGTTCATTCTCTAATTCTTTATTTCTTTTTTCCAGTTGAGAAATTTTCAATGTCAAGGAAAAAATTGTATAACTTGTGAGCTTAATTGTCTGTTCCTCACACTCAGTCATTCTATTCCATAATGCTGAAACAATTCTATGGACAGTTGGGTTATTATTAAAATACTCCATGTCTTCCTTCTCAATTTTTTCACTGTTTTGTGAACCTCTCATCTCACTAGTAAGTGGTGGCAACTGAGGGTTAACTGTATTATTATTATAAATAGCACTGTTGTTATTGAAAAAAGATAACTCAGGTTTATCTACATCAAAACCTAATTTTCTCAAGTCCTCCTCGATTCCCTGTACAGATTTTAAATCAATAATATTACCTATAATGTAATCATCAGTATTGTGTTCAATCTGAGAGGGTAATCTAATTACCACAGGATAGTTTCAAGCCCTGATTTTTAGAACTTTTGCTTTCCTTTGTAGGATTGAGCTGAGGAAGTCTGATGAGGGGGAGGATCCCTGTGGCAATTGTGACTGGACCATTGCTGGTGGAACCAATCCCACTTCCATTTCTCTACCAGGAATTTTTCCTGCGAATGATGTGACTCTCATTTGGTAGCGGGTTGTTGGCTTGGCTTCCCTGCCTTTAACTCCGCCAAGGTTTGATTCATTTGTTGGAAACCCACCTTGCAGTTGTTTTGCAACTTCTCTACCTCCTTTAGCATTAAAGACTTTAATTCCTCCAGTGTCAGAACCTTCTTTTCCAGATGGGAAAGTTGATCCTGCAGAGGAGGTGAAGTCTTTTTTATTGTTATCTTTTTTAAGAGGGTGTCCTTTTCCTCTTTGCTCATTGACTCTGGTTGTGGGTAGGATTGGCCCTCCATGGTGATGTCCTGGAGCAATGTTTTTAACTTTAGAACTGGTGTTATAAGCAGATTTTTCACTTACATTGTCCTGTAGAGCACTCACGGTGTCTTAAATAACAATTCTTTATGTCTACAAAAGTGAAAACTTATGTGGTAATTAGTAGACAAAAATTATTAGCAATTTAATTACTAATAAAAGCACTGGAGCTTACCCTGAATTTATATCTTTATTTATTTAAATAAAATATAAGAAAAATTTAAAAAAATCTGTTAAAAATAAAATAAGAAACTTAACTAGACCTTTATAAGGGTGAATAATTAGCTTACCAAGCTTTAAACAAATACCAATTTAATTGGGTGTTATATTGGTGACTGAATACCAAGTGAAATTGGGTTTATATTGGGTACAGTTACTACTGTAAATACCTAATTTTTATTATAAAAAATTAGTAAAATTATTATAAGGGTTCTTTTATGCAATCACTGAGTTATGATGACCCACTAATGCTCTTCAGACCCAAATATTTGGTTTGTTTGAGATATACTAGAGTAAAAATCACGTCCTAAGGCTTATGCTAAATAATAAGTAATAACTAAGGAGAAACCCCTAATTGTCAGTTTGTGCTAGTATCTAAGTATGATTTAATAGTGAATATTAATGGTCCAACTACTTATTGATAAATGATTTAGTGATTAAACCTCAGGGGAAGACTAATAAAATAGTTATTCTCAATTAAACTCACAATACTTGGATTTTATAAATGCTAGTGGTGGAAAATAGATCAATAAAATATAGTTATAGCTTATATAAAGATAATATCAATTTATAAATGCTTTATAATATATTTATGTATGATAATAATTGTTTTATAATGTTTATTTTAAGTTTAGTAAGTAAGTGACGTCCAATAACCCGTCAAATCCTCCCTTACTTATACCAAAATCCACTGGAGTGCACAGACCTTCAATCCAGATGATGTCACTGCTATCCCCGGCAATTACGGCACTGTGAGGGCCCATCACCTCCCCATGGCATCCACTTCAAGATGTTTCAACACCCAGACCTCCAGTAAGGACCCTCCATCACAATTAATGATACCACAGACCCATACCATAAATAGAATAAACAGATCAAAGCAGATACCATAAAGAAACAGGTAAAATAACTCTTCCAAAGAGTATATAATGAAACCCAAAGCATATAAAGGAACCAAATTAACTTTCCAAGCCCCCAACAACATCCCCAAGCATCCATATTAACTCAGTAATAATATCCCAACCCTTAAATCTGTGAAAATCCATCCAAGGAAGCAGATTAAGTTGTCCAAACTGGATATATGCACCTGAAATAGGTGTATATGCTTGTGTAGGTGTTGTGGTTCAACTGAATACGTCCATATGACCTAAAAAAAGCAGAAAAATAAAGGTTATAGGCTATTAAGAGGTTAAAACCCACTTATAGACCTAAATATACATAATATAACTACATATTTCACTGAATATGAGATTTATGTCTACAAATACCAAGTATCACTTAAGATAAGTATATTATGACTCCGTTACCATCTTAATAAGTATTATTAGGCTATGGATAAGCTATTCAAACTACTATAAGTCATATAATAGTGTAATAATTATATATATTTGTATTATAACAATATATATATGTATTTTAACCTTATTTTTAAGTAATACGCTTAATTTAATGAAGGTTATTTTATTTTAAACATAAGAATTACTCAGTCCTGGAGATACCTAGGCTGAAACATATACTTAAATATTTGAATGAATACCTTCATACATCTCAGGTCTTGATGGTACATTATTTAGACTTATTTGACAATCTTTAATAACTGATAACATAAAAATTTAAGAAAAAAAATTGTAAAATCCTTTAATTACCATATTTAGAACCCCTCCCTAATGTTTTACTAGCCATTGACCCTGCACCTCTTACTTTACTTACACAGTTTATCAAACTTTGCTTGATCTGAAAAGAACATCCAAAATGAGTAAGCTTTTCAGAACATTCCAAAACTGGAGGTACCTTAGTGGTTTGATGATTGTCCCTTGAAGAGTTCCAAATTTCTTTGATAATTTCATTTCCTTAGCCAAATTCAATAATCCATTTATGATCAGGATAGTAAAGTTCATGGCCTTTGATTTGAGCAGGTGAGGGGATTGGTCTCCCAGTAATAGGATTGATATAACAGAAAAGACCAAAAGTTAGGAAATTAGAATCAGTTTTGTCCACATGAATCTGCTTATGAAAACCTCCATAGGTGATTATAAAATTAGAGTAAACAATATAATCATTACTGAGTTGAACCTATTCCATATCTGTCCAATTGGGAAGTCAAGTATTCTTGGCCAGTTTAAGATTAGATTGAAATGCACAAATACATAATTTTATAAGAAATTGGCCAAGAAAGAATTGAAGGATACTAAGATTTTCCATATTTCTAAATCATCTGTATCCCAAGATTTTCTATCTTTCTAAATAATCCTTCATTTCTTGAGAACTGATATTTTTGGGTAAAGAATAAATCCCTATAAAAAGAATAAGACAAAAGTTTTCAATAAAAATATATTAACATAAAGGCTTACAAAAAGATGCACCCTTTTCATAACCAGGTCTCCAAACAATTCTAATCATAATACCTCCATATTTCTTTTGATTCCTCACTGGTTGTGGTACTAATGCCATCTGATATAGAGTATAGATGAGACCTGATAATTTATGAAACACTTCATCTTGAACACCATTAAACAAATGAAAATGTAAAATAAACTGAGTTTTTTATCCATTACTTAGAGCTGCAACCACAACATGCTTCCCACTAGCAGTTAAGTACTTGATTTTTTCAGGTAATGATTCAGGATATTGATCATTTTTAGAAATAGTCATTTTATAGAAAGTCAATTTTTCTAAGGATCCAAAGAAGCCTTTAAAAAATTGTTTCCTTCAAATTAAATCATGTTTTTTATAAGATTGTTGCTTCTCATTAGAAATAGTAGGATTCAGAGTAGAAAATGCTTTTGATTCTTTTAAAGAGGGAGAGGCTAAAGATGAAAGTGATGGTCCAGAAGAAGAGAGTGACAACAGTGTGGAAGAGTTTGAGGATATTGAAGACATTTTTTAGGAAATTTTTAAAACTGTTATTTTAATCAAAGATTTAAAAAAAAACCAAAATAAAAAAATAAAAAAAATAAATAAATAAATATATAAATAAAAAATGGAAAAAAAATATTCAGTGATAAATATAATATATTAAAAATTCCAAAAAAAAAAATAAAAATTTTTTTTACAAGAAATAAAAATTAGTTCAGTCAATGTTTGGAATAAAACAAAAAGAATAAAAAAAATTTTTTTTTAAAAGAAAAAAGAAAATAAAAATAAAAAGACCTTATAACACCACACAATATGGGGGACAGACTTACTAGCAAGTCCGCAACCTTGGACCCAAACTCACCACAGATTGAACACACATTGAGCTATTGATAAAGGAACTATACAATCAGGGATGAACACCACTCAGCAGAATGGTTTTAGGTGGGTGTTAAAGTAGAGTTCAGTATGAGTTCAGTATGAGTTCCATCTGAGTTCCATCTGAGTTCAGGTTAAGGACTTGCTAGCAAGTCCACCCTCTATATTGTGTAGTGTAAATTTGCAGCAAAAGAAAAAAGAAAGGAATTAATTCTTCAATTGAAATGGAGGAATTTTTTTCTAAATTTCTATGAAAACTAAAAATAAAAAATAAAAAAAATTTAATAATTGATCTTTCATTCATATTTTTCCTCAAAACATCACCTAAAACTCCTTGTCAGCCTCAAAACTCCACCTAAAATTCCACCTTGGCTACCTCAAAACACCCCCTAAAATCCCTCCTTGGCTGCCTTGAAACCCCCCTCAAACCCCTCCTTGTCTGCCTCAACAACTCCCCCTCTGCTCCCTACTTATTGAACCAGTAATGATTCAATAAGTTAATGAAAAATCAATAAAAATAATTTGTTAAAAAAAGAGCAGAAGGGGGGTGGGCCACAGATTAAGGGAGGTCAAAGGGGGGGGGTTGAGGCAGCCAAGAAGGGGGAAAAGGGGATATTTAAGGACACCAAGAACAGGGGAAAGGGGGTACTTGAGGACACCAAGAAGGGGGAAAGGGGGGATGATGGAGAGAAAAAAAAGAAAAAGAGAAAAGAGAAAAAAAAATTAGTTTAACCTTGAAAACCAAAACAAGCACTTATAGGACAAAAAAAAATGCAAAAAAAATGCAAAAAAAAAAGAACAAAAAAAAAATAATTAATAATTAGCAAGTTTTTTTTTTTTTAAAAAAAAAGGGGGCAAAAAAAAAAAAAAAAAAAAAAAAAAGACTTACCTGGAAAGATGAGATGAGAGAAAAAAAAAAAAGTGAATTGAAAATAATTGAGGGATGTTTGACAAGGGAAGGAAATGGATATGAGGCATCAAAGAAAAGAAAGAGATTTCATGTTGAGCTGATGAAGTGAAAAAAATGAGACATCAAAAAAAGAGAATTCACAGCAAATTCAAAATAATATTAATATGCAAAAAAAAAAAGAATAAATAACACAAGTGAATAAAACACACAAATAGAAAATTTGGAGAGTATTAAAAAAATGAAAAGGTTGTGTTCCAAAATGTTAGAGTGTGATAGGCATAATGACAGAGCATCTACCATTGGAAAGAATTTTTTGTGAATCAAGGGAGGAGAGACCTGATTTTGGTTCAGGATCCTCTTCTTCATAAAGATCATGCCACTCATCCTTCAAATCAGCTAGGATATTATGGAGTATAACACAAGTCATTATCCAATGATTTGCCATTTTGATGTCCCTTTTTTTTTTTTTTGGAATAGGCTTCTCAGCTCCTGGAGACTAGAAAATCTTCCCTTTAAAATACTGATAGCATGTTCAATTTGTACTCTTTATTGTGTGAGGTGATGATTAAAGGTGGTTTTGAGGTCATTTTCTAATGTTGCACCTCAGAAAGCAGGTATAATATACTTTCCACTTGCATACACTTAGTCTGCAAGGAGGTACTGAGATTCTTCAAAGTATGAGTCAAGATTTTGAGAAATCCTCATTCTTTGGAAGACAGAAGAGACATAACATGATCCAGGGCAGCCACTATGAAAAGCAAAAAACTTTTTTATTGACATCACAGACAAGTTGAAAAGCAATAGAGTATCTAGAAACAAGACAAAATGTTAGTTTATGAATGATGAGAAATTGGAGAATGTTTAGAAGAAACCTTTTTTTTCCAATCAAAATAATGTCTGCCATCATGAGCAGGTTTTGGACTCAAAGGTTTAGTTGTACCATCAACAAAACCCACACAGCCAGGGAAACCTTCCACTTGCATTACTTGAGAGGATTTAAGTCACTTTTGTGGTGTTGGCCAAGCAAGTGTTTGAGATTTGAGGGAAAGGATAGCAATCATACAGTGCTTGGTGAATAATATCACTGTACCATATCCTATGGTAAAGAGATTATCTAAATATCTTACAGCAGCACCATTTCCATTTGATCCAAAGTGACATAGTGCAACAGCAATTTGTGTGGCAGGATTACACTGTTTATTACAAGAATTGTATTGAAAGATAGGATGATCCTAGATGAGATGATAGAGTTTGAAGAAAGAATCAGGAGAAGTTCAAAATAGTCAAGTGAAGTTTAATGGAGGGATTTTGAGAATTGAATGGAGATCATATCTGGTATCATGAAGAAGATATGGCCCCCTTGGGTTAATGTAACACTTTTTGGAAAGAAATGACATATATATGCTAAAGCATCTTTGAAATCAGAATCAGAGTCAAGTACTAAAATTAAAGCAATAGGATTCATAGTTGAGTGAAGCAGCTGCCTAGTAGAGAGGTGCTTCATTTTTTATTGGTAGAAGGTTTGGGTGATAAGGGAAGTGGGAATTCACCACCAAATGAGCAGGTGGGGTGTGTAGATAGAAAAAAATGTTAAGTTTTCACCACCAAAATTAAGTAGGCTAGAGTGAAGAGACTTAAGGATGGCATGCACCATTGTATGTCATGTGACTTTCTTACAAATGAATCATGGATGTGATGAGTTTGGGATCACGAATTAGGGATGGAAATTGGAGTATAAGAGTCTGGATAATGCATTATCATGGATTCCATATCCACTAGCCATGGGGCTAATGGATCAGAATCTTCTGCAATTAATAATGTCAGATCCAGGGAAAAAAATTCCTGATCCCTAATTGTGGATCCCTTAACATTGATACCCCCTATTGAATTTGAGTGATCAAAAAAAAGTTGTGATTTATCATACATTAACAAACCATATTACTACTGATAAGACATGTTTAGCAAAAAGAGCTTAGATCAAGAAAAAAAAGTGGAAGAAACTAAATAGCCATGTTATCCAGGCCTTGAAACACAAGATCTGGGAGCTCTTTGGAAAACCTCATCATGCTTTGTACAGCTACTGCCTGTTTGCCATTACCAATCCAGTCCAAAATATCTTGAATGCATTGTTTGTTTAAAAACATATGCTCACCTAGAATTATATATGGAACGACTTTAAGCTAATTTCCTGTCAAAAGGGTTTATGCTTAACTAAAAAAGCAAACCTGCACATTCACCATAGTGAATCCTGCTACTTTCATCAAGTGTCCGGAGCCCAATATAGTCCTTCATGTGCACAAAGAACATTAAGTCTTGGAAGAATAAAAAGAAAATGAAGACTGACATTTTTATATAATGACAAAAGCTTGAGAGGGATGGGAACAGGCTGAAGAGGATATGGGGGAGAAGCTGTGATATTTGGTAAAGTGAACCAAGCTGAAGTTGCAGGAATAACAACATGTTCAAGACTACAGGCAGGAAGATAAATTATGGATAGATGTCAAAAAAAAAAAAAAAAAAAAAAAAAAGATAATTTGACAGAGATCCCAAGTCAAGAGGGTGCCTACCTAAATCTAAACATGACAAAAGCATGAAGTGATTGCATATTATATTTGTAAGTCTGATTGCGCATGGCTGCATGAGAGGAGTGGTCAACATTTGGAAGCTGGTGAGGGATGATTTGGGAATCCCCTGTCAACTCATTGTTGATATCTCTGAGAAATTGGTTGTGTTCCCAATAGGGCTTTAGATTTTTTGGATCTCTAAAGTATTGGGCAGGTATGACTGCAGATAAGAAATAGCAAGTTAGGGTTGGATTTGCCTAGACGCATAAAAGAATGAGATTGACTGACGATGATTCTGCGCATAGTCGCCATAAACGGCGCCGGACTTGACGATCTGATGCATTATTTGACATCCAAAATCTAGCGAGCTATGACACGGAGGTGATTCAGAGACACCAAGATGCTGAGCACCTACAGTAATAAGATTTCGCACCCGAGGATTATTGCAACGCTCGACATAGGCACGCATAAACTGTCCGCCTTGAGAGAATCCGATCCCATCAAATCCAGAGCCGAGTTGAGGAATGGATTTTAGCTGATTGCAGACCAATCTAAAAAAGCACGCAAGGTTTAAAGATTTTTAGAGGCGAACCATGAAATAAAGTAAAGGACATTTGAGCATGATGAGACAATCATCTACATACTCAACCTGATCATTTGCACGGCCAAACAAGGAATGTTGCCTGAGAAAAAAAAAAAGATGATCAATGCACGATAGACGAGGAATAATGACATCAGAAATGAGCGCCAAGAATAGACAAATTAGTTTTGGCTTCTTACAGATCAAGATGAGAGTCGTCTGCTAAGCGAACGCTGTGAATAAATGTTCCTGGATAGCGGGAGTGAATGACGTCTATGAATTTGGTAATACCTGGGCTGTCATAATTGTCGCCAAGCCCGTGCCAAATCTGCAAAGTGAAGTATAACGCACATCCAGTCATGCAAAGAAACAAATAGACGGCAGATATATGCAAATATGCAATCTCACCACAACCGGATATTGAATGGAGGCGGAAACGAACTCTATAAAAGGCAGCGTAAAAAGCGCCAAAGTGAGGGCGCACTCAATGTTGCTCTTGGTATGTTTGGTAGTCATGATAGCAAATGTAAACTTCTTTGCTAGCCTGCTACTTGATATCATCTAGAAGTGTGCATTATGCAAAACTATCATTCAATATGATATGGGTGCCATATGCAATATTCTTTTCTGACCTGCACAGTCTATATCAGCTTCTGGATTCATTTCTCAACTCCCCCAGGTGTTCTGATTTTCGTTTACATTCTTCCGTAACCCTAGCAAGATCATGCCTCCGATACCTTCCATATCTGCAGCCTCTATGACTGCGCTCATTGGAGCAGTTGAAGAATCAAAAGCCTCAATAACTTCTCGTAAAAATGCAAACAAATCCCAAACATCGGATGATTATGACTTTTCTAAGTTTTCAAAAGGCTCCCTCAAACCTGCGACTAAGAAACTCTCTTCCCTTGAAAGGCATCATAAAGGAGCAAATAAGGGTGTAATTGGAAGATCTGAAAAAGATAAACAATCTTTATCTCATAAAGAAATTATTTTGGGCCCTTCCCAGGAAGATGACTTCATCAGGTCAGAACTGGAAAGAAAGGCCAAAATTTATGATTTGACTTTGTGTGTCTTTTTACATTCCTTACTTTTCTTACTTGTCGTAACTTCTTTATACTCTTTCATTTCAAGTCCAATTACCACTAACTATTTTTTTTAATCCTCAGAAAAGGCTCTCGCGGTGGTCTTTCTGATAAGCAGTTGGAATCTTGCCCTCTTGATGTTTATAGCAAACGAGCCAATGGCGATCTCCCTTCGGATGAGGATGACCAAGAGTCGCTCGATCAACTTCCTACCTCATTTTCAGGTCATCTCCCAACTCCCGAAATAATGTTTGGTGAGCCTGTTCCTCGGGAAGAAGACTGGATTGAAACTACCGATGAATACGGTCGGACGGTCACTGTTAAAGCCAGCTCCTTGCAACCTTCAGACCCCCAACGTTCGATGCACTTTACTGATACTGAAAGCGCGAGTCATATCAAAGAGACACCGTAAGCTCCTTATGAATCTCGTCAATTTACCGAATCTGAAACATTAACATCTTTTCGCTATTCTGTTTACTCAATAAAAAATAGTGCTTACTATGGCCCCCAAAGGGAATTTCACGTTTTGGAGAAACCCCGTGGGACAAGTGCTAATGAGCCGATTGAAAAACATTATGACCGAAAGAACGAGCGGCGGCAACATGGAGCTGGTCATTACGATCTACCCAGCGATCCAACAGAGCGACAAAAGAGACTTGAGGAGCTTCGAGCTAGAGCTGCTATGACTGAATCTGCTAGAACAGCTCGACAAGCTCCTGGTATTACTGCAACACAGTCACCATCATCCTTTTCTAATCAAGATGTAGACAGTGGCAAGTCGGCGAATACTGAAACTTTATCAGAAGCTGATATTAAAATCCAAGAACGAAAAAGAAAACTAGAAATGCGAAGAGCGGAGGCTCGAAACAAAAAAAACAAGCTGGTGGAAGAATGTACTGAACCTTGATTAAAGCTATGGGACAGAAAGGTGTATCTTCATACAACTACAACGTAGTACTGATTCTCTTCATTCCTGCAATCGTTTTGATCTCAATTTTCATCTAGTAAACTTTTGTTTATGACTTATTTTCTGTAAAATTTTATGCTGGATACATTCCAGTGATCCCAATGGGTAGGGTGTTTAAGAAATGTAGAAGTTATCAGCGCGCAGTAGCAAGTAACAATTTAATAAGGTTTGGAGTTGCCGCCATGTAATCACAAATATATATTTATACATATACACTTATACATAAATCTGAAGAAAACCTAATTTTACCAAAAAAAAGGTTTTTAGCACATTTTGGCTGAGTCACTGAAGCTATAATACTACTTTTTGGACCATCTGTTTGCATTAAAAAATGGTTTTTTAAGTTTGAATATGAAGCTAAAGGACAGTATAAGTTTTTCTGACATTTGATTTAGATAGACTCTTCAAGTCCTCCAAAAATAAGATATTGCACCTACATACAATTCTGTAAATGTGTAGGGGCTTTCTAACAAGTTTTTCCCTAACCCCTCAATTTTTCAGATGACTGGATAACTTTCCCCTTTTTATTACATTACTTCTCTGATAATCCCCTTACTGCTCTTTTTCCTTTCCTATATCTTATTCCTTGGTTAATTATTTTATTCCATTATTGAGCCATTTTATTTGGTTCCTTTTCATTTTACTTTTTTTAGATGATTATATCTTTTAATTCAGATTTTGTCCATTTTTAGGTTAGTGAGGGCAGGGCACTTTTCTGAATCTTTTGTCTTTTTTTTGATTATTTTGGTATTTTATATTGCTAGTTATTTGAGCTATTTAGCACTGTGTTTTCATGTCTATAATGAGAAGATTTGTTGCACTTAAATCTAGCCTCTTCTAAAGTATAAAATCATACAAAGAATTATCATGTAGTTACTTAATTTGTTAGAGACTTTATTGAAACTAATTAGATTAGATGATTCTTATTTTTAAAATTTATAATTACTATTTCTCTATCATCTGTAAGCTTGGGCTATTAAAATAAAATAAAAAACAGAATATATTGATTTATTTTACCCTTATAGATATAATGTTTTCACTGATCAACTGGAAAACTTTAATTCATATGGGATTATTAATTATTTGACTTAAAAAAAATTTAAACCTACATTTGAACTTATCCTTCTGAAATTTGTATTTTTAAATTTTAACTTCTCTATTTTTTTAGTGGTTACATTTTTGTTATTTTTCTATTATTTATCTGGTTTTCTTAACTAATTTTAATAATGAGAATATTATGGTTTTCTTGATCCTACAATTTTAATAATAGTAATTACTTTGAAGAAATTATTGATTTTTTTTTTTTAAATTTGATAAACACAAAAAAATTTTCCTCATAGTTTTAAATTGATGTTTATCATTCAATATTTTTTTGTAACTGTGATTTTTTATTCCTTGAGTTTCTTTAATTATCATAGCTTTCATGATTTATTTGATATAAATAGTTTCTTTGAAGTTTGAAAATATTATGATTTATTTATTTTTCTAATTTTTATTTTATTAAATAGTTCTTGCAATTTGTCTATATTTTTGCTTTGTTGTTTATGTTTTTTATTATTATTTTTGTGACATTTATGATTTTGCTGAGTTTGATGAACTTTACATCTTCAATCAAATAGATGAATTTTATGGTTTAATGATTTTGATAATTTATTCTAATTTTGTCAGCCAGGCTGTACCAGGAGCCCAGTAAAACTTATGTTAAGTCATTGGACCTGAAAGAGGGCAAAAATTTATGCTTTTTATGTATATAAATTAATATTTTATTGCATAATAAAATTAAGTACAAATTACCTTATTAAATAAAATTAAAATAAGGGTTATATTTATTTTATTATGTTATTAATTATACACTATTAAAATAAACATAAATTATATTATATTCTATAAAAATTGGGCGCATTTTTATGTATTTAAATAATTATAAAATAATAATTAATTAATTATAATATTATATTATACTTATAAGGCAAAATGTTGACTTATAATAATATTTAATTAATTATTAGACCCTTATAATAATTTATACATTATTATTCTTGATTTTTGGGCGCTTCTGTGGCTCAAAATTATGTAATTAAATTTATTAAAACATTTAAACTAATTACATTCTCATATTTTAATCTAAAATAATTACTTATATTAATTGTATGAATTAAAATAGTAATATATTACATTCCACTTTAAAATAGTACTGCATAATACTTATTTTAAATTACATTAGTTATTTTTTATATGTCTTGTACTTATTTATGCGTAATATCCAGGGGGAATTAATACTGGTGAAATATTGACTACTGCATTTTAACAAATTTATACATTTTTGATTTCTCACCCCTTACATTTACTCATAAATTATTGTATTTACTTTTGTGGCGCTTCAGAGGGCCCCTTGGCTATATAAGGGCCTTGGGAACCCCCTTCAGCTGCATCACTTACATATTTACAATTTACTTACACTTATATATTTTTTATACACGTATTGATTCTTTTTCTTTTAACTAGTAATACATTTTAGTTGAAATAAAATAAATAAATACTATATACAAAATCTTAAGGTTGCGGTAAGAACATTAAACTATAATACTTGACTGCTGCGCATTGAAATTAAAATACTTACATTACAATAATATTAAGACTACTCACCTTATATATTAGATCCTTTTTTCCCTTATTTGTGTCCTTCCCTCTTTTCCTCTTTCATTTCTTTGTCATCTTGTGTCCCTTTCTCCTTTTTCTTCTTTCTTCTTCCACCTTCTAGACGACAGCGCCAATACTTGAGGGCCTTTCCAAACAATAAATCGAAGCTTGACGACCATTTTGGACAAACGTCAAAACGCACGGACCACTCGCCCAAAAAGGTGAACTTTTTACGCAACCGTGAATTGATCCAGGGAACTAAATATAAGGTTTATATATTTTTTAAAGTCCTATATATTGTAAGTGATTTAATGATCACTACTGTAAGTCAATCTCTGCCACTTTCAACTATTATACTAGATTTTTTATTGCAATAACAGTGTTTTTGGCTTAATTTCTGAAACACTGAGTGTAAGTGATCATATTTTATTTTATTTTATTCCTAGTTGACCATAATAGAGTATATCTCTTAGTCCTAGAAGCCATTTATTTTATTTAAATTATTTAATTAATTATCTTAAATATTTGGTATTATTGGCTGACCAAAATAGTATTTTATACTTAGTCCTAATAAATATTATTAATTATTTTTGGTTGACAATAATAATACACAGTGTATTTAGTCCCAAATTTAATTCTATTATTGTTTTATAACATAAATAATAATCTTTAAATTTAAATTTTTATTTTTTAATAAATTTGAAATAATAAATTAAAGTTTGATTATTTTAAAATAATTCTTTTTCTTTATTGTTTTTAGGATTTAAAATAATAAATAATTTTATTATTACTTTGAGAAACTTTTTTCTAATAATAATAAATTGTTTATTGTTGATAAATTCAAAATAATAATAAATAAACCTTATTGTTTAAAGATTTTGAAATTTTATATAAATTTTATTATCCAAATCAATTAAAATAATAAATTATTAAATTAAATCAATTTTATTTTTATTATTATTGTTGTGATTTCAAAATTAAACAGTATAGTAAAGAACAATAATTAATTACCTTTTGAATCAGTGATTTTATATTAACCACTTGATTTTTTTTTATCCCACAGATAAAACATGTCTTCCAAATTGAGTGAAACCATGGAAAATTTGAATGTGGATGAAATTGAAATTGATTATGATGCTGATACTGTGAGTACTTCTAAAGTTGCACATAAAAAATCTTATGCTAACAAGAAAAATTCACATAATTCAGGATGTGGAAATGATAGGAGAAGTAAACAAATAAAACCCCCTTCCCCCAGCACAACAGAAGGAAGTAAAACCTCCAGTACCTCAAGAAGGTCTTCTAAAAGGCTTCAAAATAAAAAAACTTCCTCTGTCCCAGAAAATCAGCAATCTGTCCAGTCACATCAAAGAACTGAAGACAGAAAACATGAAATACAAGGCAAAAGTAGACACCTTGTGGGATCAAGTTCAGGAACTCACGACCCAAAATCAGGCACAGGCCCCTCCTCAGTTGCCTCCCAGTCAGCCTCAGTTTCAGGCTCAACCTTCTCAGTCCCCCAGCTCCTCCACCCAAAATCAAAACACTCTACAAGTGTAACAGTGGAAATGGGATTACTTGATGAGACATTACCAACAGAATGTTCAGCAGCCAGCAACTCAACACCCTGGCCCACACAGGACACAAACCTTCAATCCTACTCCTCAGCCCCATCCTTATCAGGGAGGAAGAAGAAAGAAGGCACAGGGGAAGTTTCCTCCTCTGCCATGGTAAGTGATTTGGTTGGTAAACATTTTGGTATTTATACTAATAAGAATTCCTCTACAGGTAATCTTATTGACTATGGTGAAAGAACAGTGAAACCTATTAAAAGACAACTTCCTGTAATTAGTAGCCCTAATGATGTTCTAAGCAAACTTTCTTTTGATGAACCATTACATTTGACCTCTACTTCTTTAGTTAATCCTTCTCTTGCAATTAAAAATGATTCTTTTGCTCCTGAAATTTATGTTTTACTTGAGAAAACTTCTGAAGAAATATTGAAAGGCTCTCCTGATTTGAATGTTATCAAAGATAAAATTTTAAGAGATTTATTAAAACATGAGAAGGATAGATTAAATAATTTACATTTACACTGCAAAGTGAGTTCTTCTGTCCAGGACACAGCTTATTTCAAATTTAAAGATACTTTAAATACCGTCCTTTCTCAGCAAAAGTCTATTAGAAATGATCACAGATCACTCTCTGATAAAAATAATCATCTTAATAAACTTATCAATGATATGAAGCCACTTATGGATGAAAATACTTCCTTGAAAAATGACAATAAGCTTCTGCACAGTGAATTAAGAAAATTGAAAATTGATTTCCAGAATTTGGGTAATAAATGCTCAGTAGAAGAGGACAGAAATGTTCTATCTATTGCTAAAATTAATGATCAACTATCTTATATCCCTTAATTAAGGAATAAATAATCTGATCTTGAGAAAAAGGTTTCTACATTACAAGCTATTCATGATGACAATTGTGATGAGTTACGAAAGAATACTAAACTTTCTGTTAATTATAGAAATAAACAGCCTGAACAGGGTGTTTCTTCTCTTACTTGTAATGCCCCAATAAAACCAGTTGATAAGTTGTCTGTGAAGTCTGGTGCTTCAAACAAAAAGTATTTTGATACTCACAATGAGCCATCTGCCTCTGTCAGTAATGAAATATCTGAACACCTTTCAAGACTTCAAGAATTGATTACCTTGAATAATTCAAACCATAAGGCTGACCACCCTAGCAGTAATAAAAACTGGCCTAAACTGGACCAATACCCTACCTTTGATGGTGATTCTTCATCTGATTGGCAACAATTTATCCAAAGAATTGATAATTTGAAGAAGTCATATAAATTACCAGATGAAGAAATTGTTTCTAAATTAATTTCTTTATTCTCCAATGTAGCCTTAATGTGGTATGAATCTGTTTTATTGGATGATATCCATTATACATGGAATGAATGGAAAACCTTGATTGAGAATCAGTTTGGTGGTTCAAAATTTAGATTGGCTCAACAGAGATTGTATGAGAACTCTAAATATATCTCTTCCTCTGTTGATAAACCAATTGTTTTTCTTATGAAAGTAACAAAAATCCTGAGAGCTATTGATCCAAAAATGGATTATGATATTTGGAGAGATAAAATTCTTTATAAATTACCAAATTCTCTAAGAGATTTAATTGTGGCTAGAGCTGAGCATGTAAAGGAACATTCTTCTTTTATTAATATCTGTAATGAAGTATTACTTAACCATAGATATGAACCAAAGAATTATCCTATGAAATCTTATCATGATCAGAGTAAGCCCTCTACCAGACCTCCAGAAAAACCTGGTAAACCCTCTGCCCCAGTTGCACCCAAAAAATATGCAAATAATACTTGTTTTAAATGTAACAAACCTTGGCAGAAGGGCCATGTGTGTGACAAGAAAATTCATCTTGTTGAACAAACTGCAGACACTGAGGATGCTGATGTTGATCTCAATGATTCTTCCAGTGACTGTGACAGTAATATCTCCTATGAAAATGACTCCCTTAAGGATTTCTTAATGTTGGAACAAGATGTGAAATATTTAGACAATATTTCTGAGGAGTGTAATTTAGATTTATCTTCAGTAGAAAATGCTGAAATCATTAAAGATATTACTGACAGCTCTATATTCATATCCCCTTTGAAGGCACCAGTTATCATTAATGGTAAAAATGTTGAGGTTGTTCTTGACTCTGGTGCTGGAGGAAGTGTGGTGTCTGAAAAGGCACTGGATTCAGTGGATAAAGATTATATGGATAAATTATTACCTATGACATGTGAAAAATGGAGAGGTTATGGCTCTATTTTGTGTCCCATTGGCAAATACAAAGCCACTGTATTCTTTTAATATAATGGTGGTATTGTCAGAGCTGTTTGTGAATTTGTTGTCATGAGAAATGATAATTTGAGCAATATGTTTATTATGGGTAATGACATTCTGACCATGTTTGGTGTAAAATTGGACCCTGCCAATAATTGCTTCACATTGGGATTGAATGGCAAAAGGAAATTCAAAATTTCTTCCCCTAGAAGATCTTCTGCATATTTTTTAAAGTCTTGTAACTCATTAATTCAATGTACAGGTAGACCATCGAATGAAATGGATAGTTTATTAACTGAAATAAATACTGCTTCTTTTGGTGATCAATTAACTAGTGAGAAGAAGGATTCTATAATTGCCTCAATTACCTCTTTTCCTATGGCTTTTGCTCATGGTTCTCATGTCCTAGGAGTTTTTAAGGATGAAATGAAAATTACTTTATCCTGTAACTTGAGTTATATTCCTCCTAGTCTTAAGAAAAAACCATATCCTGCTTCTCCAACAAAAAGAAAGGATATTGAAGATAATATTTCTACCTTATTAAAAATGAATATAATTGAGAAAGTGGATGTCACCCCAAAATATTGTGTAATATCCCCAGTCTTGATTTCTTATGAAAAAGATAAGGCTAGATTATGTGGAGATTACAGAGCATTAAACACTTATACTGTGGATGATATTTATCCTTTTCCCACAATTAATTCAATTCATGCTACCTTACAGGGTGCAAAATTTATTAGTTGTCTGGATGGCAATAAAGGTTATCATCAAATTCCTGTTGAGAAAAATTCACAAAATTTTTTACTAATTGCTACTCATATGGGAATATATAAGTATGTTAGGATGCTATTTGGCCCTAAAAATGCTCCTTCAGTTTTTCAAAAAGTCATGGATAACACTTTCCATCAAGAAATAATTGAAGGATGGCTCATGGTTTATATTGATGACATTATAATTTTTTCTAAAACTTTTAATGAACATATGATTCACTTTAATAGAGTTTTCCAAAAAATGGATGAAATCAATATGACCTTGTCCTTAAAAAAGTGTAAATTTGGTTTTCAATCCTTGAAAGTCCTTGGCCATGTTGTGTCAGGCTTACAAATTTTTGTAGACCAAAACAAAGTTGCTGCCATTCAAAATGTGAAAACACCAACTTCTGTAAGAGAAATCCAAAGTTTTTTGGGTATGTGTGGCTATTATAGACAATATATTAAAAATTATCAGGTCATAGCCTTGCCTCTTAAAAAACTGACCAGAAAAGATGTTGCCTTTCTCTGGAATAATGACTGTCAAAAAGCTTTTGATACATTAAAAAGTTTCTTAATTACAGCCCCTATATTGGCTCTTCCAGATTTCAACAAACCTTTTGTCCTATACACAGATTCTAGCTTTGTTGGTCTGGGTGCTGCCCTTCACCAAAAACAAATTATTAATGATAAATCCTCAGAGGTTGTAATTTGTTATATTTCAAGAACCTTAATAAATAGTGAATTGAAATATGGTGCCACTCAATTAGAGTGCTTAGCAGTTGTTTGGGCTCTTGAAAAACTTCATTACTACCTAGATGACCAGAAGTTTGAACTGGTAACTGACTGTAGTTCTGTGAAGTCCCTCTTAAACCTGAAGACACCAAATAGACATATGTTTAGGTGGCAACTGGCTGTTCAAGAGTACAGGGGAAGAATGACAATTATCCATAGAGCTGGAAATTTTCACTCCAATGTTGATATGCTGTCAAGACTACCCCTACCTAATAATGACTCCAATCCTGCCTATGTCCCTGAGGATGATTACATTCACATTTATGGTATATATATTGTGGACATGGAAGAAGAATTGTTGCAATTAATTCTGGATTCATATGAAAAAGATTTTGATTTGAATAAATTGGTTACTAGCTTGAATGATCCAAAGAATGCTTCAATTCAAGCATTAATAAAAACTCTCCCACCAAAGTACCAAACTGCTTTGACTAAAGGAAGGTTTTCAATTGATGATGGTTATATTTATTACAGCAGAAAACTTACTAATGTAATTGTTATTTCTCCTTCAATGAAAGAAATTATCTTAAAATTATGTCATGATGACATATTAGCTGGCCATTTTGATCTAGAAAAAACTATGGTCAGGATTAAAAACACTGCATGGTGGGCTAATATGTCTGAAGACACAAAATTATATGTTGAATCTTGTGATTCTTGCCAAAAATCTAAAAGATTGACTGGTAAAAGAGCAGGATTAATGCAACATATTGAAGCACCTGATGCTCCTTGGCAAATCATTAATATGGATTTTGTCACTGGTCTTCCTGTAGCAGGGAAAGACAGTTATAATTCTTGCTGGGTTATAGTGGACAGATTCACTAAAATGTATAAATTCATTCCTACCCACAAAGATGTTTCCACCAAAGATTTAGCCTTTTTGTGGTGGTCACATATGTTTAATATTGTTGGATTTCCAAAAGCCATCATATCTGATAGAGACCCAAAGTTTACTTCTGAATTTTGGATGTCTTTGATGGATATATGTGGTTGTGAGTTGAAATTATCCACTGCCCACCATCCTCAAACTGATGGACTGGCTGAAAGGATGATTCAAACCTTGGAAGATATGATTAGAAGGTATTGTGCCTTTGGATTAGAATATAAAGACAATGACAGATTTACACATGACTGGGTAACCTTACTTCCAGGTCTTGAATTTGCTTATAATAGCCACCACACAATATGGGGGGCGGACTTGCTAGTGAGTCCGCAACCTTGGACCCAAACTCACAACAGATTGAACACACATTGAGCTATTGATAAAGGAACCATACAATCAGGAATGAACACCACTCAGCAGAACAGTTTTAGGTGGGTGTTCAAGTAGAGTTCAGTTTGGGTTCAGTATGAGTTCAGTCTGAGTTCCATCTGAGTTCCATCTCAGTTCAGGTTGAGGACTTGCTAGCAAGTCCACCCCCTATATTGCGTAGTGAGCACTGTTCATTCTATCACTGAGAAAAAGCCTTTTGAGCTATGGCTAGGTTATGTTCCAAATACTCCTGCTCAAATACTCAATAACAAATTACCAAAGTTGGAATTACATCCTGGTGTGAAGTATTTTCTCCAAATGCAGCAACTATGCAGAAAACATGCCCAAAGTTGTATTGATAAAGCATTTGAATATGAGAAAAAGAGATGGGATAAATCCCATAAAGAGCACACTTTTAAAAAGGGTTATGAAGTACTAATATCTACAGTTCACTTCAATTTACAAGGCAATAACAAATTAAAGGATCCATTTGTAGGACCATTTGTTGTTAAAAGAATGGTGGGAGATAATGCAGTAGAAGTTATATTGTATTCTCCTTATGACAGAAAACATCCTGTTTTTCCCATTTCCCTCCTTAAACCTTATACTTCCAACAGTGACTTATTTCCTAAGAGAAGGGGAAGACACAAGAAAAATCCTCAGGAAGTCACAGAAATTGCAGAAATTGATAAAATTCTTAATGACAGAGTTATCACCTCTGAAAAAGGTATTGAATATTTATTGAGATATAAAAATAAATCATCTGAGCATGATAAATGGATACCTGGAAAAGAGATTTCTAACCTTTCCACTCTATTAAAAAAGTATAAAAAGAAAAAATCTTAGCATTTTTTTTATTGTTTTTTTTAGAGTGAGAGAGTGTCAGCCAGGCTGTACCAGGAGCCCAGTAAAACTTATGTTAAGTCATTCGACCTGAATGAGGGCGAAAATTTATGCTTTTTATGTATATAAATTAATATTTTATTGCACAATAAAATTAAGTACAAATTACCTTATTAAATAAAATTAAAATAAGGGTTATATTTATTTTATTATGTTATTAATTATATACTATTAAAATAAACATAAATTATATTATATTCTATAAAAATTGGGCGCATTTTTATGTATTTAAATAATTATAAAATAATAATTAATTAATTATAATATTATATTATACTTATAAGGCAAAATGTTGACTTATAATAATATTAAATTAATTATTAGACCCTTATAATAATTTATACATTTTTATCCCCGATTTTTGGGCGCTTCTGTGGCTCAAAATTATGTAATTAAATTTATTAAAACATTTAAACTAATTACATTCTCTTTTTTAATCTAAAATAATTACTTATATTAATTGTATGAATTAAAATAGTAATATATTACATTCCACTTTAAAATAGTACTGCATAATACTTATTTTAAATTACATTAGTTATTTTTTATATGTCTTGTACTTATTTATGCGTAATATCCAGGGGGAATTAATACTGGTGAAATATTGACTACTGCATTTTAACAAGTTAGTGTATTTTTGATTTCTCACCCCTTACATTTACTCATAAATTATTGTATTTACTTTTGTGGCGCTTCAGAGGGCCCCTTGGCTATATAAGGGTCTTGGGAACCCCCTTCAGATGCATCACTTAACCTTATATATTTTTATACACGTATTGATTCTTTTTCTTTTAACTATTAATACATTTTAGTTGAAATAAAATAAATAAATACTATATACAAAATCTTAAGGTTGCGGTAAGAACATTAAACTATAATACTTGACTGCTCCGCATTGATATTAAAATACTTACATTAAAATAATATTAAGACTACTCACCTTATATATTAGATCCTTTTTTCCCTTATTTGCGTCCTTCCCTCTTTTCCTCTTTCATTTCTTTGTCTTCTTGTGTCCCTTTCTCCTTTTTCTTCTTTCATCTTCCACCTTCTAGACGACCGTGCCAATAAATTTCTTAAAAAATTTCATTTAATAATTTTAATGGATTTTTAATTATTTTTTGGATTTTAATTATTTACCTTTTTTATTTTTTTTATTTTTATGATTTTTTGGTGATTTGTTTGAAAAATGATTGATTTTTATGATTTTTAGGGTTTTTTATGATGATTCTGAAATTTATAATTTTTAAGATTTTAATGATTATTAAATTTTTTTTAGATCTATTTAGGCTTTCAAGACTTATACTATTAATAAGATTTATTTACTTTTTAAATTTATTTAATTTTTATAATAATTATTGTTTTTCTATTTTTATGATTTTTATGAATTTTTATTTTTCTTTATTTTTCTTTATTTATTCTAATGACATTTTCAAAAAAATTATTCTTATGATTCTTATGATTTTTTTGATATTTGATATTTTTAATATTTTTGTCATTATTATGATTTTTTTTAATTTATATGATTTTCATAATTTTTTTTCAACTTTTTTTGAATTCTTTGATTTTTATTAAATTTTTTATTTTTTATATTTTTTATTTTTTTTGAATTTTAGAATTTTTTTGAACTTTTTTTATTTTTTTTTATTTTTTTTTTTTGGATTTGATGAAGATAATGATTTTCATGAATTTTACAATATTTTTATTCAATTTTCTTTATAGTTATTTAACAATTTTTTTTTGATATTGATTGGTTTTCTTCAAGTTGATACATTTTTTGAATACACTTAGAGGGTTAGAGTTAGATATTCAATATCATGTTTCATATTGCATAGATATGTTGTGCAAAAGAAATGTACATTTTCCCTTATAAATTTTGACTTTTGACCATTACATGGGGGGTGTTGGCGGGTCGTCTAGAAGGAGAAGAAGGAGGAGAAAATAAAACTAGAGAAAGGGTAATAGAAGAAAGAAGAAATGAAGATAATAAAGAAAATTAAGTAAGTAAATTGAGAGAAAATACAACAACAACTTATGAGAATTAACACAAAGTCAAGTTTTAATTTAAGTAATAAAATTTTGAGTCAAGTAAGCAATGTCTTCTCTGCGCAGCAAACAAATTTTATTATTAATTAACTTAAAGCAACTGTCATCCAGGCTATACTAGGAGCCCAGTAAATTTTATGTTAATTTACTGGAACTAAAAGAGGGCGTAAAAACATGTTTATTATGTATATAAATTAATATTATATTGCATAATGAAATAATATAATTATTTTATTAAATATATATAAAAGTATTATATTAATTTTATTATTATATAAATTATTTATACATTTAAATTAAGCATGATATATTTTATATTCTATAAATTATGGCGCATTTTTATGTATTTAATAAATATAAATTAATAATTAATTAATTATAAACATATATTATAAATTATAAGTATAAAATTAACTTATAATGTAACTAAATTAATTAATGAAAATTATATATTAAATAAAACCATACATCTCTTATTAAAGAATAATATTGGGCACTTTTTTTTGACACTTAATTGTGTCAGTAAAATTATTAAATAAACTAAAATACTTATTTAATAAGATGGTATTAAAGTTCTCACTTCAAATGGGAAATATCATTAAATTAATTATTTGTTTCATTTAAATTAGTTATTGAATTAATTACTTAGCTAAAACAATTCATTAAATTTGCATTATACTGGATTAAATTAATTACATGGATTTTTGCGTGAAAATCATTCTATTTGTTTTAATTAAACCCTTTACATCTCACTGTAATATCTGTTTTGGGTTATTTTACTCACTGTTCTTATGTTTCAGGCTTACTTAGTTACTAATAATTTTAATTAATTGTTTTGGGAACTTATGGTGGGAAAATTGATTACTTACTCTTGGGTTTAGTTTATTGTTTCATGTTTTTCTCTCAATATCTATGTTTTAGTTATCTTCATTTATATTCTTGTTTTACCTTATTACTCTTTTGTAATTACTCATTTTGGCACTTCAGGGGATCCCTTGCCTATAAAAAGGCTTTGTGTAATCCCCTGTAGCTACATCATTATACACCCACCATTTAAACATATTTTAATATATTACATTTATTATTATTTTTATTAGTACTATAATTCTAATCAAAATTCTATAGAAATATCTAAGGTTACAATAAGTCTATTAGTAATAATAGTGTTTGCCGTGAGGAAATAGTAATTCTTATCTTAAATAAATATATTATCATTTAATAAAACTTGCCATTTTGTCAAACCCAAGAAGTTCTCGTCACCTTATTTTTTAAAATAATTATATTAATTTATCCATTTATTTTCTCTAAACCTTTTTTTCCAAATTTTCTCTCCTCCTCTCTATTTTTCTCCATCTTCTTCTCCTCTTCTAGACGACAGGCTTACAGAAACCTTAGTTTAATTATTGAGTATTGATACTAGAATTGTAATGCTAATAAAAATAAAAATAATGTATTGTAAGTTTGTGTCAGCCTAGGTATCTCCAGGACTGAGTAATTATTATGTTTAAAATAAGATAATTAAGGGTAAAAAAAGCGCCCAATATTATTGTTTAATAAGATCTGTAAGGCTTTATTTAATATATAAATTTAATTACATTATAAGTTAATTTTACATTTATAATTATAATATATCACCACGCAATATTTGGGGGGGACTTGCTAGCAAGTCCTCAACTTGAATTCAGATGGAATTCAGACTGAACTCAGACTGAACTCAGACTGAACTTTACTTTGAACTCATCTTGGGCTCTTAACCAAACATGGATGAGTCTGTGCTTGAGTAATAGTGAAAGTTTAATAAATAACTTATAGAAATAATAACAAGGGAAGATTAATAATCTGATCCATTCACAGAATTTTTTTCACAAAACTCATTTTCATTTTCATTTTGAATTTCACCTGATCACTTAAAAGACTGAAAATTATACTATTTATTTCAAAAACATCACTTTTAACCTCTCTAATTATTTTATTCTATTTTTTTTTGAAAAAATATAAAATAATATCAGTGGTTCTCTTTAATGATAACTCCTTTTAACCAAGAATTTGAAGCTTTTATTTTTTAATTTAAACCATATTACCTGATATTTTTTTTTTGTATTTTTATTATTTCTTATTATGCAATATAATTATTTTAAACTCAATGGAATTATTTAATAAAAATATTGAACCATAAAAATTCTCAAGTTTCTATTCTAGAATACTGTGAAAAGACTCATAATTAAGAAAAATAAAAGATAGAAATATGTTTTCATAATTTCTGTTTCAATGAAGTTCTCTAATATCTTCTTTACACTTAGCACTAATAATTGATAAATTGTTTAATTATATGTCTAGAAAGAAGTATAATTCTTATACAAGTGAATTTTAATCCAGTTTTTTCCATTTTTGTATGCAAGAAGATGATTAAAATTAAAAGGAAATATCTTTTTGCTCTTTTTTTCTATCGAATATTCAACTACTAAGAATTTTGACAATATTAATTTATTCAATGTAATACACATATGATTTTCTGGAACTCTTCATGATGTATTTCATCAAAATTCAATGTAAATATGGTTATTTGGTAGAGTAATCTCATGAGTTGAAATAATTAATCACTACTTAGTGAATTTTTCATATGAAAGACTGAAATTCAAGCTAGATGTAAAAATTTAAAGATAATTAAAACAAAGTAGTATAAATTTATTTAAACTTTAATTTTAGTACTTGATTTTGCTTCAATGCTGTATTGTGGGATAATTTCAGTGTCAACCTGGGAATAAGCACCATATAATTTGAAAAGTGATCTCATGTTAAAAAATGTGCTTCAGGTAGATATTTTGATTGTATTATTGTTCAAGAACTGAATTAAATAGGTAAAAGTGGTAATTTTTCATAATTCTATCAGTTTCAAATTAAAAAACTATTATATGATATTCATTTTGTAAAAAAGACACAATAGGTAATTTAGATTATACCCATGTAGAAAAGCAGCTGTAAAGGCAATCATCTTTTTATTAAAAATAATATTATTCCATGTTTTAAATGAAAAGAAAAAATATTTCAATTCTATGGTTTTGAAAAATAAATTAAATGAAACATTTCAGGTACGCTTTTTTAGTCATTAGAATCAAAGTTTTGATAGGAGTAATTCACAACTGAACACTTACACGCAATTGTAAAATTATATATATGGGTTCAAGATTTATCAATGATTTATTGGAATTATGATATTTATGCTGATTGGTAGATCTTATATGATGTTTCTATTCAGTTTCTAAGTGTATGAAAAACAATCCCTTTGATATTTTATTTAAACAGAAGAATTTAAAAATTTTCTTGAAATTGGCCTTATCACAAAGCAATACTGGAATGGTTATATTGTTATAAAAATTAATTTAAATAGCAATATTTCAAATCTTCATAAAAGATTTTAAACTAAACATAAATATTAAAATTTGACTTTTTATAAAAATATATATTGATTTAAAAGATATTTACTTATTTTTTTTTTTACAAAATGACCAATTTTATCCTGTGAGGCTTCCATTCAACTTAAATGTGTAAGTCTAAAAAATTAATATGATGCTCTGAATACTCTATATAATGTGTACCTAAGGCAAAAATAATGTTTTTTTGAAGTACTTTAAATCTAAGCAGAAGAGCTGATATCTTTTTTATGTAATATAGTTGTATAAAATTGATTTTTAGGTAGTTTCGTGATACGTAATATGGAAAGAAATCATATCATAATAATATATAATCAACTTAAAACTTTTTTTAATATAATATTATCTAAAAATAATTCTTAATATGTACTTATTTTTAGAACTTCAAAGTGTTTAATAAAAATATTTTGATATAAAAATATAATTATTTTTATATTTAAAAGTAATTAATAAAACTTCTAAAAAAGTATAAATTTTTTCATGGCTTAAATTATTATGAACCACACTTGGAAACAAGATTGCATTGAGAGTTCAATCTAAGTTCCACCAAAAACATGATAAATAATTTTTTTGAAAATGTATATAGTCATTGAAATGAAAAAAAATTAGTAAAAGAAAGGACTCAGATATTTTATTCTGTTACTGAATAGATTATCATAAATATATTGAGGTAGATAACTTATTGAAGTTTTTTAAATTTGCAGTTATTACAGTCAATTATCCAGTTATATATAGCAATCACAAAACAAGAAATAAGCCTAAATGGTTATATATGTGGATAAATCTTTTCCTCAACCTTTACCCTAATTATTTAATTTAATTCAAAGCTATTTTTAATCTAACCAACATATTTTACTATTACATTTAAAAATAAATACAATAAACTCAAAAAATACATAAGTTCAATAGTTTAAAATTTCTTTAAATGTTTTATTCTAGTTTTTAACTTTTTGCTACAATTTTCCTATTATATTATTTATTTATATCATGTATAGTTATCAAAAGAATTCTGTGAATTATTGTGTAAAAAAGCAAAATAGTATTTCATTATCAATTATTTTACTATATTACTTTCTTAGTCTTAAAGTGCATTGTAAATCAAAAATATAAAATAAAGACGTATAAACTATAGATTTAAGTTAAAAAATATCAATAAAAAATAATTATCAATCATTTTCCATATCGGCAGAATAGAGCTGTAGATTGAGGGGGTGGACTCTGATGTTCGCCCGAAGAACAAAGTTCACACTCCATTTTTCACTACCTCAATGGACAACCTCTCAATCTCTCCACACAAATTTTTCTGCTTTTTCATTTCTGTTAATTCTATTACCACTCACCACCCTTTTATTGCCCTCCTGATACATTTGCTACACCCTTTAAGCTTCAAAATCTATGTTTAAGCCCTCCTCACTACTCCCCTCCACTCTATTTTCACTTTTAACACAACTACACCCCTTTTGCAACCTCTCGCTCACCTCCCATTCCCCTCACTCACCCCACTCACCTCCATTAGCCCTCACCAGCCTTTCTCTCACATTCTAAAACTATTACTCACCTCCCCAGTTTATTGTCCACATCCCCCAGCTCTCGCTTACCTCCCCTAGCCCTTTCTCACCTTCCCAATCTTTCCAGCCCTTCACTCACCTCTTCCAGCCTCCCCCAGTCCCTTACTTTGGCTGGAGATGTGAGCGAGGTGCTGTAAAGACTAAGGAAGGCTGGGAGAAGTGAGTGAGAGGCTTTTATTACCTCCCACAGACTTTCAAAGCCCCTCGCTCACCTCCCCCAGCTTCCCAAGTCCCTTAATTTGGCTGGAGATGTGAACGAGGTGCTGTAAAGACTAAGTAGGGCTGTGAGTAGTAGGTGAGAGGCTTTTATCAACTCTCCTAGCCCTTTAAGGACCCTTGCTCACCTTTTCCAGCCTTCCCGAAGTGGGTTAGGGGATTTTATAACCTCTCCCAGCCCTGTAAAGCCCCTCTCTCACCTTCCCCAGCCTTCCCCAGTTCCTTTATTTTTCTGGGGGAGGTGAGCGATGAGATTGAAGAGGTGAAAAAAGTGTTGGGGAGGCATGCAAGGGCTTGGGAAGTAGCCAACTTTTTATAAACTTGAGAATAATTAATATGTATAAATTAGAAATAACAAGGAATAAAATTTTGAGGAATTATAACCCATTCCAAGTGGTAAATAATGTAACTAAATACATATTTCAGAATTTGAGTTGCTTGTGTTTACTAAAAAAATGTGGCCAATCGTTGAAAAAGGAAGATTTTTGTAGGGAAGAAACATGAAAAATGAAAAAAATACAAAGTAAAATAAAACTAAATAATGACAGTGGGCTGGGAAAGGTGAGTGAGGGTCTGGGGGAGGTGTGAGAAATGAAGAGAAGAGAAGGGAGAGGGGGGGAAGGAGAGGAGAGTTGTTTTCTCACTGTGAAGGAAAGGAATAGGGAAAATGGGTAAGTAGATGGCAAGTTTAGAAATGAGATAAGGGGGTAGGATAGGAAGTCAGATTGAAGATAAGGGAGAATTAGGGGAGGGAGGCATCAGATGGAAGTCCCACTTGTAATTCTACCAGGAATCAATTCAGGAAGCAAAAAAAAGCACTAGACATCTAGTGCACACTTTTTTCCTGCTGTGAATATTTTTTGAACTATTAATCAACTGTGGTTCAATGAAGGTTCAAATCAGTTTCAAGGTGTTTTCAAAGTAAATTCAATATTTCTTCATGATTGTTTCATCACCACCTCAATGTGTGCTGAAAAAGATATGAATTAGGGTTCAAGGTTGCGGACTTGCTAGCAAGTCCGCCCCCCATATTGCGTGGTGTATGTTTATAATTAATTAATTAATAATTTATATTTATTAGGGGGTATCAATGTTCAGGGATCCGCAATTAGGGATCAGGAATTTTTTTTCCTGGGATCAGAAATTATTAATTGCGGAAGAATCTTATCCACTAGCTCTGGGGCTAGTGGATAAGAAATCCACAATAATGCATTATCCCACCTCTTATACCTCAATTTCCATTCCTAATTCCTGATCCCAAACTCATCACATCTATGATGGATTTTTAAGAAATTCACATGATTTAGAATTGCTGATTCCATCCTTAAGTATTTCCTCACTCTATGCTACTTAATTTTGGTGGCAACCACTTAAAGTTTTTTTCTATCTACACACCCCAACTGCACATTTGGCGGTGAATTATCACTTCCCTCATTCACCAACAAATTATGAAACACCTCTCTACTAGGCAGCTACTTCACTCAACTGTGAATTCTATTATTTTACTCTTAGTTCTTTACTATAAAACAGATTTTGATTTGGAAGATGCTTTAGCCTATATGTCTTTTCTTTCCAAAAAGTGTTACATAAACCCAAGGGGGCCAAATCTTCATTATGATCTCAGATATGATCTCCACTCCATTCTCAACATTCCTCAACTAAACTTCACTCAACTGTTTTGGACTACTCCTAATTCTTTCTTCAAACTTTATCAACTCATCTCCAAAATTGTATCTTTCATAACAACTCTCAATGGGTTTGAAAACATTCATGCATATGGATAAAAATGGACCACTTTCCACTTATCAACTTATATAGAAGTATCTTCTCCTAACCCATTTGGGAAACTTCAAGATGCAACACTACATCTGCACAATTTATCCTTCAATCTAGGAAAACCTAGTTCATACTCCATCGGATTCATATGTGGAAAAAAACTAACCTTAACCAATGGACTCTACCTTTAGGATCATTTTCAAAAAAGTAAAATGCTGCCAATTCAGATAAGTGGTGTAACACTACATGTAAAAGTGCTGTCGCAGGCTGTCCTGTGGCAACCAATTGCAAGCCAAAAATTGGCCTTGAAAATTTTCTGCTACAGCAACATGTGTCCTGCGACAGTGCTAAGTGTCTCTGAACATGCCTTTCACCTTTTCCTGCTCATTTTTTATCATTTTTTTGCCCCTCTGTTTAGTGCATTTATGCTATTTTATTCACCACCACCACCTCCTCCTCCTTGCCACCTCCACTACCTCCTCTTTGCCACCACCACCTCCTCCTCCTTGCCACTACCACCACCACCACCACCTCCTCCTCCTCCTTTTTGCCACCACCACCTCCACCACCTCCACTTTTCCACCACCACTCCCACCTTCTCTTTTCCACCAACACCTTCTTCTCCTGCTGGCCACCACCTCCACCACCTCCTCCTTCTTTTTGCCACCACCACCTCCACTTTTCCACCACCACTCCCACCTCCTCTTTTCCACCACCACCTCCACTAGCACTACCAACTTTTGGCTACCTCCAACTTGTCACAACCTTGAAATAATTTCTAAATAGTAGAATTGGCATTCTCTCTGGAAATTATTGAGCCATAAAAAGACTACAGTTGATTTTTATTATTGTAAATATTATCCATGTTTTGATTTCATTTCCCTGTTCATTTTATTTGGCTCTCATTCCAGCCCGGTCTGTCATTTATGTATTAAGTTTTGATTTTGTCTATCTTCTTCATGCTTAGATACTTGAATATATTTTCCCTTATTCTAACTCAGTGAATCTATCAATGAGATGGAGTCTAATCCTGCCAAAACAGCTTGTATAAGAGATGCCACTTGACTCATTGGATCCAGATCCTGGGACTGCAAAATTTAGCTTCTCCAAGATTGGCTTACTTTTCTTGCTCTTGCTTGGTTTTTTATAGGTCAGAATTTATGTATTTCTATGTGTCTGCAGTATGAAATCTATACACCATAATAATGATAATTATATCTATATCTTACAGGAAACTATTTTTTCTTCCAAAGCCATACTTGTAAACAAACTTCAAAAGATTTATACTGGACCTCAGATGGGTATTCTGTTTAGTTTTGGATTAAATTTGTTAAATTGAAAGTGTCAAATAATATTTATTTTTCTTCTTTTTTCCATATTTTTCAGGAATTCATTCTTTATTGAGAAATTCAAAACTGGAGCAAATGGAAGAAGATCTGAAACAATGGAATTCTTTAGGATCATTTAATATTTTCTTGGAAAATTGATCTAAAAAATAATGTATTCAATCTTTTCAAAAAACACATCAACTTGCTTTAGAATCTGGTTTACCAAATTGGTCTATTTTTTTCCAATATTTTTTTTCTTTTTTTTTTCTCTTTTATTAATTTTTTTTATTAATTTTTATCTTTTTTTTAAAAAAATTTCCCTTTTTATTTTCCTCTTTTTCAATTTTATTTATGCATTTTAATTTTTTTCATTTAATTTTGGATTTGTCTCTTCCAATTATTTTTTAAAGTTACATCAAAATAGATTACTGTTTTTATATAATGGTGCATCTGGCCTTAGGTTGTTCTAATGGCTATTATATAAAATAGGAAAACTTGATTGGGACTGGTGAAAATAATTGGTTGTAGAAATTTTCAATTTTAATTTTTATCTTTTAATTTTGTATTTGTCTCTTTCAATTATTTTTTAAAGTTACATCAAGATAGATTAATTTTTTATATAATGGAGCATCTGGCCTTAGGTCGTTCTAATGGATATTATATAA
The DNA here is from genome assembly GCA_030280995.1 of Hemileia vastatrix. NCBI lineage: Eukaryota > Fungi > Basidiomycota > Pucciniomycetes > Pucciniales > Zaghouaniaceae > Hemileia > Hemileia vastatrix. Next base: position 52,183,319 of record JASXTE010000001.1, read on the forward strand.
TATAGGAAAACTTGATTGGGACTGGTGAAAATAATTGGTTGTAGAAATTTTCAATTTTAATTTTTTTTTCCATTTGATTTCTTTGATTCAATAAATTTCAGGGGGGAGGGGTATTGCCAAATTTTCATATCAGACTTTAAAAAGAATTTGACTTGAAAATTTGATGATACCATTTCCTTAATTCAATAAAATACAGGGGGGGGGGAATCACCAAATTTTCATATCAGACTTAAAAAAAATTGACTCCAAAATTTGATGATACCCTTCCCTTAATTCAATAAAATACAGAAGGGGGGGTATTGCCAAATTTTCATATCAGACTTAAAAAAAAATTTGACTTGAAAATTTTGTGATACCCATCCATTACTTCAATAAAATGTAGGGGGGAGTATTGCCAAAATTTCATATAAGACTTGCAAAATTCTTAACTTGAAAGAATTTTGGTGATACCTGACCCTTAATTCAATCAAATGCAGGGGTGGGATTGAGAAATTTTCAAATGTGACTTAAAAATTTAAACTGAAAAAGAATTTTGAACATTAAAAATTCTTGAAAATTTTATTTAAAAGAGAATTTAAAACATTAAAATATGAAAATTCAACTAATGATGGATAGAGTAAAAAAATACAGGAAATTAAGATAAAAATTTATGTACAATTAATTATGAACAGTTGAAGTGTGATATAAATAAAACAAAATAGTCATCAAAAAATTTCTTTAAACATTGAATTTCCACAACTGATTTATTAGCTTTAACACATTCTATCAAGAAATCTTTCATTTTGGAATTTTCTTCATGATCAAGCTTATATTTCATCTGTTCCATGATGTTTTGATGCTCAAGTGTTTTCTCCGTTTTTTTTGATTTTTCAATACTTAGAGGTAACTCAAATTTCTTCTCCTCCAAGTCTTGTGCCCTATCATCCTTCCATAAAGAAAGTTTGTACTTCCTCTCCTCCAAGTCTTGTGCCCTATCATCCTTCTTTGAAGAGAGTTCAAACTTCTTCTCTTCCAAATCATATACACTGTCATTCCTCCTTAAAGAGAGCTTGTATTTTTGCTTTTCAAACTTTAGAGTCTCTTTAGCAACTTCCACTTTTTCTAGAGTGATAAGAAATATTAACAAAAAGTAGAAGAAAAGCAGATTAAAGTATTAAGAGGTTTGGTATCACTTACCAGCATCACATTTCTCCAAAAATTCTTCAATAGAAGAAAAAGGGGTTTTAGATGAATTATCACTTTTTCTTCTTCTTAGAGAGTGGAAATTAAGACTACTTGAAGCCCTTCGCTTTTTGTTCAAGGTCACATTTTCCTCCTCTTCATTTTTGCTGGCTTCAGAATCAGTTGATTGTGGCTCCTGCGTTAGTTATTCAGCTTATTTATAAATAAGAAAATGTAAATAAAAAAAGAATCAGTGTGGTCTTCCAACATTGGCAGGAGCCTTTGTTGTGTGATTTGGCGCTGTTTGTGCATGTCTTAATTGACATCTGCTAAAGAATTTGGTATTTTTCTGGTTTTATTTCGTGGATATTGGGTCTGCGGGTATGTGGGTACTATCATTTGATAGCCCTGGTTTTTCTCTATATTTTATGTCTTGAAGACATTTTTCATATTCTGAGTTTTAAGGGGTCATTTCCTCATTTTTCATTTATAAAAGATTGCTGTTTAATTTTGTTTTTCGTGTTTTATGGGCTAACCTTAAGTCTTAGGGTTAAGTGCTTAGTACCATTGGATAGAGCTAATTTTTCTCTATATTTCATGTCTCAATGTTGTTATAGTGAAATTCCGTGTTTTAAAGGTTTTAGTAGTTGTAGCTAATTTTTCTAAGTAGATTAGTGGTTTTTATTGGTTTTCTGGCTTCAGGGAGGCGGGGCCGCTTCAGGCGGCATCTCCGACGTCGGGCGGCACGCCCGCCTCTGTTTTAGGAGGTTGGGGAGCGCTCCAGGAGGTTTTTTATGCAATTTGGCAGGTACAGGCGCCAGATTGGTGGGTGCGCATGGGCTCTTAGTTAGTGGTCTGTGTGTACATAGTGAATAAGACAGTTTGGGGCAACCTTAATCATCATACAACCATCCGGAGGTGATATCATTGTTCCTCACTCAGTTTTCACTGTTTTCTGGCCACAATTGGCTGTGTTTGTTGCAAGTGAGTTCTTCATTTAACTTAACTTTAGCAACTGTTTTCTCTGTTATAGTCTTGCAAGCTATAGCAAGTATTATTGCTGTCTCTGGTGTGGATTTGCAGCCTACATCAAGTATCTTTGCTGTCTCTGGTGTGGACTTTGTTCTACATTTCAGTTCTTTGGTCTGGTAGTCTATCTTGTTACTACTTTCTTGGCTCATCAAGCAGTCAAGTGTGTTAAGCAGGAGCTTTAGCAAAACAGGAACCAACTTACTTTAGCAAGTAAATCTCACTCTATTTTTCTAAAGGGACAGGGGATTTTCTCTCTGGTTTTTCTCAAACTCCCTTGGTCAAGGCCTATAGCTAGTACTATAGGATTGTCTACATTTCTGGCGCCCAACGTGGGGTAGAACTTGCTAGTTCTTTGGAATCTCTGTTTTCTTTGGTTGGCTCTTTTTGGTGTTTTGGACTGGAGGAATGGCTTCTGGTTCCTCTATTCCTGTGGTGACTGTCAGTGGGGGGGATGGTCCTCCATCTGTGATGGTTAGGGAATGTGTGAGAATTAAAACTTGGGATGGTACCAAGTTTAATGGGGAGGATGTCAAGTGGTTTCTAGAGAAGTATGAAACTGCTGCTGGAGTGGATGGTGCTTCCTACCTGGACATGGTGAAGCAGATTATCTTCTTCATTGGTGATAGGTCAGTGGAGAAGGAGATTGTGGCCATGTCTGGCTACAAGAAGAGGGATTGGAAATTGTTGTGTAGGGAAATGGTGAATAGATGGGGTGTCAGGTTCACTATGGTGAATCTGAACAAGGTTGTCAGTGAATTGCAATCTTATGGTGGTGTTGGTAACTTACATAGTTACAGGAAGTTTCTGCTACAGTTTGATCCTGTGGTGGAATATTTGGTGGAAGTGGAGGAGCTGGCACATGAAAATGCTGCCAAGGATGTTTTTTGGTCTGCCCTGGCTAGAGATGTCAGGATGGATGTGTTGAAGGAGTTGTCAAGAAAGGAATTGATGAAGACTCTTTCTAATGGGGATCAGAAGTTGCCTTCCTTGGATAAGGTGAAGAAGGCTGTTGAGGCCCATTTAAAGTTATTGGCTGTGGACACCTATCAGGAGGGGTGTGCCAAGTATGTCAGCAAAGTCAGTGAGGCTTTGGCTGAAGAGGAAGTTAGGGAGAAGAAGGAGGAGAAAAATTTGGTGCAGGTTCCCAAACAGGAGAGGGACCCAATGGTGGAGCAGTTGGCTGATCTTACAAAGCAGCTGCACATTTTTGTCCAGGAGGCCAAGAAGGTTAACAAGGCACCTTCTCAGCCAAGAGATTTTGAAAGGAGGGCTGGTAGGAGTGATCCTTGGGTTTGCTCTTATTGCAGTAGGAGGGGGCACAGGTCCAATGATTGTTGGGCACTGAACAGAGATGTGTCTGAAGGAAAAGTGGAGTTTGATGGAAGGGTTTTTAAGTTCCCTGACGGTTCTTTTGTGAAGCCCAGTGAGGGGCAGGCTCCTGTTGATTTGGTCAGGAGAAGAGGTGGTCTCAATCAAAGGAGGCCAAGGTTTGAGGAGATTCCTGATCAGGGGAAGTCTTCTGTTAAGGTAGATGAGGACATCAAGGGAAAGGGGAAGGAGGTCAATAAGGTCTCTTTTTCTACTTCCTTTGGTGGTTTGGAGTTGTATTCTTGTGGTGGACAGTCAAGTGGTGAATGCTTGGCTGGTGTTTATGATGTGGAAGCAGGGAAGGTGGGTAGGCCTAAGAGCCATTCTCAGGCCCAACCAAAGCCAAATGCTTCAAAGGGTGATCCTAAGCTAAGTGCAGCTAAGAAAAGGTACAGCAAAGAGGAGCTGTACAAAATGCAGAAGGGTATGGCTGACATGGGCCCCCCTAGTTTTGGTGCATTGGACCTGAATGGTGAGCCAATGCCAATGGAGATGGATTCTGACTCCGAGGAGGATGTCCCTTTGGCTTCATTGCCAAAGCCTGTTGGAGTCAGAGGTTCTGGTGAGGGATCTGGTTTGGTTCCTGTTAATGGTAAATCTGTTGGTGGTGCTGGTCCTCAAGAATCTTCTAGGACCAAGGTGGTGAAGCAAAGAGCTCACTTTGAGAGGCCAGTAGTGTCTGGTCAAGTTAATGTTATTGACTCTGTCCTGGAAAGGATGAACCAGGGTCAGGTTTCCCTATCTTATGGGGAATTGTATGCTATCAGTCCAGGGTTGGCTGATAGGCAGAAGAAGTTGTTGACCAGGAGAAGGGTTTCTTCTGGTGAGGTAGAATACATTTGTGATTCTGCTGAAAAGTTTGGTGAGAGGTTGGAAACTCAGTTTTCTGCTCCTCTGGGATATGTAAATGTCACTCTGAATGGCAGGGAGGCAAGGGCATTGGTGGATTCAGGTTCTCAGATAAACCTGATTTCTTTGTTTGAGGCAACTCATATGGGCTTCCCCATCAAAACTGGTATTGGTGGGAATTTGAGAGGGATCGGTGGCCATGTCACTGAATTGGTTGGAACTTCAGAGTTTGTGAAGTTAGATGTTGGAGGAGCCTCAGGGAAGGTTCATTTTTACATTGCTAAAGGTAATGTAAAAGCAGTTTTGGGTGGGCCATTCTTGATGGATTTTCAGGCAAGAATAGGTTATCAATTTGATTTGGGAATCAGTTTGGAGTTGACTAAAGAAGAAAAAAGGAGGCTTCACATGAGGTTATCATCCCCTGGAGAGGATGGTTGGGAGACTAGGCCTGGTTTATCTTCAATGTGCCAGTGCATGGAGTGCTGCAAGAGAAGGAAGGAAGTGGGTGCTGCCTCTGGTTTTTTGGAGTGCGGCTCAGGCTCTATTGAGAGTCTGTCTTTTTTAGAGTAATGAGGGCTGATCACCCTAGTGCTACAACCTCTCCCCGAAATGAGGAAATCCCAGGTTGTAGTAGGTCAGCTCCCTTGGAGATATACCAAGTGGATTTTCAACTTTCTCTTTTTAATGTTTCTCTTCTCTGCAAGTATTCATCAAGTTTTTTATCAAGTCTCTGTTCTCTCTCAAGATTCTTAATTATTTTTAATTCAAGTTCAAAGAAGAAGATTGTTTATATATCTTTATTGAAAGATATGCGGAAAAGTTTTGGGGCGGTGAGATTGGGGTCTAAAAGTAAGTCCTCCCAATTGTGCACCGCTAGGGTTTCTTCTACACCTTTCAAAAACACTACCTGGGCCACAACTGTGAGCATTAGGAAACCCCTGGTTATTTTTGTAGGACAGAAGAAAACTCAAGAAAAGAAGATAAAAATTTCAAGATAATTCAAGAAAATCAAGAAAAAAAACTGAAGATAATGAAGAAAGAAGATGCAAAACATTTTTGTGAAGATCGTCAAGATCTATTTTTGGGCCTCCAGCATGAGGTTAAACTGCAGAAAATTTTGAAGAGAGAAGATCATCAAGATCTATTTTTGGACCTCCAGCATGAGGATAAACTGCACAATTTTAGAAGATGTGATTCAGAAGAAGAATCAAGATTTGAAGATTTGGAAGTTGGAAGTGAGGATGAAGATGTGGAATTGCAGAAAAGTTTTGGAGTGGTGAGATTGGGGTGTAAAAGTAAGTCCTCCCAATTGTGCACTGCTAGGGTTTCTTCTACACCTTTCAAAAACATTACCTTGGCCACACATGTGAGCAATGGGGAAACCCTTGGTTTTTGTTCCAGGTCTGGTGGTGAAGAATTCCTGAAGATCCCTCAAGTTGAAGGTGGGGCGGCAAAGTATAAGAAGGTTGCGCAGAAGGTTAGGCCTGTCAATGAGCCTATGCCTGTGAGTTTGAATCCGCCTTTGAAGAGACCTCCTTTGTCAAGAGATCCGTACTGTACTTCTTTGGTGAAGAATCCTCCAGAGTTTGTAGAGACGGCGAGGGTGACCGTGGAAAGATTGAAAGTTGTTAACTTTGGTCCTGATGGGTGGTTGTCTGAGGAAGAAAAGAAGTTGTTGTTGCACGTTATTGTGCTAAGGGAAAAAGCGGTGGCATTTGTTGAGGAGGAAAGGGGTGTATTGAAGCACTCTTATGGGGAACCTTACTTGATTCCTGTTGTTTGTCATGAACCTTGGCAAATCAAACCTATTCCGATTCCAGCCACTATTAGAGAGGATTTTGTGGAGATTGTTAGGGAAAGAGTCAGGACTGGGTTATATGAACAATCAACATCCAGTTACTCAAGTCCGGTGTTCTGTGTAAAGAAGCAGAATGGAAAGTTGAGGGTGGTTCATGATCTTAGAGCCTTGAATAGAGTCACTATCAAGGACGCTGGTATGCCGCCAAGTGCAGAGGCTTTTGTTGAAGCTTTTGCTGGAAGGGTGTGTTATGGTTTGGGTGATATTATGGGTGGTTATGATGAGAGGGAACTACATACGGATTCAAGGCCTCTCACAACTTTTGAGACTCCTTTGGGAAGATTTCAGCTCACTAGGTTGCCTCAAGGAGCAAATAATTCAGTGGCAGTTTATCAAGCACAGATGGCTTGGATTTTGCAGGATGAGGTTCCTACTCATGCTGGTATTTTTATTGATGATGGTGGAATTAAAGGACCATCCACTGATTATGGTAATGAGGTGTTATTGGAGAACCCTGGCATAAGGAGGTTTGTGTGGGAATATGCAATAACTCTAGAGAGAGTGTTGTTCAGGATTGAAGAGGCTGGTTTGACCATTTCAGGGTCAAAATTCTGTTGTTGTGTTCCTGCTTTGGAAATTCTGGGTCATGTGGTATGTAAAGAGGGAAGGATTATGGCGAAGAAGAAGATTAATAAAATTCAGGCATGGCCAATGCCTAAAAATACTACTGAAGTCAGAGGATTTTTGGGTGTATGTGTATATGTCAGGATTTTCATTAAGGATTTTTCTTTTTTGGCTTCACCTTTAAGGAGGTTGACCAGAAAAGATGCAGATTGGGAATGGACTGAAGAGTGTGAAGAGGCTTTTCAGAAGCTGAAAAAGATTGTTGGTGAAGATATAATTCTTCACAAGTTGGATTATGGTGTTGGTGCTGGAAAGATTTATCTGGCAGTGGACTCAAGTTATATTGCTGCTGGTGCTGTTTTTTCTCAGGTGGATAAGACTGGGAGGGTCAGGCCAGTAAGGTATGAGTATGTGGTGTTTAATGAGGTGGAATATAGGTATTCTCAACCTAAGTTGGAATTGTGTGGCGTGGCTAAAATTTTAAAGAAGCTACAGACGGTTTTGTGGGGGCAGCATTTTGAGCTGCAGGTGGATGCAAAATCTTTGGTTCAGATGATCAATACACCTAGTCTTCCAAATGCTCCAATGACTAGGTGGGTGGCATTTATTCAACATTTTTCTTTTGACCTGGTACACAAACCAGGTAAAACTTTTACTATGCCTGATGGGTTATCAAGGAGGCCACCTACAGATGAGGATTCTGATTCTGAAGAGTTTGATTAAGATGTTCCAGTGATTAGGGCCAGCACAAAGGGTGCTGAGGATTTTTCTTTCCTCCCCCATGAGGCTAAACTGGATGATTGTTCTGACCTCCCCCAAGAGGTTAAACTGGCTGGATCTGATCTTGATTCTGGTGATCAGGATGTTTTTGTTGATGAAGATGGAGTTGTTTTTTGGGACAGCTCAAAATTGGAAAAGGGTGTTTTTGTTAGTGAACTGGATTCTCACAAGGTTCAGTGGAAAGAGAAGGACGTGCCAAAATTTAAGGATTGGTGTCCTGGTTGGGCTGCTCAATTGGCTCATGTTCACACTGGTGATTTTGATGACAGAGTTGTACCCTTGGTTGTTGTTTTGTTGGATTTGAAGATGAGACCTGGGGTCAATCTGGGTTTTATTTTTTTTTGGTGAAATATCTGTTGACCTTGGAGAGGCCAGATAGTTGTGATGATGTTACTTGGTTGGAAATCAAGAAGAAGAGTCCTGGATTTTATGTGTCAGGAAGGCGGTTGATGAGAAGGAGACATCCTAATCCTCAAGTGGTGGTGACTCAGAAGAAGGGTCAAGAATTGGTTTTGAAGTCTTTGCATGAAGACCTTGGTCATAGAGGCTTTGGGGAGACTTATAGAAGAGTAGCAGACAGATTTTGGTGGCCGGGTATGAAGTTGGCTGTGCAGGGTTGGGTTCAATCTTGTGAAGAATGTCAAAGAAGAAGTCACTTGAAACCTAAAGAGGTGGGCCCTGCTACTGGTGAATCAACTGTTTTTGGAAGGGTCAGTCTGGATGCTGTCCATATTAAAGAGGGCAGGTATAAATACTTGATTGTTGCTAGGGATGATTTGTCTGGTTGGGTTGAGGCAGTGCCTCTGGTTAATTTGACTGCCAAGAATGTGGCAGAGTTTTTGAAGAAGGAGTGGATTTATAGGTATGGGTTGATGAATTTGGTGACTGTTGATGGTGGGCCAGAGTTTGGTGCCAAATTTAAAGAAGCTGTGGCTAGTGTTGGCTCTAAGGTTAGAGTGGCTACACCATATTATCCTGAAGCTGAAGGCATGGTTGAAAGAGGCCATCAAGTTATCAAGAATGCTTTGGTGAAGATGTGCGGAGATAGTGCTGAAAAGTGGAGGCATTATTTACCCTTGGTTTTATTTGCTGATAGAGTCACTGTGAAGAGGACAACTGGCTATTCTCCTTATGAGCTAATGTTTGGTCAAAAAGCCGTTCTACCAGTGGACTTGGAAGCTGTCTCTTATCTTGGAATTGATTGGGATGACGTGCACTCAACAGAAGATTTGCTCTGTGCCAGGATGCAACAGTTGGAATGTAGAGAGGAATGTCAGGAGAAGGCATACTCTAGAATGATGAAGATTAGGAATCAATCAGTCAGGTACTGGGACAAGAAGTTAGCTCATAGACTCAGGAATCCCTTGAAACCTGGTTGTTTGGTTTTGGTGTATAATAGAAGTTTGGAGAGTCAGTGGGGAAAAATGTTTGCTGACAGATGGAATGGACCTTACAGAGTCAGATCTCAGGCGTCTGGAGGTTCTTATGTTTTGGAAGAGTTGGATGGTGCAGTCTTGAAAAAGAGGGTGGCTGCAGACCAAGCGAAGAGGTTTTATCCCAGAGGCACTAGGCATGAAGAAGATTGACTCCGCAATGAGGATAAACTACAGACCATTCTTTAATTTTGGTTTTTTTGTGGTGATGCTATGCATCTGTTTGTTGGAAACATTTGTTAGAGGTTACCCATGGGTGGGGCTTCTAGATTTGATCTTGGCAAGTGTGGGGGTGACTGATGGGCTGGCTGCTCTATCAACAGTTACCCCAGATTGTCTGTTTCCAACCCTTTCTCATAATTTTGGTTGAACCCTAGTATTGGTTTATTTTCACAGGTTTTAGTCCTCTATGACTTTAAACTGGAAAATCCTTTGGTTTTCATGTGCTGATCTCTTCACTCTTATTGGTTTTGGTTTTTTTGTGTTGGATGTTGTGTTTTTGTTAGAAGGTACCCAGGGGGGGCTTCTAGATTTTATTTTGGCAAGTGTAGGGGTTACTGATGAGCTGCCTGCTCTGTAGAACAGTTACCCCAGAATGTCTGTCTCAAGTCTTTTGTTTTTTCCTAGTTGAATTCTAGTTCTGTTGTTTATTATTCAGGTTTTAAGTCCACTATGACTTTAAACTGGTTTGGGACTGGCTTCTTTATCTTTGGTTCTTTCAGATTGGTGGTGGATCACTGGTGGTCTCCCATCATTTTTACTTATTGGAGGGAGCCCACCCAGTGATCATTTCTATGGACCAGACTTTCCCTTATTGGACAATTTATGGAGCTGGTTTTTCTTTGATTTTTGCAGTTATGTTTTTGCTAGATAGTAGTTTTAGATTATTTTCTTTTTTCTCTTTTTTTCTTTTAATTTTTTTATGGGGGTTGTTTAGAATTATAAAATCAAAAATATAGGGTGTTATCACATCAGGGTCACCTGGATGTGGGCAAGCATTGGTGGGGAAAGGCTCATCAATTGGCCGGGCAATGCTATTTTCTTATTTTTAATTATTATTTATTTCATGTGTTTCTGTGTTTCATTATTTTTTATTATTTTCTGAATTTCTAAATTTTTTGAATTTTATTTTCTGTTAACCATTTAAAAGAATTAATTGTGTATCCACATCAAGGTGCACTTGGATGTGGGTAAGGTATCAGGGGATCAGCTCATCAATTGGCTGGGGGATACCATTTTAATTATTTTTTTATATTTTATTTTATTTCATTTATTTTATTTCATTTCAGTTTATTTATTAATTTTTAATTTTAGTATATTAGTAGATAAAAAGCATTAAAAAAAAAAAAATTCTGAAATTATTTTTATTAGTTGTTTTATATTATTATTATGTTTCTAATCTTTTTTCAGGAGCTCATTGTCTGGATGAGGAAGCTTCTGGAGGCTGGTCCGGATTGTGATGATGTTTTTGTTTTTTGTTGGGATTGTGGGAAGTACTGTTTTCTTTGAAGTGCATCCTGCTGGAGAGATTATAGGGATTGTAATGGTCAGGGATTGGATTAGAGGGAAGTTCAGAGGAGGAAGAAGAAGAGGCAGGAATTGAGTGCTGGAGGGTGTGTTTAATGATCCTAGACATTTTCTGGTGGTCGTCCAGTAGGCGCTTTCTCAGGGATTTTTCAAAGTCATTCAAGGGTCCATGGAGGGCAAAGGCTTTTAGCATGTTGGAACACATGGTGCTTAGGTGTTTCTTCATGTCTCCATAATCCAGGGTCAAAGAAGTTTCAAGAGTTTGGCCAACCCCAATAATAGATTCAGGAGGAGGGGTGCCAACTAGACAAGAAGAATTGGATCAGTAATTATTTTTGTTGAAGAAATGGAATAATTAATTTGGTACTTACAGATTGGAAGCTCATCAAATCTGTAAGCAGCTGGGATTTGGATCTCTGACGATTTTGTTATGGTCATAGTGGGTGGATCAACTAGGGAAAGATATGGATTCTCATGGTCTTCCTCTGAAGGATCCTGAGAAGGTGAACTGGGATGCTGATGTTCCTGGGGACTAGTTGGAGCAGTGAGATTGTTGTTGTTGTTGTGGTTGTTATTTCTGTTGGATTCAGCTGGAGGAGGTGCTGGTGATGGAGTACCAGGGTTGTTAAAGGATGGAGCACGAGAGGGGGATTTGGAAGCAGACTGCTCTCTTCTGGATGGAGAATTTGAAGAGATGGAACTGTCAGAAGAGTAGTTGGCTGACAGAGGAGAGGTGTAGTTTCTTTGTCTTAGTTGGGGGCGAAGTTGTTGTTGTGGAGCAGTGTGTGGTGTTCTGGTTTTGTCAGTACAGTCTAGTATATAAGTATGATATAATAGTGTTATTTTATGGTCCTACTACTTATTAATAAATGATTTAGTGATTAAACCTCAGGGGAAGACTAATAGAATAGTTATACTCAAATAAAACTCACAATACTTGGATTTAAATGCGTGCTAGTGGTGGAAAATAGAAGAATAAAATATAGTTATAGCTTTTATAAAGATAATATCAATTTATAAGGGCTTTATAATATATTTCTGAATACTAATAATTGTATTGTAGTGTTTGTTTGAAGTGTAGTAATTGAATGATGATAATAAACCGTCAAAATCCCTTCTTACTTATACCCAAATCCACTGGAGTGCACAGACCTTCAATCCAGATGATGTCACTGCTATCCCCGGCAATTACAGCACTGTGAGGGCCCATCACCTCCCCATGGCGTCCACTTCAAGCAGTTTCAACACCCAGACCTCCAGTAAGGACCCTCCATCACTATTAATAATAACACAGAGTCATACCATAAATAGAAATCCCAGATAAAAGTGGATACCATAAAGAAACAGGTAAAATAAATGATCAAAAAGAGATTTAATGAAACTAAAAGCATATAAAGGAAACAAATAAAATTTCCAAGCCCCCAATAACATCCCCAAGCATCCACATTAACCCAAAAACATCTTTCCAACCCATAAATCCGTGAATAACCATCCAAGGAAGTAATTTTAGTTGTCCAAACTGGGTGTATGCGCCTGATATAGGCGTCTATGCTTCTGTAGGGGTTGTGAGTCCACTGATTTCGTCCATATGACCTAAAATAAGCAGAAAAACAAAGGTTATAGGCTATTAAGGGGCTAAAACCCACTTATATACCTAAATATACATAATATACTGCATATTTCACTGAATATGAGATTTATGTATACATATAAGCTTATGTATGTCAATAATTACTTCATATCACTTAAGATAAGTATATTATGACTCCATTAACACCTTAATAAGTATTATTAGGCCATGGATAAGCTATTTAAACTATTATAAATTATATAATAGAATAATAATTATATATATATATAATAAAATAATATATATTATTATTTTAACCTTATTTTTAAGATATAAGCTTAATCTAGTTAAGTTTATCTTATTTTAAGCATAAGAAATACTCAGTCCTAAGGATATTTAGGCTGACACTCCCTCACCCCAAAAAAACAATAAAAAAAATGTTAAGACATTTTAATTAATCTTAAGGAATGAAATAATAAAATAAAAAAAATAATTTTTATAATACATATACTGAATGAATAGTATTATTTAGATTTAAATTTTTTCAAGAGATTTTTAAGATCAGAGATTTCATTTTCTGGAATCCACTGGTCATATTCACTTGATTTATTTTTAAATCTTAATAGATACTCAACTCCCTTTTCTTTAGTAAGGTGTCTCTTTTTAAGTATCTTTTCAATTTCTGCTTTTTCCACTATTTCTTCAGGTTGCTGTTTATGCCTTCCTGATCTTCTTGGAAAGAGAGCAGTATCATTAGAATGGTATGGTTTTATAAGAGAAATAGGAAATACTGGATGTTTTCTATCATAAGGTGCATATAGAATAACCTCAACAGCATTATTACCAACCATCTTTTTAACTACAAATGGTCCAATGAATGGATCCTTCAATTTAACATTACCATTTAAATTGAAATGTAGCGTTGAAATAAGGACTTCATCACCCTCTTTGAACATTTGTTCTTTATGGGCTTTATCACATCTTTTCTTTTCATACTCAAAAGCCTTATTTATACATTCTTGAGCATGTTTTCTGCATAATTCTTGCATCTGAAGAAAAGATTTAGTACCTGGATGAATATCCAATCTAGGTAACTTATTAAGAGTTTTAGCAGGGGTATTAGGTACATAACCCAACCATAACTCAAATGGCTTTTTTCCAGTGACAGAATGTACTGTACTATTATATGCAAATTCTAAACCTGGGATAAGGGTTACCCAATCATGCGTGAATTTGTCATTGTCTTTAAAATTAAGACCAAAAGCACAGTATCTTCTTATCATATCTTCTAAGGTTTGTATCATTCTTTCTGCTAGCCCATCAGTTTGTGGATGGTGTGCTGTAGAAAGTTTTAATTGACACCCTGAAACATCCATAAGTGACGTCCAGAACTCAGAAGTAAATTTAGGATCTCTGTCAGAAACTATTGCTTTGGGGAAACCTGCTGTATTTAACATTTGTGTCCACCATAAAAAAGCTAAGTCCTTTGCAGAAACCTCTTTGTGGGTAGGAATAAATTTACACATCTTTGTAAATCTATCTACAATTACCTAGCAGGAGTTATAACTCTTATGCCCTGCTATTGGCAAACCTGTTACAAAGTCCATGTTAATGATTTCCCATGGAGCTTTTGGTTGCTCAATTTGTTGTAATAAACCAGCTCTTTTTCCTGTTAATCTTTTAGATTTTTGGCAAGAATCACATGTTTCAACATATTTCTGAACATCCTCAGACATGTTAATCCACCAAGCTGTGTTTTTTACTCTGGTTAATGTTTTATGGTAGTCAAAATGACCTGCTAATATATCATCATGACATATACTTAACATTAACTCCTTCATTGAAGGGGGAATTACAATTACATTACTTAATTTTTTCCTGTAATATATGAAACCATCCTCAATGGAAAATTTTCCTTTCTCTAATGCCTCTTTATACTTATTTGGTAATGTTTTTATTAAAACATTCATTGAAGCATTAGATGGATCATTTAATATTGTAGTTAATTTACTTAAGTCAGGATCTGAATTATAATTATCAAGAATTGATTGCATAAATTCATCCTCAAGATCTACAATATAAATGCCATAAATGTTAATAATCTCTGATTCAGGAACATAAGCAGGATTATCATCATTATTAGGCAGAGGTACTCTAGATAACAGATCTACATTAGAGTGCAAGGTTCCTGCTCTATGTGTAATAGTCATCCGTCCTCTGTATTCTTGTACAGCTAATTGCCATCTAAACATGTGTCTATTAGGAGTTTTCATGTTTAAGAGTGACTTAACTGCACTACAGTCAGTTATTAACTCAAATTTTTGGTCTTCAAGGTAATAATGTAGCTTTTCAAGAGCCTATACTACTGCCAAACATTCAAGTTGAGTAGCACCATATTTCAATTCACCACTTCTCAGAGTACGTGAAATATAGCAGATTACTACTTCTGACATTTTACCTTCAATAAGTTGTTTTTGATGCAAAGCAGCACCCAGTCCAATAAAACTTGCATCTGTATATAATACAAAAGGTAATTGGAAATCTGGTAATCCCAAGATAGGAGCTGTAATTAAACATTCTTTCAACTTATGAAAAGCTTGTTGTCTTTCATTATTCCAAATGAAAGCTTCTGATTTCTTTATCAGTGTGGTCAGTGGTGCAGCAATTGATTGGTAGTTTTTTATATATTGTCTATAATAACCACACATTCCAAGAAAAGATTGTACATCCTTCACATTTTGAGGAATGCCAATATTCTTTATTGCAGCCACTTTATTTTGGTCTACACATATTTGTAAGCCAGATACAATATGACCAAGCACTTCTAAAGATTCAAACCCAAATTTACATTTTTTCAATGCAAGGGTCATTTTTATTTCATCCATTTTCTGAAATACTTTCCTTAAATGGATTAAGTGTTCATCAAAAGTTTTAGAGAACACTATGATGTCATCAATGTATACCATTAACCATCCCTCAATCATTTCATTATGGAATGTTATATCCATTAACTTTTGAAATACTGATGGAGCATTCTTTGGTCCAAATGGCATTCTGACATACTTATAAATTCCCATGTGTGTTGTTATCAAAAAAAAGTTCTGTGAATTCTTTTCAACAGGAATTTTATGGTACCCTTTATTTCCATCTAGGCAACTTATATATTTAGCACCTTTAAGGGTAGCATGTATAGAGGCAATCCTTGGCAAGGGATAAATATCATCTACTCAAATGTATTTAATGCTCTATAATCACCGCACAGTCTTGCTTTATCTTGTTCATAAGAAATCAGCACTGGTGATATTACACAATATTTTGGTGTAGTTTCAACCTTCTCAAGAATGTTCATTTTTAATAACATCTTAATATTATCCTCTATGTCTTTCCTCTTCATTGGTGAAGCAGGGTATGGTTTCTTTTTAAGACTAGCAGGAATATTATCCAAATCACAGGTTAAACTAATTTTCATTTCATGATCTTTTACAAGGCCAAGTTCATTTGTACCATGTGCAAAAGCCATTGGAAAAGCTTTAATTAATTCCAAAATATTATCTTTCTCAGTTTTACTTATCTGAGTGCCAAATGATGCTTTTGAAATTTCTGTTTCCAGAAGTTCCATCTCATTGGATTCTCTTCCTTTAGACGGGGAATTTGTTACTGACTCAATGTGTAAGACTGTGTTAAAAGAATTTATTTTAAATTTCCTTTTACCATTCATGCCAATTGTAAAATTGTTATTAGCAGGGTCTAATTTTACACCAAATTTTGTCAGAATATCATTTCCAATGATAAAGCAGTTACTACAATTTGTATTATCCATTACTACAAAGTCACAAGTTACCCTTACATAACCATGTTGGTTTTTAAAGAAAACAGCAGCTTTGTATTTACCAATGGGGTGTAGTACTGATCCAAAACCTCTCCAATTTTTATTCTGAAGTGGTTCAAGCTTAAACTTATATTCACTATCAATTTTCTGTAATGTATTAGTGGAAACAACTGAACCAGCAGCTCCTGTGTCCAATACTATACTAACATTTTCACCAGAAATGATAGCTGGAACCGTGATAGGTGTCATTCTAAAGTTATCAGCTTGTATATCCTTAATGATTTCAGCATCCTCAAAATTCATTAAAGATTCGTTTGAGTCCATATTTAATATTGGATTTTCAAAGATGGACAAATCATCTTCCAACATACAGACTTCATTTTCATCACTATATGAGATATTGCTGTCATAATCACTTGATTCTTTACTTTTTTCAGTTTCAGTTTCAGATTCACGTTGATTTTCAACAATATTTATGTTTTTCTCACATTTGTGACCTTTGACCCAAGGTTTGTTACACTTATAACAAGTATTTGTTTCATACTTTTTAGGTACTACAGGTGCAGTAGGTTTTTTCTGCTTCTCCTGAAGTGTTTTTGAATTCTGAGTTTTTACAGGTTCAACATTTTGCTTATAAGTGGAATACCTTGATTCATACTTATGGTTTAATAATATTTCATTGCAAATATTAATAAAGTCAGAATATTCAGTAACATTTAATGTTCTAGCTACAACAATGTCTCTGACAGATATAGGTAATTTGTATATTATCTTATCTTTCCATAAGTTAAAATCCATATGAGGCTCAATGGCTTTTAATATTTTGTTTAAATTCATTAAAAATACCATAGGTTTGTCACCATTCAACGGATTATACCTAGTCTTCTCATACAGTCTCTGCTGAGTAAGCCTGAATTTAGAACCTCCAAATTGTTTTTCAATAAGTTGTTTCCATTCAGCCCAAGAGTAGTCTCTACCCTCACTTAAGACAGCTTCAAACCATAATAAAGCAACATCCTTAAATAAAGAAATTAATTTTGATGTTATCTCTTCATCTGGTAACTTATATGAGAATTTCAAGTTGTCAATTCTTTGAATAAAATGTTGCCAATCAGAGCTGGCTTCCCCATCATAAGTTGGGTACTGATCTATTTTAGGCCAGTTCTTCTGATTGGATTTTATCTCACTAATCTTAGGTAAATTCAACAACTCATTCACTTTTGATAAATGGTCTTGTATTTCTTCCTGCACGGATTTGTGACTTACATTTTCAGATTTGACACTACCACCAGATGGTTTTAATTGTGGTGGTACAGGGAAGGAATGAGATACACTTTTGCCAATGAAAGGATTATTATTATATTGATTATACTTATGATTATCCTGGTTCATTAGTAGATTGGCAGTTTCAATCTCAACTTTAGTTAATCTTTTTAGCAACTCAGAGACACATTGATTTGTCTGGGCAAAAGATAACTTTGTTCTTGATTCAGTTTTTAATAAGTGTGTTTCATATAATTTTTCTAACTCACAAAATTTGTTTGAAAGGTCATTATATTTATTACTCAATGAATCATATTTAAGAGTTAGAGACAAATGTTCTTTCTCTAATTCTTTATTACGTGTTGCTAATTGAGAAATGTTCAATGTCAAGGATGAAATTGTATCACTAGTGAGCTTAACTGTCTGTTCCTCACAATCAGTCATTCTATTCCACAATGCTGAAACAATTCTATGGACCGTTGGATTATTGTTAAAATATTCCATGTCCTCCTTTTCAATTCTCTCACTCTCCTGTGAACTTCTCATCTCACTAGTAGGTGGTTGCAACTGAGGATTAACTGTATTATCATTGTATATAGTACTGTTATTATGGACAAAAGACAAGTCAGGTGTATCTACTCTAAAACCTAAATTTCTTAAATCCTCCTCTATTTGTTGTACAGATTTAACATCAATAGAATTACCTATATTGTAATTATCAGCATTATGTCTAATCTGAGAGGGTAAGTTACTTACCAAGGGATGGTTGCCAGTCCTGATTTTTGGCGCTTTTTTCCCTTGTAAGGGTGAGCTGAGGAAGTCAGATGAGGGGGCGGATCCCTGTTGCAACTGTGGCTTGTCCACTGTTGGTGAAACCAGTCCCATTTCCATTTGTCTACCAGGATTTTCTCCTGGGAGTGAGTGGACCCTCCTTGGGTAGGGGGTTGCTGATTTGATTGACTGGGCTGGCCTCCCTTTAATTCTGCCATTGCCTGATTCATCTGCTGAAATCCTACCTTGCAATTGTTTTGCAACTGCTCTACCTCTTTGAACATGAGAGATTTTGATTCCTCTAGCTTCAGAACCTGTTTGGCCAGGTGGGACAGTTGATCCTGAAGAGGAGGAGACATCTTTTTGATAGTTATCTTTTTTAAGAGGGCATCCTTTTCCTCTATACTCATGCTTTCTGGCTGGGGGTACTGTTGTCCCTCCATGGTGATGTCCTGGAAAGTTTTTATTAGCTTTAGACCTGGTATTATAAGCAGGCTGTTCACTTACACTATCCTGGGGAGCACTCATATTGTTCAGAATAACAATATTTTACGTCTACAAAAGGAAAAAACTCTGTGGAATTAGTAGACAAATAATATTAGCAATTATATTACTAATAAAAAAGCAATGGAGCTTACCCTGAATTTATATCTTTATTTATTTAAATAAAATATAAGAGAAATTCGAAAAAATCTGTTAAAAATATAATAATAAGTTTAACTAGACCTCTATAAGGGTGAATAATTAGCTTACCAAGCTTTAGCCAAATACCAATTTAATTGGGTGTTATATTGGTGTCCAAATACCAAGTGAAATTGGGTTTATATTGGGTACAGTTACTACTGTAAATATCTAATTTTTATGATAAAAAATTAGTACAATTATTATAAGGGTTCTTTTCCGCAATCAATGAGTTATGATGACCCACTAATATGCAGCAGACCCAAATATTTGGTTAATTTTGAGTTGTACTAAGGTAAAAATCACGTCCCAAGGCTTATACTAAATAATAAGTAAAATATAAGGAAAGACCCCCAATTGTCAGTACAGTCTAGTATATAAGTATGATATAATAGTGTTATTTTATGGTCCTACTACTTATTAATAAATGATTTAGTGATTAAACCTCAGGGGAAGACTAATAGAATAGTTATACTCAAATAAAACTCACAATACTTGGATTTAAATGCGTGCTAGTGGTGGAAAATAGAAGAATAAAATATAGTTATAGCTTTTATAAAGATAATATCAATTTATAAGGGCTTTATAATATATTTCTGAATACTAATAATTGTATTGTAGTGTTTGTTTGAAGTGTAGTAATTGAATGATGATAATAAACCGTCAAAATCCCTTCTTACTTATACCCAAATCCACTGGAGTGCACAGACCTTCAATCCAGATGATGTCACTGCTATCCCCGGCAATTACAGCACTGTGAGGGCCCAGCACCTCCCCATGGCGTCCACTTCAAGCAGTTTCAACACCCAGACCTCCAATAAGGACCCTCCATCACTATTAATAATAACACAGAGTCATACCATAAATAGAAATCCCAGATAAAAGTGGATACCATAAAGAAACAGGTAAAATAAATGATCAAAAAGAGATTTAATGAAACTAAAAGCATATAAAGAAATAAATAAAATGTCCAAGCCCCCAATAACATCCCCAAGCATCCACATTAACCCAAAAACATCTTTCCAACCCATAAATCCGTGAATAACCATCCAAGGAAGTAATTTTAGTTGTCCAAACTGGGTGTATGCGCCTGATATAGGTGTCTATGCTTCTGTAGGCGTTGTGAGTCCACTGATTTCGTCCATATGACCTAAAATAAGCAGAAAAACAAAGGTTATAGACTATTAAGGGGCTAAAACCCACTTATATACCTAAACATACATAATATACTGCATATTTCACTGAATATGAGATTTATGTATACATATAAGCTTATGTATGTCAATAATTACTTCATATCACTTAAGATAAGTATATTATGACTCCATTAACACCTTAATAAGTATTATTAGGCCATGGATAAGCTATTTAAACTATTATAAATTATATAATAGAATAATAATTATATATATATATAATAAAATAATATATATTATTATTTTAACCTTATTTTTAAGATATAAGCTTAATCTAGTTAAGGTTATCTTATTTTAAGCATAAGAAATACTCAGTCCTAAGGATATTTAGGCTGACAGGTTTCTTCTTGGGGTTCTCTGGCAGTTCTCTTAGAAATCTGGGAAATTTTGTTGTTTTTGGATTTTGGAAGGGTAGATTGCATTGCTCTGGGAGCAGTAGGAGGTAGTTGGGTTGAGTTGTTATTGTTGTCTAGATGAATTTGGCTATTTTCTGACCATTTTTGGAGGTTTTGGCCCTGATTTTCACTGTTTGGTGAGGCGGGCCGGCCGCCTGGACGCGGTCTAGAAGCCTAGGGGTTTATTTTGAAGCTTTTGGAGCTAATTTAACAGTGATAAAAGCAGTTTCTTGAGAAGCTAAGGCTGGTCTTTTGGGAAGAGTGCGGGAAGCTGAGCTTCTGGATCTTCTGGAAGGAGCTGAAGATAGAGAGGAAGAGGATGGACCAAGTTCTGGAGACCTGGTAGGGGATCTGGAGATGTACTTGTGAGAAGGAGAAGGCGGAGGAATAGGATAGTGGGCATCTCTGTCACATTTCTTTTTTTTGGAATAGCAAGAGTCACAAGCCCTGTTGTAGAATTTGGCTTCTGGATTTGGAAGAGTGAATGTGCAAGGTCTGCACAT
Source organism: Hemileia vastatrix (assembly GCA_030280995.1). Classification (NCBI taxonomy): domain Eukaryota; kingdom Fungi; phylum Basidiomycota; class Pucciniomycetes; order Pucciniales; family Zaghouaniaceae; genus Hemileia; species Hemileia vastatrix. The sequence continues at coordinate 52,204,099 of JASXTE010000001.1, forward strand.
GTGGATGCACTGTTTGCAGGCATAGTCCCTTGGAGAAGTGAAGCAAGGAAGAGTAGAGGAGTCAACAGCAGGGGATCCAGACATGATCTGTGGTGTGAAAGGTGATGAAAAGGATAAGAGAAGATTTTGTCAGTGATGAGTAGAAGATGAAGTGAAGGCGGACGCTCCGTGGGTCTAGCTGTGTGTGTATTGCATGAAATTGGCTGGGTCAGATTCATGCAAGATTCTGGCAGTCCTCTATGACTCTAAACTGGAAATTTTATCAGTCCATCAAGACTTTAAACTTAAAAAGCTATGGTATCAAGTCAGTCCATCAAGACTTTAAACTGAAATCTGGTTTCTGTTAGTCCTCCAAGACTTTAAACTGGCTGGTTTCAAGATTTTATCAAGGCTAGTCCGTCAAGACTTTAAACTGAACACTGTGTTAGTCCCCCAAGACTTTAAACTGAGGGTTGTAAGTCCCCCAAGACTATAAACTGAGGAAAAAGGGTTTTGTTGTTGGAGTTGGTTTGAAAGATTGGTGGAGGGTATCCACAGGGGCAGCCTCCGAATTTAGCAAAGGCAAGTTTGGGGGTAATTGATGGGCTGGCAGCTCTATTCACAATTACCCCAGAATGATAATTTTTTCTCTGTGTCTTAATGTGGTTGATCTCTGGTTCTAGGTTTATGATTTAGGTTTTTGAGTCCCCCAAGACTTTAAACTGAGGGTTTTTGAGTCCCCCAAGACTATAAAATGAGGATGGTCCCCCAAGACTTAAAACTAAGGGTTGTTTGTGGTTACATCCTATAGAGGGTGTGGTCAATTTTTCTTTTCTGAATCAAACTCAAGTACTAGTGGAATTACAGAGTGAATCAAGAGATGAAATGAAGTGTTCAGAATTGGCCTTGAACTGGTGAATGAGGTGTCTTCTGTTCTCAATGTCCTGTGGATCTCTAGCAGGAGTGGATTGGAAGTAGCGAAGCAGAAGTTGTTTCTGTTGAGATGTGTGTTGTTGGAACTTGGCCTTGATAGTGGGCAAGTGCGTTGGTGTTGGTGGTGCAATGGATCCTACATTGTTATCATCACTATCAGAAGAGGAAGGAACTGAGAAGTCATCAGTTTTAAAGTTTGAAGGAAGGAATGAATGTTCTTTACCATCAGATGGACCAGGGATGGGGGAACTAGTTGCTTTATGGGTTGTGGCACTCTTCTGGGAAGGGTGGAGCTTTTTGATTAATCTGGGTATCAGGATGGATGGCCTGGATCTTTTGGTGCTGGCGGAATTAGGACCAGGTTGAGGTGGAGGTGAATCTGTTGTGGAAGAAAGTGGACCAGGTCTGTGGCAGGTCTTCTTTCTGGAGTGGCAGACATTGCAGGACATTCTGTATGGATGGACAGGTGGTGTCATGGCGCAGATTAAATTATTGTCGATGCAATATTGGCAGGGGCCCATTTCAGAGGCAGATTTGGGAAGGAGGTTAAACATGGTGGTTGGATGAAGAAAGAATGCAGAAATTCTCAATTGGAGGGAGGATGTGGTCTTCCAACATTGGCAGGAGCCTTTGTTGTGTGATTTGGTGCTGTTTGTGCATGTCTTAATTGACATCTGTTAAGGAATTTGGTATTTTTCTGGTTTTATTCTGTGGATATTGGGTCTGCGGGTATGTGGGTACTATCATTGGATAGCCCTGGTTTTTCTCTATATTTTATGTCTTGTAGACATTTTTCATATTCTGAGTTTTAAGGGGTCATTTCCTCATTTTTCATTTATAAAAGATTGCTGTTTAATTTTGTTTTTTGTGTTTTATGGGCTAACCTTAAGTCTTAGGGTTAAGTGCTTAGTACCATTGGATAGAGCTAATTTTTCTCTATATTTCATGTCTCAATGTTGTTATAGTGAAATTCCGTGTTTTAAAGGTTTTAGTAGTTGCAGCTAATTTTTCTAAGTAGATTAGTGGTTTTTATTGGTTTTCTGGCTTCAGGGAGGCCGGGCCGCTTCAGGCGGCATCTCCGACGTTGGGCGGCCTGCCCGCCTCTGTTTTAGGAGGTTGGGGAGCGCTCCAGGAGGTTTTTTATGCAATTTGGCAGGTACAGGTGCCAGATTGGTGGGTGCGCATGGGCTCTTAGTTAGTGGTCTGTGTGTACATAGTGAATAAGACAGTTTGGGGCAACCTTAATCATCATACAACCATCCGGAGGTGATATCATTGTTCCTCACTCAGTTTTCACTGTTTTCTGGCCACAATTGGCTGTGTTTGTTGCAAGTGAGTTCTTACTTTAACTTAACTTTAGCAACTGTTTTCTCTGTTATAGTCTTGCAAGCTATAGCAAGTATTATTGCTGTCTCTGGTGTGGATTTGCAGCCTACATCAAGTATCTTTGCTGTCTCTGGTGTGGACTTTGTTCTACATTTCAGTTCTTTGGTCTGGTAGTCTATCTGGTTACTACTTTCTTGGCTCATCAAGCAGTCAAGTGTGTTAAGCAGGAGCTTTAGCAAAACAGGAACCAACTTACTTTAGCAAGTAAATCTCACTCTATTTTTCTAAAGGGACAGGGGATTTTCTCTCTGGTTTTTCTCCAACTCCCTTGGTCAAGGCCTATAGCTAGTACTATAGGATTGTCTACATCGGTAAGATAATAGAAAAAAAACATACTTAAGTTAGATTAGGTTGGTTTATATCTTCATAAGGATTTATTGTAAAGATATCTTGATTTTTGGAAGTTAAATGAGGGGAGGCTTGAGTAAAAGAAGAAGGAAAACATTTCTTTCAACATCATGTTTGGAGATAGCATCTTCACCATCCAACATGTTTTTAGGATTAAAATCAGCTTGCTCTCCAAAAATAGAATCCATCTCTTTAAAGTAAGGACATAAAGAGTCAAGTTTATCATCTATGGATTTGATGCCCTTACTGATATTGAGGTCAGTAATACCAAAACCAGTAGAAGATGAAAGAGTCTTTGCCTTCTTGTACTTGGCTCGATAATGCTTGAAGCGTTCAGACATCTGTTTTGGTAAAAGATCTATCCTTCCCTTAATCTTATTCTGTAATTTGTTGGCCATTAGAAGATAACCATTAACTTTTGATGTGGGGGGCCATCCTACTTTAGTCGCATACTCAGTACCAAAACAAGAATCATAGTTAGATTTTGTTTTTATCCAGTTGATAAGAATGAGATGATCATCTTTCTTTAGTTGAACAATTTTGGATTTATCAGCAGAGAGGGGGAAAGAGGGAGTAGTGGGATTTGAAGAACAACTGGGTGATGGCTGCCTTTAAGAAAATATATGATGATGAGGCATGTTAAGATAATTAAAGATGAAAAGGAACAGAAACAAGCAGATGAGATAGCAAGATGAAAAGGAGCAGAAACAAGCAGATGAGATAGCAAGATGACAAGGAGCAGAAACAAGCAGATGAGAGAGTGAGATGAAAAGGAGCAGAATCAAATAGATGAAATGGGGAGAAATTCTGAGCAAATAGAATGAACAGGATGGGATGAGAATGGGAGTGTGCAGCAAGGTAGAAGGCATATCCAGAGAGTAGTCCAAGATGTGGTTATGGCAGAAAGTTGTGCAACATGTGGTTATGACAGAAAGTTGTCCAAGATGTGGTTATGAAAAATTGAGTAGAAAAATTTTGGATAAGAGGTGAACATTGACACGTAAAGTGTCTAATAACCCAATTATTAGCAAAAACAATTGCGGAAGATAATTGGGGTATAAAGATTTTTATCTGCAATTAATTTAATTGTGGATTGGTCAACATTGACAACCCCTATTAAATACATAAAAATGAGCCATAATTTATAGAATATAAAGTATAAATAATTTATATAATAATAAAATTAATATAATACTTATTTTACTTATATTTAATAAGATACTTATATAATTTTAATATGAAATAAAATATTTATTTATATACATAACATGCATATTTTTACGCTCTCTTTCAGGTCCAATAAATTAACATAACATTTACTGGGCTCCTGGTACAGCCTGGCTGGCAGGGGGAGAAAAATGATGTAACATTTAATCATTGATGATTTTTTAGTGAGAAGCTTGGTTGATGCAAATTTCCCCTATTTATCGTTGAACATGTAAATCATAAATGCAGCAAACAATTGTTTTGTTAACATATATTGATTATCTCATGTTTTGTTATAGAAAACAGCCTTTCTTTTGCAAAACACCTGAGTGTTAGGATTTGGGTTGAGGGGTGAGGAGGAGGAGTGCTATGGGCACTATGCATTGTAAAGAGGTGTAAGGGTGGATATCGCATAAGGGGATTATAGGGGAAAGCACTGTGGAGAGCTCCTCATTGGACAACTTACTTAGCAATTCAGTTACTCTCTAGTCTCACTGCTACATTAGCATAGTCAGTCCTGTCTTCCCTCACTGTTGGAAGCCCCAACATAGTCAGTCTAGTTAGTCTCACTGCTGTATCAGCATTTTAAGTCCTGTTAAAGGCTAGCATCAGTGCTAGTCGTAGTTCACCTTCTCAGGTCCTAACATTTTGTCCGATCTTAATTGGCGTGCTACTAAAGAACAATGAATCCCTCAGGTCAATTTAATGTAGAAACCCTTTCTGTAAGGTAAGAACAAAATTCTAGGCTCATGGAACGTCTAGCAGAAGAAAGGCCTTCATACCATGGCCCCACTGAAGCAGAGCTGGACACTGCTGAAGCCAAAGCATGGGCACCTCCCACCACACCAGCACCAGCGGTAAAAGGCCCAAAGATTGCAGTCCCAGCAATCTTTAATGGAAAATGAGGCCCCTGTGCTAATCAGTATTCATTAAAAGTAAACCTTTAAGTCCTGCTCAAAAATCATCAGTTCCCAGATGAGCAATCAAAAATTGGATTTGAAATCTCTTACCTCACAGATGAGGAAGCATGCTGGGCAAGGCCATATACAAAGGAACTCCTTGGAGATGGAAAGTTGGCAAGAACCTTCTGTCAATTCATGGTGGCATTTGAATTAGCCTTTGGTGACTCCGATGTGGCCACAAATTTGGAGCATGCACTCAATCAGTTATGACAAGGACACTCTGTTGCTGAGTATGGGTCAGATTTCCAGGGCCACACCAGCTATGTCATGAAATGGGGAGAAGGAGCACTCATGTTTCACTTAAGGACCAGGCTCTCACAAAAAATCAGGAACACCTTAATTAGTCACTCTTGTCCAACCTCCCTCCAATCCCTCATGGAATGAGCCATCCATGTCAATAATGAGTTTACAAATAATCAAATGGATGACTGGAGTGGTGCTAGTCAGTGGCACAACTATGCTTCATCAAGCAGAGCCAGAGCCAGGGACCCAAAAGCCATAGACATCAATGCAGCAAATACATGTGGAGCTAGTGGGAGGAAAAGTTTACCAGATGAAGAGTATCAGAGGCCCATGAGTAAAGGACTGTGCCTCAGATGTGGGAGCAGTGGTCATCTAGCAAAGGAGTTCAGAGGGAAAATAAGGGTCAGTGAAGTGGAAAATAGCACAGGAAAGGCCCAGGTAAAAGACAGTGCTCATGAGTTAAGGTTTTGCCCTCCTCTAGCAGGTTAGAGGGGAAGGATGGGGTGAATTTAGTAGAGGAGCTATCAGCATGTAAGCCAATTGAAGTGAATGATAATCATATTATACTGAACTTACCTTTAATGAACCTTGACACCACAACAAATATACAAGCCCTACTGGACTGTGGGGACACAGACTGTTTTATTTCTAACAAGTTTTCACAGAGAAATAAAAAGAAAAAAGAAAAAATGGACTGCCCTAGGTGTCTAATTATGTTTTATGGATCCCCAGGTGAGGGAGGAGAAGTAAGAGAAAAAGGTTTTTTGCAGCTTCTGGTGTGATGGAAGGGAGTCTCAGTGCAGGGTATATGCAACAAACCTGAAGGACCAGTACAACATGGTAATAGGAATGACATGGCTGGACCAATATAACCCACATATTGATTGGAAGGAAAAGAGATACTGGCACTAAAGTATTGGCCCCCTGGCTTATTCAGGGGTCAGGGGCCCATCCTAGTGAGTCTTCAGATGCTTTGTTATAATCAGTTGACTTTCTGCCAGACCTGATTCTTTGTCTTGATTCTATGCAGCAGGCTGGATATGCAACACCAATTGGGAGCGCCAAAGAGGGCCAGAGGGGAGATGAGGTACACCAAGAAGAGGAGAAGGCACAAAAAACATGGGGGAAAGAAGGAGATAGAAAGGTGGATGGCTGAGAGAAAGCATTTGTCCCCTGGCCCCTCCCAGAGAGTCTCCCTGGTGTTTCAATATTATCAGTAGACTTTCTGCAAGAACTAACACTTTTTCTTGATGCTAAGTTTCAGGAATTTGAGGGGGCTCTGGAGGAAGAAGAGGATATGGAATGTGACACAAAAGCCTGGAACATATCTGCAAAGATTGCAGCCAAGTTAAAATCCTGAAAGCCAACAAAAAGCCTCAATAATATGGTCCCTGAAGATTATTGGGAGTTCTTACCACTGTTTGAAGATGGAAAAGTCAAGACTCTGCCACCTCATTGACCATACAACTTTGCCATTGATCTTATGCCAGGTGCAATCCCTCAATTTAGTCACATAATCCCACTTTCAATCTTGGAGTCTACAGCACTAAAAGAGGTTATTGATGAAAATATAAAGAATGGTTTTATTAGAGAATAAAAATCTCCCTAGGCCCCTCCTGTGATCTTTTCAGGAAAGAAGGATGGGTCATTAAGACCTTTTATGGATTTCAGAAGGTTAGAAACACTCACACTAAAGAACAGATATCCCCTTCCTTTGACTAGTGAGCTAATTGATAGTCTTCAAGGTGCAGAGATCTTCACATCCCTAGATCTTAGGGAAGGTTACCACAACATATGTGTGAAATGAGGTGATGAACACAAACTGGAATTCTGCACTAAATTTGGTCATTTTTAATGGTTTGTAATGTCATTTGGCCTATGTAATGGGCCTGCCACTTTCCAACACTTCACCAACATAATTTTTTATGACAGAATAGGGATAGATGTGGCGGTATACCTGGATGACATCTTGATTTACTCCAAATCAATTCAAGAACACCAGATACATTTGAAGGACTACTTTAAGTGCTTGAGGGAGGCACAAGTATGATTAAAACCGGAGAAATGTGTTTTCTCAGTGAGTGAAATCCCCTACCTGGGTATGATCATTTCAAAGAATAGAGTGAAAATGAACCAAGAGAAAGTAAAGGCAGTAACAGAATGGTGGACACCAGAATCAGTAATAGAGCTCCAGTCATTCCTAGGATTTGCAAATTTTTACCGCCGTTTTATTGAAAATAACTCCCACATTTTCCAACCATTGCACAACATCACAAAGAAGGAAGCCAAGTTCATCTGGACAGGTAGCCAACAAGCTGCTTTTGACTACCTGAAAAGACAATTTGTGACAGCCCCTATTAATGAAATCCCTGACTTATTGAAGTCATTTGTTCTGGAATGCAAACTCTCAGATTTTGCATTAGGTGCAGTATTATCACAATACAATGCTGAAAATGTCCTGCACCCCATAGCATATTTGTCACAAAAACTTCTAGGTGCTAAACTCAACTATGAAATATATGTTAAGGAGTTATTGGCACTATTAGAAGCAGTGCGCACCTGGAACCACTATTTTGAAGGAGGACCCCACCATTTACAAGTCATTATTTAAACAGATCATAAAAACTTGAAAACCTTCCTGACCACAAAAAGGCTGACACATGGGCAAGCACACTGGGTGGAACTGCTAGGTAGCATTAATTTTATGGTTCAATTCCTCCCAGGGAGAAAAAGTGGAAAACCAGATACACTGTCATGACTTCCCAACTTGCATCCAGCGCCAGATCAGCTACATACTGTTGGTGAAACACTATTGAAGGGGGACCTTGAAGAGGGGTAATCTTAGATAAGGTGAAATTTGCAATTGAGGATTTGTTGGAATGGGTAAGGAGGGGGCAGGAAAAGGATAAAGGAATTCAGGAGCTGGTGAAGGTGCTTCTATAAACAGAATTATTAGTAAGGAAAGTATTGGAGGAGTATCATCTATAAGGGGAAGCACTGTATTGGAATGGGAGGATTGTGGTGTCAAATGATGAAGGGCTCAAGAGGCACGTGGTCAAATCAAGGCACACCTCCCCAACGGCAGGACACCCAGGGCCACTGAAGACTTTGGAGCTGGTTAATCACAGCTTTTACTGGAAGTCCATGAAGGCATACATCCTGTTTTATTTATGAGCATGTGAATCTTTCCACAGAAACAAGGTTAGTCAAAAAACAACACCACTGACCCCGCTAAAAATTTTAAAAAAGCCATGGAAAGAGCTCTTCTAAAATCTTATAGTGGAGTTACTAAAGTCTCATGGAAAGAATGCTATTCTCACAGTAGTTGAACATTGCACTAAGATGACGCACTTTATTCCAACCACTACCAAGGTCATATCAAAAGGTATTGCAGACCTAATGGTGGCACAAATTTGGAAGTTGCATGGCTTTTCTGATAGAATTTTATCAGATAGGTAAACACAGGGCAAAATAAAAGATGACTTGTAGGCAAGTCGTTTTTTTGTCCCTCAGACTACCCCAAGAGTAACCTCAGTAGTAACTCCTGTGGCTCTATTTTTTGGAAGAATTGTTGCCTCATGAAACAATGATCAAAATTTTTATCATCCATGCATCAATTTTCTTTGAAAAAAATAAAGCAGGAGTTGGTATGAGTCAAGAATTTTTCAGTAAAAAAATATATGAATACCAAATCTCTTTAAAAAAAGACATATTTATCTTATTTTTTATTTTTTATATTTTTGGAATAATTTTATCAATTTTTTCATTTGAATCAAATTTTTTATTCAACTTTTTAAATTTATTAAGCTTTTATTTTAATTTCTGCTGATTATTAAAATCATTTCTTAATTTTCTATCAATATTCAGAATTTTTAGAATTTTTAGCATTGATAGGTTTTTTTAGATTTTTTTTGGCCTTTACATAATTTTTATGAATTTTTAGGAATTTAATAGCGCTTAATTTATGGTTTTTAAATTTTTCTGAATTTTAGGAATTTTCTTTGAACAAATTGCATTTTTTTGGATTTTTTTTGAAGTTTTTTGAAGTTTTCTGAATTATTTAGATTTTTTTAGATTTTTTTAGTGTTTTTTTAATTTTTTTTGAACTTTTTTTTAATTTTTTGACTTTTTTTGACTTTTTTTAAATTTTTTTGAATTTTTTTGAATTTTTTTTGAATTTTCTGAATTTTTTTTTTTGGTGTTTTTTGTATTTTTTTAAATTTTTTTAAATTTTTAAGAATTTTTTACATTTTTTTTTTGTTTTTTTTAATTTCTTTTGATGTTTTTGGTTTTTTTGCATTTTTTTTGAATTTTTTCTCACTGTTTTAAGGCTTGAATTGGAGTGGAAGTCACATGCCAAAAAGACACAGCGTCTTTTCAAACATATGACTTGAATTGTGATAGAAGTTACGTGTCAAAAAGATGCTGCATCTTTTCAAGCACAAGGCTGGAACCCAATTCCTCAGTGCAAGTTGTTAGATGGACTGTCAGGCTGTAGTACTATTAAGTGCTCAGAAAGATTGTTGTAGTTGACAGAAAAATAGAATAAAAATTATATTTAAAAGGCTAATGATTGTAACCAGATAAATTATATTATATATAATATAAGATCGTATTGTGTTTTTATAAAATGATTGAATTTAATGATGATTTTTATCCACAAAAATTCCCCTCTATATATACCCAAAATCTCTGGAGTACATTCCTCTAATTCCCAGACCCACTACACTGCTATCCCCGGCCATTACAGCACTTTGAGGGCCCTCATCTCCCCATGGCGTCTACTTCAAGCAGTTTTACAGGCCCAGTTACCAAGAAAACTTCCTCCTCACAAAAGAAGATACTAGTACACATAATTATAACCCCAAAAAAAGGAATAAACCCCAAATAAGAATGACTGGTGCCCAAAGCACTGATTGTGCATCACTACAAGTAATGGAACCAATTAAAAATAACCAATAAAGGAACCAAATAAAAGTCTCATTAAAGGATAACCATAAAACTAATAATGGAAGCAATATAACTAATTTCCCACACAGAATATACCATTCCCATGCCCAACCATTGACCCAATATCCCAATCCAGAGACCAGAAGAGGCATGGTAAGTCCAGGAGATGTTCCTATAGCATTGACAGGTGGTTGACAGCATGAATTCTTGATCTTTTGGGTAAATATATGCATTTGAGGCATAATTGAGGCCTTCTGGGTGCATACCTTGAGGTAACTGATGCTGTCTGTGCATATAATTAGGTTTTATGATGTCTTCACTTAATTAATATACCTATTAAACATATCCCTCTTAATTATTAAGTGATCCCATAAGGGTTAACCACCTATAAAGTAAGTAATTAGGCCAAAATGATTAATTATGTTAATAATGCATATTAACATATGGGATTTATGCAGGCAGCATAATACCACTACAAAATAGTCATTTTTGTGTGACAAAACCTTAATATTGAAAATTCATATTTTAAGACTTTTGAATAGCCTATTATATTGTCCTGATAGAGGGCAATTGAACTGTCCAAGCGCAATTTTGATACTTTAAAAAAAGTGCGCATATACCCAGCTTTTATTATGAATTAACAGCACATTTTGCTAAAAACTCATAATAAAATGCAATAAACAACTTAAGACCACTTAATAAGTTATAATAAGATAATATTAAGTCTTTAACACTTATTGGGCTCACATTATACCTATACTTAAGTACTTAAGACTTAATAAAAGTACTTACTTAACCTTTCTAAGGTGTTTTATTATATTATTAAGGTAATCAATTCAGGTATCACTTCTCTGTTACTTTTCCACATGTCTTAGACATGTGTCTGACATCTTTTTGATGCTCCATTTACTCAGTTCTGGGGGAACCAAGGCTGACACTCCCTCACCCCAAAAAAAACAATAAAAAAATGTTAATTTTTTACAAGGGTAATAGAATATTATTAAAAAATATAAAATATAAACACTGAAAAAATGTAACAAGGCAGACTTATTTCTGCTTGAATTTCTTCAGAAGGGTAGGCAAATTAGAGATCTCATGTTCAGAAATCCACTTATAAAATTCACTTCATTTACCCTTAAATCTCAAAAAATACCCAGTACCTTTCTCCTTAGTCAGGACTCTTTTCTTGAGTATTTTCTCAATCTCTGCTTTTTCCACAATTTCTTCAGGTTGCTTCTTAGGCCTTCCTCTTCTCTTGGAAAATAATAAAGGATCATTAGAATGGTAAGGTTTCAGCAATGATATAGGGAATACAGGATGCTTCCCATCATATTGAGCATATAATACTACTTCAACAGCATTGTTGCCAACCATTCTTTTCACTACAAAGAATCTCACAAAAGGGTCTTTTAGTTTAAAATTACCTTGTAATTTAAAATGTAGTGTAGAAATTATGACTTCATCTCCTTTCTTGAATTAAGTCTCTTTATGGGACTTATCCCACCTCTTTTTTTCATATTCAAATGACTTATTAATGCATTCTTCAGCATTTTTTCTACACAATTGCTGAATATGAATGAAAGATTTTGTGCCAGGATGTATGTCCAACCTAAGTAACTTGTTTAGCAGGTTAACAGGGGTATTTGGAACATAGCCAATCCAAAATTCAAAAGGTTTATTTTCAGTTACATAATGTTTTGTGCTGTTATAGGAGAGCTCAAGGCCAGGAATCAAAGTTACCCAGTCATGTGTGAATTTTTCACTATCCTTGTACTCTAAACCAAAGGCACAGTATCTTCTGATCATGTCCTCCAGAGTTTGAATCATCCTCTAAGCCAGCCCATCAGTTTGGGGATGGTGTGCAGTGGAAAATTTCAATTGACACCCTGAGACATCCATTAGTGATGTCCGAAATTCAGAGGTGAATTATGGATCTCTATCTGAGATAATGGCTTTGGGGAACCCAGCAGTATTCATCATCTGATTCCACCAAATAAAAGCTAAATCTTTAGCAGATACTTCTTTATGGGTAGGGATTAACTTACACATTTTTGTCAGTCTGTCCACTATCACCCAACAGGAATTGAAGCTTTCTTTTCCTGAAATAGGTAAGCGGGTTACAAAGTCCATGTTAATTATCTCCCATGGTGCTTTAGGGTTCTCAATTTGTTGCAACAACCCAGCTCTTTTGCCTGTTAATCTTTAAGATTTCTGGAATGAATAACATGTGTCAATGTATCGTTGAACATCTTCTTTCATGTTAATCCACCAAGCTGTGTTCTTCACTCTAGTCAATTTTTTGTGCAGATCAACATGTCCTGCCAATATATCATCATGACATATACTCAAAATTAACTCTTTCATTGAAGGAGGTATTACAATTACATTACTCAAGTGCTTTCTGTAATATATGTATCCATCTTCAATGGTCAGCTTACCTTTTTCCAAGGTATTTCTATACTTTTGAGGAAATGACTTTATCAAAGCACTCATTGAAGCATTAGAAGGGTCATTCAGAATTTTAGTAAGTCTTGCTAAGTCCTCATCAGCTGCATAATTCTCCAATATGGTCTGCATAAACTCATCCTCAAGGTCTACAATATAAATGCCAAAAATATGATTAACCTCCATGTCAGTGACATAAGCAGGGTTATCATGGTCATTGGAAAGGGGACTTCTGGACAATAAGTCCACAATAGAATGTAATGTACCTGATCTATGGGTAATAGTCATTCTTCCTCTATATTCCTGTACAGAAAGTTTCCATCTAAACATGCACCTATTAGGTGTTTTCATGTTCAGAAGAGACTTAGCTGCACTGAAATCTGTAATAAGCTCAAATTTCTGGTCCTCCAGATAATAATGTAGCTTCTCCAGGGCCCATACTACAGCCAGGAATTCCAAATGAGTTGCACCATACGTTAACCCACTTTTCCTTAAGGTTCTGGATATATAACAGATTAACACCTCAGATAATTTATCATCAATTGTCTGCTTCTGTTGTAGAGCAGCACCCAATCTAGTAAAACTTGCATCTGTATACAAGATAAATGGAAGGCTAAAGTCTGGTAGACCTAGTATGGGCACTTTCATTAGACATTCTTTCAGTCTATTAAAAGCATGTATCCTCATTATTCCAAATGAAAGCTTCATCTTTTCTTATTAATGTTGTCAAAGGAGCTGAAATTGACTGGTAGTTCTTAATTTATTGTCTATAATACCCACACATACCCAAGAAACTTTGTACATCCTTAACATTTTTAGGAATATCCATGTTCTTGATTGCTGCCACCTTTTTCTGGTAACACAAATTTGTAGCCCAGAAACAACATGTCCCAGTACTTTCAGTGAATTAAATCCAAACTTGCACACTTTAAAGGCAATTGTCATATTAATCCCATCCATTTTCTGAAATACTCTATGCAAGTGACTCATATGTTCATCATATGATTTTGAAAAAAAATAATATCAATGTACACCAAAAGCCATCCTTCTACCATTTCATTATGGAATACATGATCCATAAGTTTCTGAAATAAAGAGGGAGAATTCTTTGGTCCAAAAGGCATTCTGACTTATTTATATGTTCCCATATAGGTAGTTATCAACAAGAAATTCTGAGAAGCTTTTTCTACTGTAATTTGATGGTAACCTTTATTCCCATCTAAACAGGATATATACTTTGCACCCTGCAATGTAACATGGATAGAGGCTATCCTTGATAAAGGATAAATATCATCCACTGTGAATGTATTCAAGGCCCTATAATCACCACATAGTCTTGATTTATCCTTTTCATAGGAAATCAGCACAGGTGATATCATGCAATGCTATGGTGTGGTATCAACTTTCTCAACAATACCCATATTCAAAAACATCTTTATGTTATCCTCAATATCTTTTCTTTTTGATGGAGAGGCAGGTTAAGGTTTTTTCTTCAGGCTTCCTGGAATATCATAAAGGTCACAGCTCAAAGAAATTTTCATTTCATGATCTGCTACCAAGACTAATTCATGTGAGCCATGAGCAAAAGCCATTGTATAAGACTGTATCAAGTCCAAAAATCAGTTGTTTCTAATTCTGAGACAGTTGGGGACTAAAAGAAGCATTGGAAATCTCTTTCTCCAAGTCAAGTGGTTCAGAAGTATCTCTCCCCTTACCCAATTGTTCACCATTGTTCTCAATGGTCAGAATAGAATTTTCAGAGCTCATCTTGAATTTCCTCTTTCCATTTACTCCGATTGTGAAGCAATTATTTGCAGGATCCAGTTTGATTTCAAACTTATTAAATAGTTCATTTCCAATAATGAAACAATCACTGCAAAAGTTATTTTCCATTACCAAAAATTCACAGACAGCCCTTAAATATCCTTTATTGTATCTAAAGAATACAGGTGTAGTGTATTTTTCTACAGGACATAGGACAGAACAAAAACCTATCCAATTCTTAGATTGTACTGGCTCCAGTTTGTCCAAATATTTACCATCTAGTCTCTGTAATGTTTTAACAGATACTACACTCCCAGAAGCCCCTGTATCCAATACAACATGTACCTCTTTGCCAAATATTATAACAGGTGCTCTTATAGGAGTTACTTTGTAAGTATGTTGACTTACATCTTTTATTACTTGTGCTTCTTCTATGGAAGTTAAAGATGGGTCTATGGAGGCTATAGCTTTACCCAAGAGAATAATATCTTGTTCTACTAAATATACCTAATTTTCATCACTGTAAGAAATGTTACTTTTACAATCCTCACTTGTATTCTCCAGATCCTCCTCTTGGAACTCAGCATCATACTCAGTAGGCTTCTCAATACCATTTATCTTTTTCTTACAGGTATTTCCCTTCACCCAAGGTTCACTACATTTATAGCAAGTGTTATTTTCATGTTTCTTTGGTACAAGAGGAGCAATAGATTTCTTCCTCTCTACTGGTACCTTAGAATTAGTGTGTACAGGTTTCACATAATTCCTCATTTTTTAATTGCTATACCTTGGCTCAATCTTATGGTTCAATAATATTTCATTGCATATATTGATAAATCCAGAAGTGTCCCTTATGGTGTCAGTTCTGGAAACAATAATATCTCTTACAGAGATAGGCAATTTGTATATTATCTTTTCCTTCCACTCATCATAATCAATCTTAGGGTACATAGCTTAAATAATTTTTATTAAATTCATGAAAAACACCATAGGCTTTTCAACTATCCCTGGATTATACCTAGTCTTTTCATACAACCTCTGTTGGGTTAACCTGAATTTTGGGCCCCCAAATTGTCTCTCAATTAGTGTCTTCCATTCTTTCCAGGAATAGTTTATAACATCACTCAGAACAGATTCAAACCATAACAAAGCTACATCTTTAAATAAGGATATTAACTTAGATGTAATGTCTTCATCAGGTATTTTGTATGAAAGCTGCAGGTTATCAATTCTTTGAATGAATTTCTGCCAGTCAGATTTTACATCAACATCAAATGAAGTATATTGGTCCAGTTTGGGCCAATTCTTCTGGTATTTCCTGGTTTCCTTAACCTGAGGAATATTAATTAATTCACTTAATTTGGATAAGTGATCATTGATTTCATCTTTTACTGAACTATGGCTTACAGAGCCCTTATTAAAAATATTATCATCCAACTGTTATATGATAGGTTTCTTATAAGATTCCTTCATGTCATTTTCAGTTCTATTAGTATAATCTGTTGCATCATTCTTGAACTCCAGGTTAGTTTCTTTCAAAATATTTTCCACTTAAACTTCCAGAGCTTGTACTCTTTCCTTTAGTACAGGAAGTTAGCTCAGTGAATTATTAACACTGGAAAATGACAGTTTTACTCTTGCTTCAATTGTAACCATTGAACTTTGGAATTTATCCAACTTATTGTTTAAATTCTCCAATTCAGATGTCAAGAATTTATTTTAATTTCTCAAATCAATATTTTCCTGCTCCAATTTCATCAATTGTTCCACTGTTTTTTTCAGTGTATTAGCATAAGATATCAAAACGCCATCCATATTATTGTGAGACTCATAATTGAATTTCTCCAAATTCTCAATTGTAGTTAAGAGTTTCCTCATAATCTTAGACTCAATAGGATGTTCCTTTACAAATGTTCCAAGCATCAGATCATTCATCTCAGAGGATTTATCATCTAACTCAGAAGGCAACTCAAGCTTTTCTTCTTTAATTTCAATAATTTTTTCTTTATCAATAAAACTGTTTATTTCATTATTAAAGGAAAGATTTAGATCATTATTGTCAAATGAGTACCCCTTTAAGTCATTAGTAATATTATTTATCACCTCCTCCTCCAACTCATTACCTATAAACAATTGGTTGTTGGTGAGGTAATGCATTACTTACCAAGGCCTTACTCCACCTCCCCTTCCCCTCTTCCCCTTCCTCTGTAAGGGTGAATGCTGCCTTGATGAGGTGCTGCTGAGTGGTGGCTGTTGTAGTTCTGGGAGTACCAATACCATTTCCAGTTGCTTACTTGTATCATTTGCTCCTCTTGAGGAGTGGCTAAGTTGTCTGGTGGCACTGTATTTGTAGGATCTGGGACCACTGATGTGGGTTGGGTTTTTAATGTGATCAATGATTGGTTGATGTCCATAAAGCACTGGGCTGATCTCTTTTCTAATGTGTTGAGCTGATTCTGTATAGTGAAATACCTTTCCTGAAGCGCTTTTTGTTGCTGGAGTAGGAGCTTTAACTTCTTTGGAATGGTGCTCTTTCCCTTTTTAATTGATATGGAGCTGAGGAGCTTGACCTTTTCTTCCACAGTCATTGGGGGGGTTATTGTTGAGATGATGGTAGGTGTGCTTGGGCTGGCTTGGTCCACCATTATTATGTCATGGATCATAATTTATATTAGCTCTAGCTCTCAGATCATAGTGCTTTTTTGGTTTAGCATTTATGCTTACCATATCATTGTTTAAATAACTCATTATTTATGCGTGTTTTAACAATATATAAAAGAAAAGATTAATAGGATTATAAAGTGCCTCAAGAGTCAAAATTTCATTGATAATGCGGGTCACTTGTAACTGAAAGATTAGGATATAAATTTATTGATTGGAGTAGATCAAAACAATTCTTGAGGAAAGGCCGCCAATTGTCAGGCTGTAGTACTATTAAGTGCTCAGAAAGATTGTTGTAGTTGACAGAAAAATAGAATAAAAATTATATTTAAAAGGCTAATGATTGTAACCAGATTAAGTATATTATATATAATATAAGATTGTACTGTGTTTTTATAAAGTGATTGAATTGAATGATGATTTTTATCCACCAAAATTCCCCTCTATATATACCCAAAATCCCTGGAGTACATTCCTCTAATTCCCAGACCCACTACACTGCTATCCCCAGCCATTACAGCACTTTGAGGGCCCTCATCTCCCAATGGCGTCTACTTCAAGCAGTTTTACAGGCCCAGTTACCAAGAAAACTTCCTCCTCACAAAAGAAGATACTAGTACACATCATTATAACCCCAAAAAAAGGAATAAACCCCAAATAAGAATGACTGGTGCCCAAAGCACTGATTGTGCATGACTACAAGTAATGGAAGAAATTAAAAATAACCAATAAAGGAACCAAATAAAAGTCTCATTAAAGGATAACCATAAAACTAATAATGGAAGCAATATAACTAATTTCCCACACAGAATATACCATTCCCATGCCCAACCATTGACCCAATATCCCAATCCAGAGACCAGAAGAGGCATGGTAAGTCCAGGAGATGTTCCTATAGCATTGACAGGTGGTTGAAAGCATGAATTCTTGATCTTTTGGGTGAATATATGCATTTGAGGCATAATTGAGGCCTTCTGGGTGCATACCTTGAGGTAACTGATGCTGTCTGTGCATATAATAAGGTTTTATGATGTCATCACTTAATTAATATACTTATTAAACATATCCCACTTAATTATTAAGTGATACCATAAGGGGAAACCACCTATAAAGTAAGTACTTAGGCCAAAATGACTAATTATGTTAATAATGCATATTAACATATGGGATTTATGCAGGCAGCATAATACCACTACAAAATAGTCGGTTTTGTGTGACAAAACCTTAATATTGAAAAGTAATATTTTAAGACCTTTGAATAGCCTATTATATTGTCCTGATAGAGGGCAATAGAACTTTCCAAGCGCAATTTCGATACCTTTAAAAAAGTGCGCATATACCCAGCTTTTAGTATGAATTAACAGCACATTTTGCTAAAAACTCATAATAAAATGCAATAAGCAACTTAAGACCACTTAATAAGTTATAATAACATAATCTTAAGTCCTTAAAACTTTATGGGCTTAAATTATACTTATACTTAAGTACTTAAGACTTAATAAAAGTACTTATTTAACCTTTCTAAGGTGTTTTATTATATTATTAAGGTAATTAATTCAGGTATCACTTCTCTGTTACTTTTCCACATGTCTTAGACATGTGTCTGACATCTTTTTGATGCTCCATTTACTCAGTTCTGGGGGAACCAAGGCTGACATGGACCACAAGAAATAAAATTCTGTGAAAATTTGTGGTCCATCTGGCAACTTTCACTAGAGGAATTGGAATCAAGTCATGTGCTTGAAAAGATGCTGCATCTTTTTGGCAGGTGACTTGATTCCTATTCAAGCATTAAAAAAAAAACAATGCTAAAAAAAATATCAGGTCCAAAAAATTCCCCAAAAAATTGTAAAAATTGACAAAAAATTCAAAAAAATTCACAAGATCACAAAATCATTTAAAAGATATCAAAAAACTTCTTTTTTTAGAAAACAATTCCAAAAAATTTAACTAAATTATAAAATTGATTAAAAGTGTCTAAACATTAATAATAATTTTTTTTAAAAAAAAGTTACATCAAAAGAAGACACACAGCATCTATTTTTTTAAGACATGAAATTTTGAAGAATGATAAAAAATTTATGAAAACTATAGGTTATAGTAACTTTTTCTCCAAAATAACTTCTTTCTATAATTCATATTTAATAATGAGCAAGTATTTGCCTCATAAATTAAAAATGAAAAAATATATGATTATGGGGTATCATAGGAAAGAAAAAAGCAACAATGAGTGCTAAGTAAGACAAAATTTTTTTTTCATGAACAAATCAAGATATTCAAAACTTTAGGAAGGATGTCAGTTTTTTTTGATAAAATGTAGACATTTTTAATAAGACTAAGTTGACACACTGTAACCTGTTCTTAGCCCCAAGTTATGCCTATTGGGGGCCCCAGGGGGTGTAAAAAGGGCTAATCAAAAATTTACACAGGATATAAAAAGGGTCGAAATGTAAGTATTTATGGAGCTAGACAAAAATTTTCTTTTTTTTTCTGTTATTTTTATTTAAAAGAAATGCTTTGGTAAAATTTCATTCTAAATTTTTTAAAACACACTTTCATAAACTAAACATGTGTTTGAATATTCATGGTGACTTTGTAATAGGGTAAAATGATATATTTCATAAATAAATATTTCTGGGATGTCAAATGAATGGAAAAAATAAATTTGAGAGTTTAAAAAAATTGATCATTTCATTTAAATATATTAGTATTTAAATTAATTTATTCAATCATATCAAGTTTGTGTCTTCAACTTCTGGTACTTCATGGATAAAAAACTTTCCAATTTACATGGGATAAATGGATTTCATTAGATAATGTAAAATATTAATACTATGGTTCTAAAAGGAAACCAAAATTTTATGGAAAATATTTTTGAATAAGGGTTTGTAATTATTCAGGCTGAATGAAGTAGCACCTTCAATATCACCTCTGGAAGAACATTTTTTGATGTTAATTGTGGATGAAATTTTTTTTTCATCCTGAAAAAATACATTGACATATAAATTTCAGAAATGAAAATTTATTCAAATTTTTAAATATTATTTGCTTTTGATATATTATTTACTCTTAGTTTTTTATTATGAAAAAAAAATTGGCACCTGCTAGAAGGTTCATATAATTTCCTGAAGTATAGAAGTTCAGTTGGGGGGAGACCCCTTCTAGCATGTGAGATAACTTATTTTAGATGAATATTGTTATATATACAGAAAATTCCATCCCAATTATGTTATTCATTAAAAAAATTCATGTATGTGAAAAATACTTCCAAAAAATTTACCTGACTTTGTTCTTCAGTAATGTAAATTTGATTGGTTTTATAAATATGGGGGGGTTTCTTTCCTTTGAAATTTCAAATTTGCAGAACCTTTTTTGATTTCAATTGATGCAAAACTTATAGACATATTTTTTTTGGAATATTAAACCAATTAGTCCAAAATATTAAAAGTTTTGATGGATTAGTGAAAACACATTTATCTATGCACATTTCCACTAGCTTCAATGATATAAAAGTTATAGAACTAAGACCAAGTTTTGATTTTTGAAGGGTTTATTAAAATTATAAAATATATTCCTATAATTATTTGGTAAATTTCATATTCCTCACAAATTGCAGCACTAATTTTTAGCTGCATAGGGTTTCAAAAATCAACCTGACTTTTAATCAAATCTGTTCTTCTTCTTCAAGAAAATTAAGAAAATTTCTTCTCATAAAGCTATATGCATAAATTATGCTTTACCATTTCGATATGTTTATTCAAATTTATTCTTCCAATAAGTATCTATCAATATCCAAAGATTAAAAGCAGAGTAGCTTATGATGAAAATGATATGAGTGATAAGGATTAATAAATTTAAATTTGTCTTCCAAATAAGATTAGCCATTCAAACAAGCAATTAGTTACACCTTTGGAATCAGGCAAAAATACTATTTAAAATTTTCCAAGGTTTTTGGTTTAAATGAGGTATTTGAGTATTGCAATGTGCTTACCATTTGAAATCTCTTTTGAAAGAGTCACTGGTTAATCAGATCTCCAAATTATTCAAACTCACTTTTGCAACTTTTATCTGTACAAAGCTCAAACACTAAAAATAGTGTTTCTTGAAGTTTACTTTATAGATTACTCTATTATTTCTCAAAAACGACTTGCCTACCAGTTGTCTTTTATTTCACCCTGTGGAAGTACCTTCAACTCTAAGCTGCTGAAAGAAGTGTATGAGCTACTGAACATTAAGCCCATATGTTCAACAGCATGGTATCCACAAACTGATTGGCAATCCAGGATAGTGAAAAAGGCAATTGAACAATACTTGCTCCACTTAATCAACTATCAGCAAGATGATTGGGTGTAAATGCTACCACTAGCTGAATTCTCATACAACAATTGGCTACATGTGTCAAAAGGAATGTCACCCTTTTATGCCAATTACGGATATCACCCAACATTCTCAATTGGCACCCCATCAACACTGCATGTTCCAGAAGAAGAAGAAAGAATCCAGAAGCTGCGGGAAATATGTGAAGAGCTAGAAGCAGCGCTCAACTTATCTCAACATTCAATGAAGTACCATCATGATCAAGGACTAACCTGCACCAGAATTTCCATGTAGGTGATAAGTATTGGTTAAGCTCACATTTTATTTCCACATTGTGCCCATGTGTTAAATTAGATCACAAGAAAGTGGGGAAATTCAAAGTCAAGCGCAAGGTATCAGACTCAGCTTATGAGCTGGAGCTACCAATCTCAATGAGGCAAGTACATCCAGTTCTCAATATTTCATTACTCACAATGCATAAAGAAGAAACAATTTCAGGACATCCAGAAGTGCCTCCAGTGCCAATTCAGATAGAAAATTAAGAGGAGTATAAGGTGGAAAAGGTTGTTTCTAAGAGGATGTATAGGGGAAAGTTTCAGTACTTGGTGAATTGAAAGTGTTATGGAGTTGGAGATAGGTCCTGGGAACCAGTAGAAAATCTGGTGAATGCTAAGGAAAATTTGAAGAGGTTTGAGAAGGAGCGCAGGAGGCAGGAAGGATAAAAGAGGGGGTAATGTTAGGATTTGGGTTGAGGAGTGAGGAGGAGGAGCGCTATGGGCGCTATGCATTGTAAAGAGGTGGAAGGGTGGATATTGCATAAGGGGGTTATAGGGGGAAAGCACTGTGGAGTGCTCCTCATTGGACAACTTAGTAATTCAGTTAATCTCTAGTCTCACTGCTACATTAGCACAGTCAGTCCTGTATTCCCTCACTGTTGGAAGCCCCAACATAGTCAGTCTAATTAGTCTCACTGCTGTACCAGCATAGTCAGTCCTGTTAAAGGCTAGCATCAGTGCTAGCAGTAGTCTGCCTTCTCAGGTCCTAACACTAAGGGAATAGTGTTTTGGTGTTGAACAATTTTGAACTGAGCATGACATAGTTCAGTTTTTTCTGCACTCCACTTTTTTAAAAAAGTATGCTGAGGAGTGTTCAAATCTCATGAATGAGAACTATTTGTGCAATTTTACATGTCCAATAATCATGTAGCTCACAGTGTGTAAGTCTATCATTTTTTAAGCATATGCCTTCCTATTATTTTTGATGTAAAATTTTTTTGATTTTGATTTTCTTACCAAAGGTGGATTTAGGATTGTGGAGAGGAGAGATGAGCATTGTTCAATATAAAAAGAAGGATGGTGTAGAGAAAAAAATCTGTGACAGAAAGAGGTAAGATGGATGACATGTGGTAAAGCAAGAGAGAGAAAGACAGAGGCAGTATGAGGGAAGAGAAAAAGAGCGAGAGTAAGTTATAAGGGAAGTCAGGAAGAGGAGAAGGAAGTATAGCAGAACTAAAGTAGAGGTGCATGATGGAGAAATTATAAAAACTAGACATAATTATACATTTGACATGGGGGAGTAAATCAGTTCACAAAGATGAGAACAGCATCTAATGAAGATGGTGAAAATAAGAACTCATGATAAATGCAAAAAAAAAGAACAAATCACCAATGAAAGTTGAGGAGAAGAAGGATTAATGAGTGAGCAGCAAAAGGAGTAAGTAAGGGAGATGTTAAAATCAGACAAACAAAAGATTCATGGGCTCTGAAATGGATACTTCTAGAGCTTGGCCCAAAAAGTGGAATTACATGTTTTGTCACAAACATTTACCCATGGATGGAAGAGGGTCACAAACTTGACATCTATTTCACACTTTTCTCCTCCTTGGTTGTTATTGTTATTTTTTTTTTAATTTTTTTTCTCAAAATAAGGTTTCAAGAAGAATTAAAAACTGTTTCCTTTCTTGTTCAACCATCTATATCTGGATTACAATGATAACATTATATTTCAAAAGGGGTTTTTTTTTGGAAAATACACATTTTGGAAAGTTTAAAGTTATCATCCAAACAGGATAAGAGTAACATGAGCAGATAGCCCCAATGATGCTAGAATATTTTCAGAAAATGGAAAATACAGGAAAAAATGAGTAGGGAATAGATTGTAAGAGCATGAACAATTTTCCATCAAATTAGCCCAAGTATGCAATTTTTTTGCATTATTTTTCCATTTTTTCTCCAATCATCTCTTTTGCTAATGTTCATCAAAATATTATCTTTATAAATACAAATTGCATAATTGACAATAATGGAGGATAATTGAGCACCACATGATATTAAAACTACAAAAGATAAGGTTCTTATGTATTTAATTCTCAATTTTTTCTACTTTATGTCATTTTAAATCAATTTTTTCACATTCAATATCTACCCTTCAATATTACACATTGTAGAAAGACTCTTACAGTTGCTTTTCTGTAAGCAGAATCAAAGGGAGCTGGATAAACCTGAGAAAATCCTGTTGCTTTAATTAAATAAGTAAAATATCTACTTCATAAGAAAATGACTTATTGACCAGTTATTTTAAATGGTTTTGAGATGATAGAATCAGAGTTCTTAAGTTAATATAAAGAAATACATTAAAGAGCTGTACCAGTGAAATGGTATTTTAATTATTGAATTTATTTTTTTATAAAGTTTTTATTTTTGTGAAAAGATGTTAAAAATGAGTCCCTGGAGCTGAAAACTTCCTAATGATACCCTATATGTGTATATATAGAAGTTTTGGTGTAAAATATATGAAGTGTTATGTAAAAATGTTATGTTTAAAAGGGTATTACATATTGTAAAATGTTATTTAAAATGATGGTTGTTATGAATTATAATGTCTGTTGTATGTACTATGTTACTGTATGATATGGTCTAATTATGAGTCTACAGCTTATATATGCATATTCTAGTCATGTGCCTCCTTTTTCACTACGCAATATAGGGGGTGGACTTGCTAGCAAGTCCTCAACCTGAACTCAGATGGAACTCAGATGGAACTCAGACTGAACTCATACTGAACCCATACTGAACTCTACTTGAACACCCACCTAAAACTGTTCTTCTGAGTGGTGTTCATTCCTGATTGTATGGCTCCTTTATCAATAGCTCAATGTGTGTTCAATCTATGGTGAGTTTGGGTCCAAGGTTGCGGACTTGCTAGCAAGTCCGCCCCCCATATTGTGTGGTGTTTCTTTCCAGATATTTTCCGCAGTTCTTCCAGAGATTCCTGGAGTTTGTACAGAGTTTTTCTGGACGTTTCCAGAGCTTGTACAGACTCCAGGATTTAATTAAAACCTTAAAACCTTAAAAAATAGCTGTTTGAATTAGATATGATAGGGCTACATATAGAGAAATTTTCCATCAATTTGTGTAGCCTGTGAAGCCCTATTCACTAAGCTAAAAATCATGAAAGTTAAGTAATTTAGAAAAAATCAAAAATATTTAATAAAATAATTTAAAATATAAGAGAAATAGTTAAAATTTCCATAAAATTCCTAAAGTTTCTTGAGCCTCCTAAACTACATTTCCATAAATTGTTAAGCCCATAATAATATTTCATAACTTTAAATTAATTATTTTCTTTTGACAAGTTATTTGACCAATTTTCACCATAAAAACAACCATTTTCTTTATAATAAAAATCTTCTAAAATGAAATAACCCTGAAAATATTCATATTAAATGTCCCATAATAAACTTAAAGAAACTTTTAGTGCGGTAACAAAATTTATACTGCCACATCCTCCCTCCAATGAAGAATGTTCTTATTCTTAAATTTGCATAATTGATTGATCACATATCCATCTCTTCTTCATCCACTTTAACTATCATCTTCAAACTCCATCATAATTTCCAAAGTTTCTTTTCAATAAAATTTCAACATTATTATCATCATCATCATGTTTTCAAAAGATTTAGCTGTTCCCTGAAAATTATGTGCCAGATACTAAGTTCCTTGCTTAATTTCTAATCCCGGCCTTTCTGAAAGAGCTGCCTGTGATCTATTCAGGCTAAAAAAATTTAAATGTATCTGTCCTATAATTCCCTTAAGAATCAATATCTACACAGGCCCAGAGGCTTTACCTGATCCTTCTATCCCCAGAAGAGATTATCCAAAATTCCATTTTATTCATAAAAATTAAGGCCAAAACAGCTTCATCATCTAAAATACCTAATCCTGATCCTGAGCTACCTCACCCTTCTCAAGATACTAATCCTTTTGTGCCAGTTTCTCCTTTCAGTTTTGCTGAAACCTTTTTCCTGGCTTTAAAAATTTGTCCATCATTTGATATCCATTAAACCTCAATACTGATTCTTCCATCCATTTTTACTTTAAGCTATTTAAATCACCAATACTGATGATTTTGGCCAAGTACAAATTGATTATATTAATCATTATCCAAAATTTCATAGATATCTCTTTTTAGAATTTTGTGATGATATGAAGAGAAATTTTTTAATTTATTTCCAAGAAAGTATATCCAATAACCATGAAGATATTATGAAGAGAATATTTTTAATAAAAAGTGTTGATTCTGATGTAGAGAAATTTCAAGAGATTATTTGTTTTGAATGTTTTTATTTTATTTTAAAAATATGTTTCTTTAGTACTGTTAAAACATGTTGTCTGGTTGAATCTTTTTTCTTGCTGAATTTTCTTGATTTAAACTGAAATAAGCCATATTTCCCTTGTGATGATTCTAATTTTGAGAGAAAGCTTTGAATCCCTTCAGACTCCCCTCTACCAAGCACTTTCTGGTACTGAATGAGAGAGTAGGCTCTGCACCTACTGAGATGAATAATTTGATAAAGTTCTTGCCATAAAGTCCTCCAAGATTCTTCCTATATAGCCTAACATGAAGCATACTACAATTCCAACTACCTAATCCTCCTTCAAAAGATTAAGAATCAAAACATTCTAAGAAATTTCTAACACTTTGAGCCACTTTTAACCTGTCAAAATTTTTCATATTTATCCAGAAATTTTTAGCACCTTTATTTCAGGCCTTTGAGTGCATCCAATCTCTGAACCATATTATCCAACACCTCTACACTCTGCATAATTCAGGGAAAACTATATCTACTTTAAATTTTTTTTCTAATAAAATTCTGAATCTCCTACTTTTCTCTATTCATAATTAACGTTTGTCCACCTTTTAAGACATCTTCATTTTCTAAAGTTTAGCATGCACCATTTTTTTATCAAAGATTGAAGTTTCATAATGAGTGATTATCCAGTTTAAGTACTGATGAACCAGTGATAAATTAAACAGATTGAATTGAAAATCCAAATATATTGACATTTTCAGTTTAAAGTCTTAGAGGACAAAACATTAAATTGATTTCCTGATTATGGTCTTGGTGGACCAGCCTTCTGTAAAGATTTTATTAAATTGTCCAAAAATTAATTTAATAGCCAGTTTATGTTCTTGGTGAACCAAATATTGATGATTAACCAGTTTAAGGTCATGGAGGACCAAACATTAAATCAATCACCAACACTCCTACTACACTCTTGATCCCAAATTTTACACCAGTTATTTTCTCCAGGTTCCACTTTTCATCCAGTGTTCCTTCCAGTCCTAATTTTCAACTATTTCAAAATGTCACCAGCCAAATTTTTTTCTTCCCCATATCAAGATTTCAACTACTGTTCATTCACCCATAGAGACTGTGATTTTACCTTTAACTTGAAAAGACGCAGCTATAATAGAGCTTTCTCCATCTGCTTTACAAATAAGAGAAAATGTTCTGGACTTAAATATGGCTCCTTCCCTATGCCTTCCACCAGCTTTGCTTCCTTATGCAAACCTTCTCCAAAACCTTCTGCTTCTCCTTCTATTTCTACCAGCAATACTCCTCAGTTTAGCCCTACAGACTACATCAAAATTCTCTCTGATTACAATTCCATGGAACCCATACAACAAACTTCTGCTCCAGCTGTTACATCTCTACAATTTAGGCTTTCTACTGCTCTTAGAGCTATGATCAATCCTCCTACAACTAAACAAGTCCTAAAAATGTCTTCATCCCCTTCCAATTCTTCAAGTCCTGTCAGAAGCTCAACTAATAAAAGACCTATATCAAACAGACCAAACCTTTTTCCCCACTCTTCCAATCCATAAAAAAGACCAAATACTTCCAGTTCCTTCTCTCCATCTCCCAAGAAAATTTCCACTCCATCCATTAAAAGTTCCAACACCAATGAAAACCAGATGCCAAATATTAACAACCCCTTCTCCTGCCTTCTCAAGGCAAAAAGTTTACCTAGTCATTCCTTCAATTTCTGTCATGAAAGTGTGGATTCTGGTAAGTTCCCTATAATAATTTTCTAATTATGCTTCATTCATTATATTTCATTAATGCAGTTATGCAGACTCTTCTGGTTCTTCTTATCTATATTCACATTATCATATTCCTTATCCAGCTCCTACATTTATTCATGTTCCCCACTATGAGATCAGAAGCAAAATTTTTGCAGAATTGAACAAAATTGTAACAAGTTATAGAAGCTACCCGCCTAAATACACAGAAGGTTTCAAGGGGTCCTTTTGGGTCTAGAAGTTTATTCAAGGTTTATACAAGGAAATTTGGGGATTTAATGAACTCTCAAAGAAAAGTACGTATTTCTTAATAAAATTGAAGGGTTTACTCAAATATAAGAGGTAGATTTTAAATATTAATATAAATTATAGGTTAGAATTACGCTGTTGTAAATACTAATTTTATAGAATATAGAAATAAGTTTTTGTATTGTAAATTTAATAATAAAGTAAGTAATGAAGGAATGTCCTGAAAAGCACAAAAGTAAGGGGCCTTTTATAGGCAAAACATGAGGTAATAAAAGACCCAGAATTTACACCATCTACTGTAAGAATGTGAGAAAGTATGTGACTAAAAGGAGTACATATATGACATAAGAAAATAAATTAATTGATACGTCAACAAGGGCATCAATTTTATTAGTAATAAAGTATGAGTTCCTTGTCACAATTAATTACATCACAATTAAATTAATTATATTGATTTCACGGGATTCCAGATCTCTCAATGAAGTAATATAATAATCTTAAGGTTTTTTTTATTATAATTTTATTATAAATTTTTATTCCCAATCAAACTTATACTATTGAGCACGGTGTTAGGGAGTAAAAATGTAGGGGACATTTATTTACATTATTTATACTACTTAATGTACTTAACTAGTTAGTTGTAAGTAATACTTGAGTAAATAAATAATTAATGTTTAGTAAGAAGAAGGGGCGTGGCTTCAACTCAGTAAAATAATTAATTATTTTACCGGGTAAGTCTAGTAGCCTGGCTGACACTTCCTCACTCTAAAAAAAGCAATAAAAAAATGCTATGATTTTTTCTTTTTATACTTTTTAAGTAGAGTAGGAAGATTATATATTTCCTTCCGAGGTATCCAAGAAACATATTCAGATGATTTATTCTTGAATCTCAATAAGTATTCTGTACCTTTTTCAGCAGTGAATATTCTGTCATTTAGAATTTTTTAAATTTCTGCTGTTTCAGTGATTTCATTTGGGGTTTTCTTTGGTCTTCCCCTCCTTTTTGGAAATAAATCACTATTGGATGTGTAAGGTTTAGAAGAGATATTGGAAAAACAGGATGTTTTCTGTCATATGGAGAATACAGAATAACCTCAACTGCATTATCTCCAATCATTCTTCTGACAACAAATGGACCAACAAATGGATCTTTCAATTTGTTATTACCTTGTAAATTGAAGTTGACTGTAGAAATCAACACTTCATCACCCTTTTTAAAATTGTATTCTTTGTGGGATTTGTCCCATCTCTTCTTCTCATATTCAAATGATTTTTCAATACATTGTTGAGCATGATTTCTGCACAGTTGTTGCATTTGAAGAAAAGATTTTACACCAGGATGTATACCCAATTTAGGTATTTTGTTATTAAGAATTTGGGCAGGAGTATTTGGAACATATCCAAGCCAGAGCTCAAAAGGCTTTCTTTGAGGAACAGTATGAACAGTGCTATTATAAGCAAATTCCAACCCAGGAAGTATGGTAACCCAATCATGAGTGAATCTGTCACTATCTTTATACTCAAGGCCAAAGGCACAATACCTTCTTATCATGTCCTCTAAAGTCTGAATCATTCTTTCAGCTAAGCCATCAGTCTGTGGATGATGGGCAGTAGAAAGTTTCAGATCACAACCACAAACATCCATCAGAGACATCCAAAATTCAGAAGTAAATTTAGGGTCTCTGTCAGAGATTATGGCTTTAGGAAAACCAGCAGTATTAAACATATGAGATCACCATAAGAAAGCTAATTCTTTAGTGGAAACATCCTTGTGGGTAGGGATAAATTTACACAATTTAGTGAATCTGTCCACAATAACCCAACAAGAGTTATAACTGTCTTTTCCAGCAATAGGTAATGCTGTTACAAAATCCATGTTTATTATCTGCCGTGGTGCATCATGAGGTTCAATATGTTGCATTAATCCTGCTCTTTTACCAGTTAATCTCTTTGATTTTTGGCAAGAATCACAAGATTCAACATATAATTTTGTGTCTTCAGACATATTAACCCACCAAGCAGTGTTCTTAATTCTGATCATTGTTTTTTCAAGATCAAAGTGTCCAGCTAATATGTCATCATGACAAATTTTCAAGATGATTTCTCTCATAGAAGGAGGAATAACAATAACATTACTCAACTTCCTCCTATAACATATATATCCTTCATCAATTGAAAATTTACCTTTTTCCAAAGCCTTCTGGTACTTTGGTGGAAGGGTTTTAATTAATGCTTGTATTGAAGCATTCTTTGGATCATTTAATATGGTGCATAACTTTTTCAAGTCAGTGTCCTTATCATATGAATCCAGAATAAGCTGTAATAGCTCTTCCTCCATATCAACCACATATATCCCATGTATATGAATAATTTCATCCTCAGGATCATAAGCAGGATTAGAGTCATCATTTGGTAAAGTTAACCTTGATAACATATCCACATTTTAGTGAACAATACCAGCCCTATGAATAATTTTCATTCTCCCTTTGTATTCTTGAACAGCCAACTGCCATCTGAACATATGTCTGTTTGGTGTTTTCAAGTTTAAAAGGGATTTAACTGCACTGCAGTCAGTGACAAGTTCAAATTTCTGGTCATCTAGGTAATAATGTAGCTTCTCTAGAGCCCACACTACAGCTAAACATTCCAATGGAGTAGCACCATATTTCAATTCACTATTTCTCAAGGTTCTTGAAATATAACAAATTACTACTTCTGAAACTTTATCATTTATCACTTGTTTTTGATGGAGGGCAGCACCAAGACCAATGAAACTGGCATCAGTGTACAAAACAAATGGTTGATTAAAGTCAGGTAAAGCAAGAATTGGTGCTGACATCAAACAGTGTTTCATAGTGTCAAAGGCTCTTTGTCTTTCACTATTCCAGACAAAAGCAACATCCTTTCTAGTTAATTGGGTAAGGGATAAAGCTATGACTTGGTAATTTTTAATATACTGTCTATAGTATCCACACATTCTCAAAAAACTCTGGAGCTCTCTAACTGTAGTAGGAGCCTTCACCTGTTGTATGGCTGCCACTTTGTTTTGGTCAACACATATCTGTAAGCCTGAAACAACATGAACAAGAACTTTTAAAGAATGGAAACCAAATTTACATTTCTTCAAAGCAAGTGTTTTATTTATTTCATCCATTTTCCGGAACACTTTACACAGGTGGTTAAGATGGTCCTCAAATATTTTTGAGAATATAATGATATCATCAATATAAACCATCAGCCATCCTTCAATTATCTCTTGATGGAATGTGTTATCCATGACTTTTTGGAAAAATGAAGGGGAATTTTTAGTGCCAAAAGGCATCCTAATATACTTATATATACCCATATGAGTAGCAATTATCAGAAATTTCTGAGAATTTTTCTCAACAGGTACCTGGTGATATCCCTTGTTACCATCCAAACAGCTGATATATTTAGCACCCTGTAAAGTAGCATGTATAGAGCTAATTCTAGGTAAAGGGTAGATATCATCAACAGTATAAGTATTTAGTGCTCTATAATCACCACATAACCTGGCTTTATCTTTCTCATAAGAAATTAGGACAGGTGAGATAACACAATATTTAGGTGTTTCAACTACCTTTTCAATAATATTCATTTTCAAAAGGGTAGAGATATTGTCTTCAATATCTTTTCTCTTTGTGGGAGAAGAAGGATAAGGCTTCTTTTTTAAACTAGGTGGTATATCAGTTAATGGACAAGACAATGAAAGTTTCATTTCCTCTTTAACTAATCCCAGTTCATGTAACCCATGAGCAAAGGCCATAGGAAAAGACTTTATCAAGTTAATGATGGAATCTTTATCCTCACCAGAAAGTTGTTATCCAAAAGAGGCATTTTCAATTTCAGACATAAGGGCATGCATCTCTTTTGTAGATCTTCCTTTATATTGAACCACAGAATGACATGTGTTCAATTCTGGTTTTAATAATTTTTTAGGGGAGGAAATCTTAAATTTTCTCTTCCCATTCATCCCCATTGTGAAAAATTGGTTTGAAGGTTCCCATTTTATGCCATAATTGGTTAAAATATTATTCCCTACAATAAACCAATTGCTTAAGTTATCATTTTTCATGAAAACAAAATCACAAATAGCTCTTACAAAACCATGGTTATATATAAAAAACACTGTGGCTTTGTATTTGCCAATGGGGGACAAAACAGAGCCATACCCTCTCCAATTTTCAGAAATGATAGGCATCAGTTTTGATTTATAGTCTTGATCCACTGAAGCAATTGCTCTTTCAGATACTACACTTCCTCCAGCTCCAGAATCCAGAACAACTTCAATGCTGGCTCCATTGATCAAGACTGGTGCCTTGAGAGGGGCAATAACAATTGAGCTATCCTCAATGTTCTTCATGATCTCAGCATCTTCAACTGTAGATAAATCATTATTATCAATATAAATAGTATTTAAATAATGGATATCCTTGTCCAGCATCAAGATTTCTTGTTGAGATTCATATGAAATATTGCTGGCACAATCACTTGAAGTATCCTCTAGTGCTACTGTGTCATCAGCATGCTCCTCTGTTTGTTCTAAAAGATTTATCTTCTTGTCACAAACATGGCCCTTCCTCCAAGGTTTGTTGCACTTGAAACAAGTGTTTGTTGCATACTTTTTAGGTGCAACAGGGGCAGAAGGCTTCCCAACCTTTTCCAGAGGTTTCTGTTGAAAAGTTAAGGGATTTTCCCAAGTGGTTCTAGGAATGAATCTTCTGGCATCATACTTGTTGTTTAGAAGAATCTCATTACAAGTATTGATGAAAGA
This sequence comes from Hemileia vastatrix, assembly GCA_030280995.1. Lineage (NCBI taxonomy): Eukaryota > Fungi > Basidiomycota > Pucciniomycetes > Pucciniales > Zaghouaniaceae > Hemileia > Hemileia vastatrix. Next base: position 52,236,703 of record JASXTE010000001.1, read on the forward strand.
AGAAGGTTCTCTGGTGAACTCAGTCCTAGCCACTATCAAGTCTCTCAAAGACATTGGTAATTTATAAAGGATCCTGTCCTTCCATAACTCAAACTCCATTTTTGGGTCCATAGCTCTTAAGATTTTAACAAGTTTCATTAAGAACTCAATAGATTTATCAGTAGAAGAACTATATTTAGTTTCCTCATACTGCCTTTGTTGAGCCACCCTAAACTTGGAGCCCCCAAATTGTGCTTTAATTAATTTCTTCAAATCTTCCCATGAGTAATCATTCCCATCTAATAGGACAGATTCATACCACATAAGGGCTACATTGGTAAATAAAGAAATTAACTTAGACACAACTTCCTCATCTGGGAGTTTGTAAGAGTTTTTCAAGTTATCAATTCTGCAAATAAATTGTTGCCAATCAGAAGAAGAATCACCATCAAATGTTGGGTATTGGTCAAGTTTTGGCCAATTCTTTTGATTTGAAGGAGTCTCCTTAGTACTAGCTTATTTCTGAGTAAGAAGCAGCTGTAACTTCTCTAATTGGCCTGTAATCTCATTGTTCAATCCTTCTGTTGAAGATCCTGGTGCATCATCAATTTTTGATGGAAACTCAGTTTTATCAACAGGTATCTCTGGAACTATTTTTACTTTAGATGAACTAGCCACAGGTAATATTTGAGCATCCTGCACTATATGTTCCTTTAAAGAAATGTCAGAATATTTCTGGTCATTCAACAATGAGTTCAATTTCTCTTCAATGGTTGTTAGTCTTGTTTTCATTCTTGGAAGACTAGATAAACTCTCATTGATAGTTGCAAAAGATAACTGATTTTTATTTTGAAAAGATGAATAATGGTCATTCAATCTTTTCAGATTCATCTTATCTATCTCCAGCTCTTCACAACAGATAGATACAGTATCTTTTAATTTGGACAAATCATTTTTGATATTTTGCTACAAAGCAACCTTCTTTTCATGAGTTGCCTTATAATTAAACAAATCATCAGAGACTTCCTGAAATTCACTCTTTAAGGATTGATACCCTTGCTCAGTTAATAAACCATTAAACTTCTGAGTTAATTTGATATTGTTCATAATATGATTCTGTTTTGCAATAATATCTCTCAAGTACTCATCATTAATTTTTGCTACATCTGGAGTGTTTCTCAATAAGGAAACTGAGTAACTTTCCAGACTCTCATAAAACTCAGAGTCAAGAGTTTCATCAATAACAGCCATATCAGGGTTAATCATTGAAGTAGAAATTAAAAGTAATGGATTAGATACATGAGTTATTTGTCTACTGCTCCCAGCCTCTACTGGCCTCAAGGTTTCTTCTTCCCTCTCAGATTTACCTGAAGGAACAGAATCAGCTACAAGAAATGGCACTTAAGAATCAATAGAGGGGCTTACCAGGGTTTTCTGGGTAAGACCATATTGGGTTTTCTTCTTCTTTTGCCTCCTTGATAGGGGTGAGGAGGTGTGGGGTTGACCTGGCTGAGTCTTGACGGACCTGCCTGAGGTAACTGATGCTGATATTTAGACAGGTTGTCCCACTGAGTGTTTAACCAATCCCACTGCCACTTGGACACTTCCACTTTCTCTTGGGACTTGGGAGCCAATGGTTGATGATCCCTGAGGGAAAGAGGTTTCATCTTCTCTTGAAGAAAGGTATCTATCTTTCTCACCTTTTCTTCCAGAGCATCTACCCTTGCCCTTACTCTCAAGTTTTCTGTCCTTAGCTCCTTTATGTGAGTTGACAGATTCTTTGCCTGTTAAGGCAATGGCATATTTTTTATCCTGAATCCTTTTGGAAGTTCTTCTGGTGGGTTTATTACAGGCTTCTGATCCTGAGTTGTATCTACTAGGATTTCCACTTCTTCCATCTCCACATCCTGTTTGGGGTAAGGATTTATTAATTTAAGAGATCCTTCTTGTTAAAGGAGAACTTACAGAAGTAGGCTCATCATAATCAATTAAGTCTAGTTCCTCTTCACATGCAGCAGAACCACTTTGGTCAGTCATTCTTTTTTAAGATTTAACTGAAATGAAGAAAAAAAAGACAATAAGATGAATTAGTCATTTATTTTTAATTTAACAGAAATAAAATAAAAATAATAAAAAAATTTTTTAGCATAAAAATCAACTAAATAATAATTAATTTATTAATTTAAAATAATTTAAAACCAGGATTATAAAATAATCAACTGAAGAAATAAAATAAAATTTTTATCAATAATTTCAAGATAATTATTTTCAGGATTTAAATCAACTAATTAATTAACTACTAGGACTTAATGTCAACTGAAATAATTAAATATGAATTTTTATTAATTAAAAAAAATTTTATTGTATTATCAGGATTTAAATTAACTGATTAATTAACTACCAGGACTTAATGTCAACTGAAATAATTAAATATGAAGTTTTATTAATTAAAAAAAAATTATTGTCAGGACAATTTGTCAGCTGGAACAAATAAAATTTAAATTATCAGGACAAAAGTCAACTGAATTATAATAATCAATATTAAAATATAATTTTATTATTACTTCTAGGACTAAGAACAATTGCTCTATTATTGTCAACTAGGAAAAATAAAAAAAAATATAATAATTAAAATTAATTCCAATTTACCAGACACCTCCCCCTGTAAAATGAGCAAATTAATGCCACTTACAGAGTGCTGAGTAAAAGGAAATACGTAGCAGATGAAGAGTGCAAAGTGACCCACAAATAGTAATATCAATAATTACCACGATATATACAACGTTTAGTCAATAAATGAACCTAATTTTTGGAGTGTGGTTCGATTCCCGTTTGCAGCAAATATTTTTTGTCATGTGACGTATGACATTCGTTGTTTTTGTCGCTCTCTTGTCCTTACAGGTACTCAAATGCCAATGGTCCCTTCAATTTATGCCCTCAAATCACGATGCGCCGTCAATAATTCGGGAAGGCCTCCAATTGTCAAGGGGTCCTTTTGGGTCTAGAAGTTTATTCAAGGTTTATACAAGGAAATTTGGGGATTTAATGAACTCTCAAAGAAAAGTACGTATTTCTTAATAAAATTGATTGGTTTACTCAAATATAAGAGGTAGATTTTAAATATTAATATAAATTATAGATTAGAATTACGCTGTTGTAAATACTAATGTTATAGAATATAGAAATAAGTGTTTGTATTGTAAATGTAATAATAAAGTAAGTAATGAAGTAATGTCATGAAAAGCACAAAAGTAAGGGGCCTTTTATAGGCAAAAAATGAGGGAATAAAAGACCCAGAATTTACACCATCTACTGTAAGAGTGTGAGAAAGTAGGTGACTAAAAGGAGTACATATATAATATAAGAAAATAAATTAATTGATACGTCAACAAGGGCATCAATTTTATTAGTAATAAAGTATGAGTTCCTTGTCACAATTAATTACATCACAATTAAATTAATTATATTGGTTTCATGGGATTCCAGATCTCTCAATGAAGTAATATAATAATCTTAAGGTTTTTTTTATTATAGTTTTATTAAAAATTTTTATTCCCAATCAAACTTATACTATTGAGCATGGTGTTAGGGAGTAAAAATGTAGGGAAAATTTATTTACATTATATATACTACTTAATGTACTTAACTAGTTAGTTGTAAGTAATACTTAAGTAAATAAATAATTAATGTTTAGTAAGAAGAAGGGGCGTGGCTTCAACTCAGTAAAATAATTAATTATTTTACCGGGTAAGTCTAGTAGCCTGGCTGAAAGAAGGCCTATATGAGAAAGCAAACTTAAATAGACCATTTTAAGATAGCTAAATGGCTCCAAAAACATCAGGATCACCAAATCAAACAAGCCAAAAAAATCCCAAAATCTACAAATAGAGCTTATTCTTTGAAAGATTGGCTTTTATAACTTCTACTTCTTCTTACTTGCTAATTTTCTGACCTGGGAGATTTTAGATATTATAAAAACTTTAAGCACAAAAAATCTAAATATATTATTATTTATATTTATTATTTTTATTATTTTTATATATTAGTTAAAAATTATATTTTTTATTTTATTTTATATTATTAAAATTTAATTTTCTTTTATTTTAAATTAAATTAAAATTTAATTTAATTTTAATTTAATTTTAATTTATTTTTATTTTATTTTTATTTTATTTTTATTTTATTTTTATTTTTATTTTTATTTTTATTTTTATTTTATTTTTATTTTATTTATATTTTATTTATATTTTATTTTTATTTTATTTTTATTTTATTTTTATTTTATTTTTATTTTATTTTTATTTTTATTTTTATTTTTATTTTTATTTTTATTTTTATTTTTATTTTTATTTTTATTTTTATTTTTATTTTTATTTTTATTTTTATTTTTATTTTTATTTTTATTTTTATTTTTATTTTTATTTTTATTTTTATTTTTATTTTTATTTTTATTTTTATTTTTATTTTTATTTTTATTTTTATTTTTATTTTTATTTTTATTTTTATTTTTATTTTTATTTTTATTTTTATTTTTATTTTTATTTTTATTTTTATTTTTATTTTTATTTTTATTTTTATTTTTATTTTTATTTTTATTTTTATTTTTATTTTTATTTTTATTTTTATTTTTATTTTTATTTTATTTTCATTTTATTTTTATTTTATTTTTATTTTTATTTTTATTTTTATTTTTATTTTTATTTTTATTTTTATTTTTATTTTTATTTTTATTTTTATTTTTATTTTTATTTTTATTTTTATTTTTATTTTTATTTTTATTTTTATTTTTATTTTTATTTTTATTTTTATTTTTATTTTTATTTTTATTTTTATTTTTATTTTTATTTTTATTTTTATTTTTATTTTTATTTTTATTTTTATTTTTATTTTTATTTTTATTTTTATTTTTATTTTTATTTTTATTTTTATTTTTATTTTTATTTTTATTTTTATTTTTATTTTTATTTTATTTATTTTATTTTTATCTTAATTTTAAGATCATTCACAAAAATAATATTTTTTCAAAATGAAAAATTAGCTTGAAATAAATTTTTTTAAAGAAATGAAAATTTAAAAGATGTCCCCCAGCAATTTGATGAGCTGTACCCCTCATATCATACCCACATACAAGTGCACCTTGATGTAGGATACACAAGAGAGAAATTTGAAAATTTAACTTAAATAATATTTTGAAGAATTTGAAAAACAAAAAATACAGAATAGAGAAATGATAACTGAGTGGGCTCCCTCCAATTTTTAAAAATGATTGGAGACAACCAGTGAGCTTGATCCCTATTAAAATTAATTATAAAATTTAAAATTGAAACAACATAAAATTCAAAAAGTAAAAATTCAAACATAAATGTTAAAAATTTGAAAATATAAAATAGAAATAAAATAGCATGAAAATTAATCTTGAATACAGTATACAAACAAAAATATTCATTTGATGTCATAATGATACAGTTTATAGTCTTAGAGGACTACCTATATGACAAAAAACAAATCCAGGATTCAACTAGAAACAGGGTAACTATGGTAACAAAAATTGTGGGGTAATTGTGTATAGAGCAGCTAGCCCATCAATTTCCCCAAAACTTTCCAATATTTAATTTAGAAGTTTCCCCTGCAAACACTTCTAAAAAAATATTTACACTCCAACACAAATCTTCACCATAGAAGTTTGACATTAAATTTAAAGAATCACTTTCTTCATATTCATGCTAAATAGTTTATCTTCATTTTAGAGAAATTCATCATAATGATAGTTGGTAGTTTATCCTTATTTTGGAGTTAGACTTCAGCACTCCTGGTGCCCCTAGGATATAAATGCTTCACTTTATCAGAAGCTACCCTCTTTTCTATTATTACTCCATCCCACTACTCTAATCCATATGAAATTCCAGACACCTGTTCTCTGACTTTATATTGTCCATTCCACCTATCTGAAATAGGTTTCTTGATAAAAAATACTGGACTAGAATAAATTGATGATGACTGTTCATATAATCCAGTTTGAATTTTTTTCCTAATGACTTAAATATAATCATCTTTAAAAGCTGCACAAATCAGAATTGGCTTTTTCTGCCATGCTCCATGACATACTACAGGAATCTTAGAATTTTCACCATAAGAATGCTTCAACACACCTCTGTATTACTCTACATAAGCAATGGCCTTCTCAATTTTTACCATCACATCCAACCACTACTTCTTCTCTTTACCTGATAACCAGTCTTCAGGTCCAAAATTTACAACACCCAATCTCTCAAAAGCAATTTTTGATGTTTCAGAAAAATTAGGCAGATTCTTGGCTAAAAGACTTTCATATAAATCTCTTGATAAAGTTGGCCTCTTCAAAGGTGGGTTTAGTTTAGCTGGTAGAAGTTCATAAATTGGTCTGACCTTATTGGCTAACTATTTATTTTTTGCTGCATTGACATCCACTTTGACTTGAAAAATAAGATCTCATCTAGATCCCTGATTACAAAAATTGTAATCAGAACTTTTTTAATCATCAGAATCAGAAAAAAAATAAGTTTTAACATAATTTTTATTATTATTTTTAGAATTTTTACCACCTGTATCTTCATCTAATTTTACATTGATTTTTCCATCACCATAACCACAATTTTGCTCCATAAAATCCCCAGTAAATAAATTTGGCAGTTTAACCTCTTGCTTGAGGACAGAAACAGAATTATCACAAACATTATTTTTTGTGAATTAATTATACTAATATTTTTTTCTTGATTTTTTTGAGTTAATTTCAGTTGATCCTCTTACTGGAGGCTAGAAACTATACCCCCAGATTTAATATAACTACTAACTACCATTATACCAATTTACCATTCCAATTTTTATCCAAGACTATACATCCCATATTTTCTCTTGGACCATTTTTAAATTTTATAGGAAAATTCAATAAAGATAAAAGAAAGATAGAAAAATCCATCACATATTTGAAAACTAATGAAATATCAACAGAAAATAATTGAGAATCCACTTGAATTATTTCCAAGTGAGCTGACCTATTATAATATGGGATCTCATTTTAAGGAGAGATTATAAAACTAAAGTGAACAGCCCTATATACACCAAAAATGAAAGTCTAAATTATCAATTTCCTAACTAATTCACCAGAAGCTGACAATTTAATTTACCTCTTCTTGGTGAAAACAAAACTCTGACACATTGAGGCTACCCCAGGACTAGTCTCACAACCTTCATCTCTGGGAGGCTCTAACGGCATATGCATCCTTTTCATATCATCCCCAGAAATCCCCAAAATAGTTCCCATACTAGATTGATAACTAAACTTGGCCTCAAAATCCATAAACAAAGGACCACCAAGAACTATTTATACAGCCCCTCTTACCACATAGAAATTAACCTTACCAACAGATCCACCAACAACTAACTTTACATGCTCTGCTGTACCCATCAGCTCACTGGAATTTCCTCCTATACCTCAGTTATTCCAACAAGTTCCAGTCTTGATTTTCAGACTAATACATATAGCCTTCTCCAAAAAAATTAGAATAATTTGAGACCCAGAATCTACCATTGAATTTACCTCTTTACCATTTAAAGTAACAATCAAATATCCCAGAGGAGCATTAAAATGACTTTCCCACTCCTCACTAAACTTTTTAACATTTTCACACATATCTTCCACCTCTCCATCTGCTACCTGTCTCCTTGTCAGATGCTTCTTCTGCTTCTCTGAAAGGGCTGTACTAATTGTAAACAATTCACCTAAAGATAGAGGAATCTAAAGTTGATTTACCCTATCCAAAACAAAATCTATCACATTCTCTTTACCAGTGGCTACTGGCCTTTCATATTGAACTTTAACTTTAACACACTTTGTCCTAGGCACCTCCTGAGGACCAACATTTCCATCATTTAAAGCCATGTCAACATCTGAATTAATATCTCCAACCTTATCACTGACAACTTTAACCAATCCAGATCCATCACTGGTCCTCCTCATTCCCTCTATTGGAGTGTGACCACTAAAACTTGGTCTGGGAATAGATGCTAAAGACACATCTTCCTGAGAATCTAAATCTTTATCCACAGGCATAGGTTCCCAATTTGAACAATATTCCAAAACAAGGAGGCCTCATATCAGCCATTTCCTTCTGAATCCCATAAATTTCATCTTTTGAATAAATTTACTTCTCCACCTTGCCTGGCTTAGCCCTCAATTGGATCTGAATGCTACTCTTAGCTTTTGTAGAAGCTTATCTTCTAGCAGAATCCACATCATATTTCCCTGCCATACAGTTTACATCTACTATAGCAGCCAAAAACAACTCCAAACAATGAAATGAAGTTGAAAATGTGGCCTTACTGACATACTTCACAATACCTTTTTCACTCCCACTTTTACCATTACCATCATTACAATTACCTTTTTAAATATCATCAACATTATTATCAGGTAACTCCTCAAACCTGGCCCTCTTTTCACCCAAAATATTCCTCCTAAATAAATCAGAGGGAACCTGACCTTCACTGTGCTTGATGAAAGATCCATCATGAAACTTGTAAACCTTTCAATCCAATTTGACTCTACCAGAATTCAGATCCCTATCCAATAAAAAAATAGTCACCAGCTCTGTTCCCCCTCATGTTAAAAGAAGATCACACCCTGTGTTTTCCATATCCATCTCATTTAACCATTACCACCATTGCCATTCCCAGAAAGTTGGTTATTGTTCCAAATATAACCATAATTCTTTCTCTCATAACACCTAGTTTAATAAGAAGAATAAGAGGATAAAGAAACAGTAACCTCATTAATCTTCTGTGTCTCTTTAAAAAAATTTAAGCTGCTTTCTCAAGTCAGACAACAGATCCAACATTTGATTATTTACATTTCATTCAACTTTAGCAAGCCACTATCCCATCTGAGCCTTTTTGGCTCTTGATCTATCACCATAATATCATTATTTTCAGCCAGTACTACACTAATCTTTCTAACATACTAAGTGCAAGATTCCTCATAGCTGTCCAATTCCATAATCTTGAGGTATGAAACCACATTCTACTTGATAATTAGCAGATCAAGTAGTTTCTGTTCACAATTAGGTGTAGTCTTCATCAGACTTTTCCTAGATTAATCCTTTAGCACATTCATCCTAATACTCCTACTAAATTCAGAACAAAAGATATGCTTAGCCTTATTTTCATGATTAATTTTTTCCACCAACACCAGATATTCCACAACCTCATTAAACTGCCCAAGGAGCTTCTTAAAATCCACCAATGAAGCAACACCATCTTTTTTCTGCCACACATTGACAATCTTATTCAAGTCCACCATAGAATACCTGACACCCAATCTGTCTACCATCTCTTTTGAAGACTTTATCCAATCCCAATTTCTATAACCATCCATAGCATTAACCTCTTTTCATACCTCTCTGTCCACAATAAAGAACCTAATTTGCTTCAACAAGTCCACATGAGAAGCACCATCAACAGCAGAAGAATTTTTGTACCTGCTCAAAAAACATTTAAATTCCTGCCTATTAAAATTGGGCCCATCCCAAGTTTGAATTCTTACTGATGCCATAACAGGAGCACCAGTACCAGCAAAACCAGATCCATAAGCAGAAGACATCTAAAAAGTAAAATGTAAGACTGTTAAAATGTGCTCCAATAAGCAAGCCTTTTTCAGGTTAAGAGAGTCCAAGTATCAAGTAAGTTTGTTTAAAAGCCAGAAAATTAGAAACCCACATTGGTCCCCACCAATGTAGAAAGACTCTTACAGTTGCCTTGCTGTATGCAGAACCCACGGTGTGGTAGCCTAAAGTTTAGTACGGCACCTAAATATGTAAATGGAGTTATTACGGCGTGCAAGATTGGCGTTATTATTTTTTTTATATAAAAGGGTTTTATTTAATTTATTGGAGTTTAAAATATGAAGAAATTGGTCACGAGCGAATGCCTACACGAAAACAATTTATTTTACGGAGAAAAATTATTTTTACGGTCTGAAAAACTTATAAGTATCAAGTCAAGTCACTCAAGAACCTTGTGAAATTTTCCCAGAATTTTTACTATTTTTCTTATATTTTTAAATGAATTTTAAAGTTTTATAGAAATATTTACGTTTTCAAAAATTACTTAACTTTGATGAATTTTCACAGGGTAATAAGAGCTGCGCAGACTACGAAAATTAGTTTGGTATGTAAAGGGGAAGCAGCTCTATTATGTGTAATTTTTCTAGATTTTTTATTATGGTTTTAAGGTTCTAAATTGAGTCTGGAAGTCCGGAGGGACTCCGTACGGACTCCGTACGGACTCCGTTCCGGCTCCGTACGGACTCCGTTCCGGCTCCGTACGGACTCCGTACGGGCTCCGGATTGACTCTGGAAAAGCTCTGGAGGGGAAAACTTAGGCACGTGACTAGGAATACTTAAGCGCTTCTCAAACTCGAAATTGAGGGGGGGACACATCATACAGCTTAATCATTAACCACCACGGTCTCATTTTTTATTACTCAACAAATTTAAATAAATTTGTAATACCCTTATAACTTTATATTTTTATATTTAACATTTTAGAAATACTATTCAACAGTTTAAATAACACTTCATACAGGGTATCTTTAGAAAGGTCTTCGTCACTGGGACTTGATTATTGCTGTCTCATAAAAATTAAAAATATTTTAAAAACATAAAAGTCAATCTTTTTAGATCTTTCACTGGTACACCTTAATTGTTGTTATCAGTATTTCTTTATCAACAGCCACGATCATTTAATCTCAATAAGCGTTAATTATTTTAGAGTTTCATTATTTTATCAATCAGATCTAAGTAGATTGGTTAGCTTAGTGATTTAGAACACCTACTTTGTTATTTTTATTGGAAGGACGGGGTTTTCAGCTAAATCCACATATCTCCTCCGGATTCTGCTTACAGCAAGGCGACTGTAAGAGTTTACCTTACCATAGTTGGCGCCCAACGTGGGGTTCGAAATCTCTAGCTTTTTCTAGGACTTACTTGGATCTAGGACTTTCTTAGCCTGCAAGAGGCTTATTCTTTGGAACTCTAATTGGATTTTGTTATTGGCCTGCAAGAGGCTTGTTATTTTAACGGTTTTTAACGCTTTTCTTATGTTTTGGGATGTCTTCTACTAGTGGAACTGCTGTGTTGGCTGCTGGTGTACCTGTTAGGGCATCAGTAAGGATTGTATCTTGGGTTGGGCCCAAGTTTTCTGGAGATGATTTAGAAGGATTTTTACATAGGTATGAAACTGCAGCTGCGATTGATGGTGCTTTACCTTTGGATATGGTGAAGCAGATTAGGTTCTTTATTTTGGACAGAGAGGTGGAAAAGGAGGTTATTTCTATGGATGGTCATAAAGATCAAGATTGGAGAAAGCTCAAGATGGAAATGGAAAAAAGGTGGCCAAAAGTTTATTCATTGGAGGATCTAAAGGATATAGCTAGGAAATGGGAATCAAAAGGTGGTGTAACATCTCTGCATCAGTATCATCAGTTTATGGTTGAATTTCAGGTGGTTCTGGATTATTTGTTGGAGTATGAAATTTTATTTCATGATAATGCATCAAAGTATGTTTTTTGGGATGCTATGGGGGAAAAGGTTAAGAAAGATGTTTTGATGGTGCTTATTAATGCGAATTTAATGAAGGATCTCCCAGATGGAGAAACTAGGATTCCTGGTATGGAGGTGCTAAAGAAGTCTATTTTAGAACATCTGGATACTCATAATTCTGTTGATTTGGACTCTGGAAGAGAGGTTTTTCTTGCTCAAGAGATAGAAGAGGGCGGTTTAGAAGAATTAGCTTCTGTTGAATTTTCGGAATCAGCCATTCCTGAAGATTTTGTCCAGCCTGAAGATATTATTTTTGTTAACAATTCTGTTGGGAAAGAAGAGATTTTTGAAGATGAAGATATTGTTGTCATTATTGACAAAATTTTGGATGATGGGGATAATTTTGTGTTGAATGATTCGAAATCGGATTTAGAGGATTTTTTGCCTCAGGTTTTTTCTTCAGAAGCAGAGACTGTCTGCAATGAAGATATGGATATGGTGGATTTGTTACAATCTCAGGGAGAGATTGTTAAGGAGGATATGGTTTTCCCTGCACTAATAAAGAGTGTAGTGGTATTTGATAATAGAGTGCATAAATTGGATGCACTCATATTTTGGAAAAAGGTTGTTTATTTTTTATGTCCAATGGTAGGACAAATTATGGGGGTTTATTTTTGGGTTTTATGGAATCGGTGGATAAGCCCTTGGGGCAAAATTATGGATTATCTCCAGGGGATATCAAGAATTTAATTCCTCCGAAATGAGGATAAACTACCTAAACTCAGCTGAAATTTTTTTTTTATCATTATGTCTTCAATTTATTCAGGATTCAAATTATTATGGATGCCCTCATTTTTTGGGGTAGCAGGGGCTGATCGCTCTAATGTTGTAATCTCTCCTCAGGATGAGATCCCGGATTGCAATAGGTCAGCTCACTTGGAGATAATTCAAGTGGATTCTCAATTATTTTCTGTTAATATTACTTTGGAGTGCAAATACGTTTTGGACTTTTCTATATGTTTATTGGATTTACCCGGTTTTTCTATTAAATTTAAAAACGGTGAAAAAGGCAAAATGGGCCAAATTAGGTTGGATAAAAATTGGAAGGGTATGTTTATGGACCTCCAGCAAGAGGGTAAACTGCAAAAATTACATCAAAACTCAATTAAAAATCTCAGTATAAGTAAAACACAAAAAAATAACTTATGTGAAAATGTTATTCGGGACCTCCAGCAAGAGGTTAAACTGCAATTATCTCCTTCTATTACGGACCTCCAGCAAGAGGGTAAACTGCGAAAATCTCATCAAAACCAAATTAAAAATCTCAATATAAGTAAATCACAAAAAAATAATTTATGTGAAAAGGTTATTCCAGACCTCCAGCAAGAGGTTAAACTGCAATTATCTCCTTCTATCACGGACCTCCAGCAAGAGGGTAAACTGCAAATATCACATCAAAATCCGATAAAAAATCTCAGTATAATTAAAACCCAAAAAAATAATTTTTGTGAAAATTCAATTCCGGTCCTCCAGAAAGAGGTTAAACTGCCAACTTTCTTTACGGGTGATTTACTGTTGGATAAGGGAAGCAAAGGTGTTGGAAAATCTGTTTATAAATTAGACGATGGAAAGGAGAAAAGGGTAAAATTTAAAAATGAAATAAAATATTTTTCTAATTTTTCTTATTCCGATTCTGATGATGAAGAAGATTCATTTGATGAAAGTTTTAATGGTGATGTTTTACCTCAAGTTTATTTAGATGTGGAAGCAGCCAAATATAAGAAAGTTGCAAATAAAGTTCGACCTATTAATGAACCGCTACCTGCTGAATTAAATCCACCTTTGAGAAGACCAAGGTTATCAAGAGATCCTTATGAAAGTCCCTTGGTAAAGAATCCGCCTGAATTTTCTGAGACGTCAAGAATCACTTTTGAGAGACTGGGTGTTGTTAATTTTGGACCTGATGGTTGGTTGTCTGGAGAAGAGAAGAAGTTGTTGTTGGATGTGATGGTCAAGCGAGAGAAGGCCATTGCTTTTGTAGAAGAGGAGAGGGGTGTGTTGAAGCATTCCTATGGGGAGCCTTACAAGATTCCTGTGGTATGTCATGAACCGTGGCAGCAGAAACCGATTCCTATTCCGGCTGCATTGAAAGAAGCTTATATCGAAGTTGTCAGAGAACGGATACGCACTGGACTTTATGAGCAATCAACGTCAAGTTATTCTAGTCCTGTATTTTGTATCAAGAAACCGAATGGCAAGCTTAGAGTTGTTCATGATCTTAGGGAATTAAATTGGGTTACAATAAAGGATGCTGGGATACCACCTAGTGCTGAGGAGTTTGTTGAAGCATTTGCAGGGAGAGTGTGCTATGGTTTGGGAGATATTATGGGTGGATATGATGAGAGAGAGTTACATCCGGACTCAAGGCCTCTCACTACATTCGATACGCCACTAGGAGGTTTACAGTTAACAAGATTACCTCAAGGAGCAACAAATTCGGTTGCAGTTTATCAAGCTCAGATGGCTTGGATCCTTCAAGACGAAATTCCACAATATGCTGGAATCTTTATAGATGATGGAGGAATTAAGGGACCAACAACCGACTATGATAACCAGGTGTTGGAAGAGAATCCCGGGATACGCAAATTCATTTGGGAGTTTGCAATTACTTTAGAAAGAATCTTGTTTCGAATTGAAGAGGCTGGCTTAACTATTTCAGGTTCAAAATTTTCATGTTGTGTGCCAGCCTTAGAAATATTAGGCCATGTGGTATGTAGAGAGGGTAGGATTATGTCCAAGAAGAAAGTTAACAAAATTCAGTCCTGGCCAAGACCCAAGAATACGACCGAAGTTAGAGGGTTTTTAGGCGTTTGCGTATATGTTAGAATGTTTATTAAGGACTTTTCTTCATTGGCAGCTCCATTGAGACGGTTAACGAGAAAGGATGCAGACTGGGAGTGGGATGAAGAGTGTGAGAAGGCGTTTGTGAAGTTGAAGGAGGTTGTAGGGAAGGATTTAGTCCTGCACAAGTTAGATTATGGAAAAGATGCTGGTAGAATTTATTTAGCAGTTGATTCAAGTCAGGTTGCAGCTGGGGCGGTTCTGTCTCAGATGGACAAAGCTGGTTACATCAGGCCAGTTAGGTATGAATCTGTAGTATTTACTGAGGTCGAATCAAGATATTCTCAACCAAAATTGGAATTATGTGGTGTGGCGAAAATACTGAAGAAACTTCAGCATATTTTGTGGGGGCAACATTTTGAGTTGCAAGTGGATGCGAAATCGTTAATCCAGATGATTAATTCCCCAAGTTTACCGAACGCACCCATGATGAGATGGGTAGCTTTTATTCAACATTTTTCATTTGATTTAGTTCATAAGCCTGGCAAGACTTTTACTATGCCAGATGGTTTATCAAGGAGACCACCCACTGAAGAAGATTCAGACTCAGAGGAGTTCGATGAAGATATACCTATTATCAAAGCCAGCACTAAAGGAGCTGAAGACTTTCCATACCTCCCCCATGAGGTTAAACTGGCAGGACTATTGTGTTTAGATTATGATGATGATGACCTCCACCAAGAGGATAAACTGGAAAATAGTTTTTATGTTAATAAAGGTGTTGGAAAAGGTGTAGATAAATTCGGCAGAGAGGAGGTAGAAGAAGATGTGGTGTATGTAGAGGAAGATGGATTGGTAGTGTGGGATAGTAGTAAATTAAGGAATGGTGTATATGTTGGAGAATTAGAGAATTTAAATAAAAGGGTGGATAAAGAGAAAGAGGTATTTTCAAATACGGTTTACGAAGGATCCAAAGGTTCAGAAGAAAAACATCGACATTGCTCGATTAAAGATTTATTTAGGGGTCAACGATTATTGGCTCATTCATGTGCAGGTGATATTGGTGATAGAGAAGTCCCTATTGATGTTATATTAATCGATTTTCAAGATGAAGTCTGGGGTCAGACTGGTTTTTATTTTTTGTTAGTCAAATATTTGTTGACTTTAGAGAGGCCAGAAGATTGTGAAGACGATGAATGGGTGGCTATCAAGAGGAAGTCATCTACGTTTTACCTATCTGGTCGACGTTTAATGAGGAGGAGGTATCCAAATCCTCAAGTAGTTATAACTCAACAGAAGGGGCAAGAATTAGTCTTGAAATCACTGCATGAAGATCTCGGGCATAGAGGCGTTGGAGAAACGTTTAGAAGAATTTCTGATCGATTTTGGTGGCCTGGCATGAAGATGGCTGTTAAACAGTGGGTTCAGTCATGCGAAGAATGTCAAAGACGAAGTTATTTAAGTCCAAAAGAACCTGGACGCGCGACCGGTGAATATACGCTCTTTGGAAGAGTTAGTTTAGATGCCGTTCATATAAAAGAGGGACGGTATAAATATTAAATTGTGGCCAGAGATGATTTATCTGGTTGGGTAGAGGCAGCGCCTCTTATTAATTTAACTGCCAAAAATGTGGCAGAATTTTTTTTGAATAATTGGGTATATAGGTATGGGGTGATGAAGTTGGTAACGGTAGATGGAGGTCCTGAATTTGGGACAGAGTTTAAAGAGGTCGTATTGAAAGTTGGATCAAAGGTTAGGGTAGCAACCCCATATTATCCTGAAGCTGAAGGCATGGTTGAAAGAGGGCATCAAGTTATCAAGGATGCTTTAGTTAAAATGTGTGGGACAAGTGCCGAAAAATGGAGGCACTATTTACCTTTAGTTTTATTTGCTGATCAAATCACTGCCAAAAGGACGACCGGATTTTCACCTTATGAACTTGTTTTTGGACAGAAAGCAGTTTTACCGGTTGATTTAGAAGCTGAATCATATCTTGGAGTTGACTGGGACACGGTCAAAACTACTGAAGAATTATTGTGTGCAAGAATGATGCAGCTAGAAAAGAAAGAAGAATATTTAGAAAAGGCATATTCGCGGATGATGAAGATCCGAAATCAATCAGTTAGATATTGGGATGAGCGGTTGGCACATCGATTAAGGAAACCTTTGAACCCAGGTGATATGGTCCTGGTGTATAATAGGAGTTTGGAAAGTCAGTGGGGAAAGATGTTTGCAGATAGGTGGAATGGACCGTATAAAATCAAGGAGCAAGTTTCCGGCGGTTCATATGTGCTAGAAGAGTTGGATGGAGTAGTATTGAAGAAGAGGGTAGCGGCCGATCAAGTGAAACGGTTCTATCCTAGAGGCACCAGGAGTGCCGAAGTCTTCCTCCGCAATGAGGATAAACTATGATATCAATGAAACTTTATGGATTCCTCCGCAATGAGGATAAACTATGAAATTTCTTAAATTTTATCAACTCCGAAATGAGGATAAACTACAATTTTAAATGACATTTATCAAATTTTATACCTCCGCAACGAGTATAAACTATCTTCTTATTTTTATAAAAAATACTTTACTATCGTTACACTGCATATGGGCAACGAAACTGTGATGAAACATAACGAAATACGAGAAAACCTTCATTGAAAATTTTCAAAATTTAAAATTCTTAAAATATGGGTGAAGATAGTGTTGGAAAAATTTTAAAATTTATTGGAAGAAGTGTTCACAGGGGAACCTTCTTAATTAAATATTGGCAAGTGTGGGGGTAATTGATGGGCTGGCTGCTCTATACACAATTACCCCATAATGTTCTTTTCCAAAATTTTCCCTGTTTCTAGTTGAATCCTGGCTTTGTCTTTTAATTTTAGGAAGTCCACTAAGACTATAAACTGGAACGAATCAAGAGACACCGCTCTCAACGCCGGATTCAAGATTTTTTTTTTATATTTTATTTTGTTTTTGATTTTTTATGTTAGATTGTGATTTCTTTTCTTTAATATATATTATGAATTAATGTAAAGGTGATGCTCACTGGTGGTCTCTAATCATTTTTATAAATTGGAGGGAGCCCACCCAGTGATCATCATTATAAAAATTATCTTCAAAAAACTTTCATTTATTTTCTTTTCTTTTCAATTTCTCAAAATTGTGTAACCACATCAAGTTGCACTTGGATGTGGGTATGATGTCGAGGGTACGGCTCATCAAATGGCCGGGGGGCATCTTTTAAAATTTTATTTTAAAATTTTTTTTTAGTACTTTTTTTATCTTTCTTTTCACATTCATTTATCTTTCTTTAAAATTAAATTTTAACTTTTATTTCAAAACTATCTTTTCTAAAATCTTTTATTTTAAATTTAAAAAAAAATAAAAAAAATAAAAAAATAATAATAATAAAAATAAAAATAAAATAAATAAAAATAATAAAAATAATAATAATAATAATAATAATAATAAAAAAAAAATTAAAATTAAAATTAAAATTTATTAATTAAATCAAAATTATTATTATATTTCTTAGTTTTATTTTTTTTAGTTTTCATTCTTTTTAGTTTTATTCATTTAGTTTAGACAGGAAACAGGGTCTAGGAGAACTCAATACCAATGGGATTTTACTTCAAGATATCTGTTAGTCCTCCAAGACTTTAAACTGGCTACTTTTCAAGACGTTCTTTAAGGTTTTTTATACATATTTTGGATCTGTTAGTCCTCCAAGACTTTAAACTGGCTACTGTTCAAAACATTCTTTAAGGTCTTTTTTATACGAATTTTGGAGCTGTTAGTCCTCCAAGACTTTAAACTGGCTAATTTTCAAGACTTTCATTAAAGATTTTATATTGGAGCTGTTAGTCCTTCAAGACTTTAAACTGAATTTCAAGGATGTTCAAGATTTATGGATATTTTTGGAGACGGATTTTTTTTTTTTTATATAAATCAAATTTTAGGTCCACCAAGACCTTAAACTGGACTGTTATCAAGCTGTTGGGTCCACCATGACCTTAAACTGGATTTCTTATCGATTAAATGTTTGGTCCACCATGACTTTAAACTGGTAGTTCATTCATTGTTTAGTCCACTATGACTTTAAACTGGAAAATTAATATCTGCAGGATAATTCAACATTCATTGGACCACTATGGCCTTATACTGGATTACTTGTCGATCAAATGTTTGGTCCACTATGACATTAAACTGGATTATCAAATTTATTCAATCTTTGGTCAAGCCTAGGCCTTACTTAGGAATATATCAAGATATTTATGCACTTAAACGATCTTTGGTCCACCAAGACCATAAACTGGCAATCGATTATATGTTTGGTCTACCAAGACTTTAAATTGGAATGTCAATCTTGTTTGGATAACTCAATTCAATCTTTTAATTTATCACTGTCCACTAAGACTCTAAACTGGTTATTCAATTATTTCTGGAATTGGGTGCTGATAAGCTTTAGGATGTTAAAATTATAGGTGGTGATGATGCTAAGGAAAGCATAATGGTTAATTAGGTGAAATTTGTGGCGCTTTAACATGGTCTAAAGTTAATATTATTATTGGAAGCCTGGAAAAAGTATTTTATGGGTTTGCTGTATAGCAAAGTTTGAAAATTGTGATGAAGGAATCAGAAGTTAGGATGGTAGTTGGATTTTAGGGAATGATTTTTTTTAGTGCCTCATAGTTAGGCCATTTTTTTTGGTGTGAAGCTTGGAGGACCTTATGGCGAGATTAGAATCATAGAATTCGGCTCAGTGGGGGGCCCTATGAGGTTGGAATCAGGAGTATTCGGCTCATAGGAAGATCCACTCTCTCAATGCTGTGACAAGAAGGAAGACTGGTATATGGGAGTCTGAAGGGATTCAAACCTTGCTCTCAGTAGTGGAATCATCACAAGATTTATATTATTTTATTTTATGTTATATCAGGCCAGAGAAGAAAGAAAACATAATTTATGTTGAAAGTTTAAGAAGACCAAGCAAAAACAAAATTTTATCAAGTTATACTGTTAGAAAAGATAATTTCTTTGAAATTGTTCAACATCATTATCAAAGCTTTGCATTAAAATTCTTCTTTTCATGAGGTCTTCATGGTTATTAGCTGGAGTTTCTTGAAAATAGGCCAGCATTTTTTGTTTCAACTCATTAGTAAAGTCAAGAAAAAGATAGCGATGAAAATTTGGGTAATGATTGATATAGTCCGTCTTCACTCTACCAACATCATCAGTGTTGGTTATTTCGACAGCTAGAAGTTCAAATATGTTATTAAGTTATAGGTTTAGTCAATTTTGATTAAAAGTTTTTTTTTTAGTAAGATAAATAGGGTCTTACATTTAGAGCCAGGAAACATAGTCTCAGCAAAGTTAGTTGGGGGTACTGGCGTTATAGGATTAGGATCTTGTGAAGGCAAAATTAGGCCGGGATCCGTTGATGAAGATTGAACTTTTGAAGCTGTTTTTGATCTTATTCGTTTTAAGAAGACAGGAATTTTGGATCGCTTTTTAGAAGTTGAGGGATCAGGGAGAGCTGCTGGTCCTAAATATACGTTTGTTTTAGAAGGAACTATTGGCCGGTTGCATTTGACTTTTTTCACACGGCATAAGTCGCAAGCTGTTCTGCCAGGAAGATTAGGGTTGGACATTAAACAAGGTACCTGGTATCGAGCGCAGAGTTCACATGGAGCGACAAGTTCTTTGGAAGACATATTGATGAAGATGAATTTTCTAGTTGATTAAAGAAGATGGTGGTTGAAGGTTAAAGATGAATATTGTGTTCAACCACTTATGCAAAGTTTTAAGAATGGGGACATTCTCAATTGGAGGGAGGATGTGGTAGCCTAAAGTTTAGTACGGCACCTAAATATGTAAATGGAGTTATTACGGCGTGCAAGATTGGCGTTATTATTTTTTTTATATAAAAGGGTTTTATTTAATTTATTGGAGTTTAAAATATGAAGAAATTGGTCACGAGCAAATGCCTACACGAAAACAATTTATTTTACGGAGAAAACTTATTTTTACGGTCTGAAAAACTTATAAGTATCAAGTCAAGTCACTCAAGAACCTTGGGAAATTTTCCCAGAATTTTTACTATTTTTCTTATATTTTTAAATGAATTTTAAAGTTTTATAGAAATATTTACGTTTTCAAAAATTACTTAACTTTGATGAATTTTCACAGGGTAATAAGAGCTGCGCAGACTACGAAAATTAGTTTGGTATGTAAAGGGGAAGTAGCTCTATTATGTGTAATTTTTCTAGATTTTTTATTATGGTTTTAAGGTTCTAAATTGAGTCCGGAAGTCCGGAGGGACTCCGTATGGACTCCGTACGGGCTCCGGATTGACTCTGGAAAAGCTCTGGAGGGGAAAACTTAGGCACGTGACCAGGAATACTTAAGCGCTTCTCAAACTCGAAATTGAGGGGGGGACACATCATACAGCTTAATCATTAACCACCACGGTCTCATTTTTTATTACTCAACAAATTTAAATAAATTTGTAATACCCTTATAACTTTATATTTTTATATTTAACATTTTAGAAATACTATTCAACAGTTTAAATAACACTTCATACAGGGTATCTTTAGAAAGGTCTTTGTCACTGGGACTTGATTATTGCTGTCTCATAAAAATTAAAAATATTTTAAAAACATAAAAGTCAATCTTTTCAGATCTTTCACTGGTACACCTTAATTGTTGTTATCAGTATTTCTTTATCAACAGCCACGATCATTTAATCTCAATAAGCGTTAATTATTTTAGAGTTTCATTATTTTATCAATCAGATCTAAGTAGATTGGTTAGCTTAGTGATTTAGAACCCCTACTTTGTTATTTTTATTGGAAGGACGGGGTTTTCAGCTAAATCCACATATCTCCTCCGGATTCTGCTTACAGCAAGGCGACTGTAAGAGTTTACCTTACCATAACGGGAGCTTGATAAACCTGAGAAACCCCTGTCCCTTTAAGTAAATTTAAAGTTCTCAATTAACTTAGCTAAAAAGTGTGTTTGATAAGAAATGAATTGTTGATTAGTTATTTTTAATAGTTGTGTGATGATATAATCAGTGTTCTAAAGTTAATATAAAAAATACTACAAAAATCTGTACCAGTGAAAAGTTATTTTAATGATTGAATTTATATGTTTTTATATAGTTTTTATTTTTATGAAAATATGTTAAAAATGAGTCCCTGTAGTTGAAAACTTCCTAATGATACCCTATATGTGTATATTTATAGGTTTTTGTGTAAAATATATGAAGTGTTATGTAAAAATGTTATATTTATAAGGGTATTACAAATTTTATAATGTTATGTAAAATGATGGTTGTTATGCATTATAATAGGGGTCATCAAAGTTGAGGGATCCGCAATTAGGGTTCAGGAATTTTTTTTCCCGGGATCAGACATTATTAATTGCAGAAGATTCTTATCCACAAGCGTCAGGGCTAGTGGATAAGGAGTCCAAAATAATGCATTATCCCACCTCTCATACCCCAATTTACATTCCTAATTTCTGATTAAAAACTCATCACATCCATGATAGATTTTTAAGAAAGTCATATGGCTTATAATTGCTGATGCCAACCTTAAGTCTTTCCTCACTCTATGCTACTTAATTTTGGCGGCAAACACTTAAAGTTTTTTTCTATCCACACAACCAACTGCTCATTTGGCAGTGAATTCCCACTTCCCTCATCACATAAGCCTTCCACCAACAACTATGAAAAACCTCTCTACTAGGAAGCTTCTTCACTAAAATATGAATGCTATTGCTCTACTTTTAGTTCTACATGATAAATCTGAGTATGATTTGGAAGATGCTTTAGCCTATATGTATTTTCTTTCCAAAAAGCATCACATAAAACCCAAGGATGCTAAATCTTCATCATGATCCCAGATATGATCTCCGCTCAATTCTCAAAATTCCTCAACTAAAATTCTCTCAACTATTTCAAACTTATCCTGATTCTTTCTTCAAACTTTATTGACTCATCTCCAAACATCCTATCTTTCATAAAAATTCTCAAAATAAACAGAATGATCCTGTTATTCAACTTGCTGTTGCACTATGTCACTTTGGTTCAAATGGAAATGGTGCTGCTGTAAGACATTTGAATAATCTCTTAAACATAGGATATGCTATAGTTATATTATACACCAAGTGCTGTATGATTGCTATCCTTTCCCTCTAGTCTCAAACACTTGCTTGGCCAGCTCCACAACAGCAACTTGAATCCTCTCAAGTAATGCAAACCAAAGGTTTCCCAGGATGTGGAGGTTTTGTTGATGGAATAACTATACCTTTGATTCAAAAGCCTGCTCATGATGGCAACCATTACTTTGATTGGAAAAAAAGATTTCTTCAAAATGTTATCCAATTTCACATCTTTCATAAACTAACTTTTTATATTCTTTGTAGATACTCTATTGCTGTCCAACTTTTCTGTGACATCAACAAAAAGTTAATTGCTTTTCAAAGTGGCTTCCCTGGCTCATTTCATGACTCTTCTGCCCTCCAAAGAATGAGGATTTCTCAAAGTCCTGACTCATACTTTGACAAATCTCAGTACCTCCTTTCAGACTCAGCATATGCAAGTGGAAAGTACATTATACCTTCTTTCGGTGGTGCAACTTTAAAAAATGATCCAAAAACCACCTTTAATTATCACCTTGCCCAATAAAGAGTACAGATTGAATATGCTATTGGTATTTTAAAGGGAAGATTTTCTTGTCTCCAGGAGCTCAGATTCCAATTTCAAAAAAAATTGGAGATCAAAACTGCAAATCATTGGATCATGACTTGCATTATACTCCAAAATATCCTATCTGACTTAAAAGATGAGTGGAATGATCTTTATGAAGAAGAGTATCCTAAACCAGTACCAGCTCTCCCCTCCATTGAATCAAAAAACATTCATTCAACTGGCATATGCTCTGTCATTATGCAAATCACCCTACACCATTTTGACACACAACCCTTTTAATTTTTTGTTTTCATACTCTCCAAATGTCCACTTTGTATAATTTACTCACTTGGCTTGGTATTTTTGTTTGTTGAATATTCATTTTATTTTGAATTTACAGTGAATATCTCTTTTTTGGATGGCTCATTGTTTTTCTTTCACCAGCTCAGCATGAAATTGAATATTTTGTGAAATCACATATTTTTTCAGTGTTTTTTTTTCATTCTCAACTCATATCCTTTTCCTTCTCTCCTCAAACATCCCTCAGATATTTTGGTTGAATTTTTTTAACCCATCTCACCAGGTAAGTCATTTTTTCCATTTTTATTAATAATTTATTTGCTAATCATGATTTTTTTTTGCATTTTTTTGTTTTTTTTTGTAAGCACTTCATTTATTATTTTTCAAGGTTAAACTAATTATTTTTGGTTTTTTTCTCTCCCTCTTTTCTCTTTTGTCCTGCCCTTTTCCCCTCCTTTACCCCTTCTTGACTGCCTCAATCCCCCTTTCCCCCCCTTTAGGTGCTCTTTTTCCTCCCTTTAGGCCCTTTTTTCCCCCCCTTTCCCCCCTTTTACCCCCTTTACCCCCTTTAAGCCACCTCTCAACTCTCCCTCCCCCCTCTCCTCTCTCCCTCTCCCCTCCACCACTTCCCCCCTCCCCCCTTATCCCTTTCCCCCCCTCTTCCCTCCCCTTTCACCTTGCCTCCACCCCCCTTTTAATTGCTAACAAATTGCTATGCAAAGGGTAGAGGGGGAGGAGAGAGGGGTGGAGTATTGTGAGGCAGCCTAAAGGGGGTAAAAAGGGTAAAAGGGGGGGAAAGGGGGGAGGACCTGGTGAAAAAGGGGGAGAAGGGGGCTTTGAGGAGATCAAGAATAGGGAGGTGAGGTTGAGGAAACCAAAAAGAGGTAAATGAGGCAGACAAGGAGGGGTAATATGGGAGTATGTAAAAGAAAATATTTATTATTTTTATTAACATTATTTTGTAATTTTTTTTTACAGAATATTATAAAAAAATTTTTTATGGTTCAAGCTGAATCAAAAATAAATTTGGTGTGTTTATAATTTTTATTTTTATTTTCGGGAAAAAAATTTCTGATACAATTTTTTTTTTGGTTTCAATTTTTGATTATAATTTTTTTATCAATTTTTTTTCAAGGACTTTAGGTGGTATATCTAACACCAAATAACTATAAGATTCATTTTTTTGGCAAATAATTTTACTGATGTTTGTTTTTATTTAATTTTTTTTTGTTTCAATTTTTTTTTCAAGGACAGTTTTAGTATTTGATTTCTTTTCAAAAAACAATTATTTGGATTTATTTTTTTCAATACAATTCTTAAGGTTGAATATACAAACTAATTTTTGTGAGTTTTATTTTTTTGCAATTTTTTTTGGTTTTTGAGACATATTTTATTTTTTTCAGAGAAGAAAAAATGTCTATTTTGTCAGAATCACCTCTTACTTCTCTATCATCATCCTCTTTATTCTCTTTATCATCTTTTTCAAATTCAACTTCATTTCAATCATCATCCAAAATATCAAAAAAATAATGATGATTGAACTCAGCAGAATAAAATAACTGTCCAACCAATACCATCTCCAGCTAAAATCAAAGGACATGGCTTATATTTTCCAGACCATCAGTGCATGATTGATTTTGGTCTGGGAAATGGTGTGATTGAAAAAATTTGGAACTCTTCTCAGGATCATCACCAAACAACCAAAGCTCCACCTGGCTTGGAATCTTATCAAGAGTTCACACATTTTGGATGTTCTTTTCAAATCAGAAAAAATTAATCCACCAAGTAAACAAGGTAAAAAAATAATGTAGATTTAACAAATATAAAAAAACTTTAAGTAGATCAAAAAAGTATGGGGATGAGTAGCGTCTTCAAATATTTTTTATTTTTTCACAAATTTTTTATAAGTAACTCTTTTATTTCAAATTCATAAAGTAAAGTAATGGGCCAATGACCTTGTGTTGTATAAACAGTAATCTTGATAACATTATATTGTTTCATGGGGTTCATCTTGCCTATACCTGTGGAAAGTCCCAAACTTAGTTTCTAGACTTGGTCCACATTTTTGAAGGAGAAATTGACATTAATTTAAAACTAGTGAAATTGGTATATATTAGTTTTTTATATATTAATTAATGTATTTATATTAAATTTTGGTGATTCCCACCCCTTACTTCAATAAAATGCAGGGGGGGGGGTATTGCCAAATTTTCAAATCTGACATGCAAAATTGATGACTTGTAAAAATTTTGGTGATACCCACCCCTTACTTCAATAAAATTCAGGGGGGGTATTGCCAAATTTTCAAGTCTGACTTGCAAAATTTTTGACTTGAAATTTTGGTGATACCCATCCCTTACTTCAATAAAATGCAGGAGGGAGTATTGCCAAAATTTCTTATAAGACTTGAAAAATTCTTGACTTGAAAAAATTTTGGCAATACCCATAAAATACAGGGGGTAGTAATGCTAAATTCTCATATTAGACTTTCAAGATTCTTGACTTGAAAAATTTTGGTGATACCCACCCCTTACTTCAAAAAAATGCAGGGGGGGGGGGGACTGGAAAATTTTCAAATGAGACTTGAAAATTTTATTTAAAAAATAATTTTTAGCATTAAAATATGAATATTCAGCTAATGATAGATAGATTAATGAAATACAGGAAATTATTGTAAAACTTTATGTACAAATAACTATGAGTATTTGTAGTATGAAAGAAATAAAACAAGCTAGTCATTAAAAAATTTCTTTAGACATTCAACTTCCTCATAAGATTTATTGGCCTTAACACATTCCATTAAAAAAAATTTCTTCTTTGAATTTTCTTTGAGATCATGCTTAAATTTCATCTTTTCCATTAAGTTTTGATTTTTGACTGTTTCATCCTCCTTTTTTGATTTTTCAATACTAAGAGTTAGCTCAAATTTCTACTCCTCTAAGTCTTGTGCCCTATCATCCTTCTGTAAAGAGAGCTTGTACTTCATCTCCTCCAAGTCTTGTGCCCTATCATCCCTCCTTAAAGAGAGATTTTATTTTTAATTTTTCAGACTTTAAAGTCTCTTTAGCAACTTCTACTTTCTCTAGAGTGATAATAAATATTAACAAAAAGTAGAAGAAAAGCAGAATAAAGTATTAAGAGGTATGGTATCACTTACCAGCATCATGTTTCTCCAAATATTCTTCAATAGAAGAAAAAGGGGTTTGAGATGAAGTATAACTTTTTTTTCCTCTTTGAGAGTGGAAATTTAGACCACTTTAAGCCCTTTGCTTTTTGTTCAAGGTCACATTTTCCTTCTCATCATTATTGCTGGCTTTGGACTCAGTTGATTGTGGCTCCTATGTTTGTTCTTTAGCCTTTTTCAAAATAAGAAAATGTAAATAAAAAAAAGAATAGGTAAGATAAAAGATAAAAAATACTTAAGTTAGATTGGGTTGATTTAAATTGCCATAAGGATCTATAGCAAATCAATTTAGATTTGTTGAATTTAGAACAGGGTAGGCTTGAGTGGAGGAAGAGGATGGGAAAAGATTTTTTTGGACATCACGTTTAGAGATAGAATCTTCACCATCCTACATGTTTGTCAGATTAATATCAGCTTACTCTCCAAAAATAGCATCCGTCTCTTTAAAGTAAGAACATAAAGATTCAAGTTTATCATCTATGGATTTTATGCCCTTACTGATATCAATGTTGGTAATACCAAAACCAGTAGAAGATGAAAGAGTCTTTGACTTCTTGTACTTAACTTGGTAATGCTTGAAATGTTCATAAATCTGTTTAGGTAAAATATCTATCCTTCCCTTGGTCTTATTCTGTAATTCATTGGCCATTAGTAGATAACCATTATCTTTTGATGCAGGGGATCATCCTACTCAAGTTGCATTTTCAGTACCAAAAACAAGTATCATAGTTAGATTTAGTCTTTAGCCAATTGATAAGAATGATATAATCATATTTTTTAATTTAACTGTCTTTGATTTCTCGGCTGATTGGGGGAAAGAGGGAGTAGTGCAATTTGAAAAACAACTGGGGGAAGGCTGCCTTTGAGAATATCTATGATGAGAGGGCATGTTAAGATAATTGAAGATGAAAAGGAGAAAAAACAATCAGATTAGATAGCAAGGTGTTCTGAATGGAGAGAATAGACAGGATGAGATGAGAATGGGAGTGCGCAGCAAGGTAGAAGGAATATCCAGAGAGTAGTCAAAGATGTGGTTATGAATGAAAGTAGGCCATAATGTGGTCATGACAGAAAGTTTCTGACATTTGGTTATAAAAAATTGAGTAGAAAAATGTTGGATAAGAGGTCATCTTTGACATGTAAAATGTTGAATAACTCAATTATTAGAAAAAATAGTTGCTGAAGATAATTGGGGTATAAGGATTTTTATCTGAAATTAATTTAATTGTGGATCGGTCAACTTTGATACCCCCTAATATCTGTTTTATTTACTATATTACTTTATGATATATTCTAATTTTGAGTCTTCAGATCTTATATTTATTTTCTAATCATGAGTCCTTGTTTCTCCTTCTGGAGCTTTTACAGACTTCTGGACCCAATTAAAACCTTAGAAACTAAATAAAAAAATCTGTAAAAATTAGGGATGATAGAGCTAAATTTGGAGAACCTTTCCACAAATTATTGTAGCCTGTGCAGCCCTATTCACTAAGCTAAAACTAATTAAAGTTAAGTAATTTAGAAAAAATCAAAAGTATTTAAAAATACATAATAAAATACTTAAAAATATAAGATAAATAAGGAAAATTTCAATAAAATTCTTAAAGGTTATTGAGCCTCCTGAATTTCATTTACATGCATTTTTAAGCCCATAATATTGTTTCTTAACTTCAATTTAATTATTTCTATACACTTTATATGACCAATTTTCACCGCAAAACCAACAATTTTCTTTATAATAAAATTCTTCCAAAATTAAATAACCCTTCAAATATTCATAATAAATGTCCCATGATAAGGTTAAAGCAAATTTTACTACAACACTTAATATTATTAAAACTTATTATTGGAAATTTATTATGAATGATTAGAGGTTTATTTAATTCTAGATGAATTTTATTATAAAGAAAGTTGGTTGGTTTATTGCCATTATTGGTCAAAATAACTTGTCAGGGAAAAATATTTATTTTGTGGTCATGAAAAATAATTATGGGCTTAAGAATGAATGGAAATTAGACTTAGGAGGCTCAAGAAACTTTATTAAGTTTACTGGAATTTTTACTATTTTTCTTATATTTTTAATTATTTTATTAAGTATTTTTAAATATTTTTGATTTTTGTTAAATTACTCAACTTTAAGGATTTTTAACTTGGTGAAGAGGGCTGTGAAGACTACAAAGATTTGTTGAAATTTTCTTCATTTTTAGATTTATCATATCTGATTCTTATAGATCTTTCTATAAAGGTTTGAAGGTTTTAATTGAGTCTGGAGGTCTGTACAGACTCCAGAAAAGTCTGGAAAAACTCTGTACAAACTCCAGGAAACTCCAGACAGACTCTGGACAAGCTCTGGAAGGGAAAAGGAGGAACCTGACTAGACTATGCATATATAAGCTTTAGACTTGAAATCAGACCACACAGAGTACATAAAATTCATATACAGAGATTCATAACACATAACAACCATCATTTACATAACATTTTAAAAATTTTAATACTCCTATAAATGCAACAATTTTACATAACACTTCATTTATGTCTCACAAAAACTTATTTATATACACATATAGGGTATCATTAAAAAGTTCTCAAATC
Organism: Hemileia vastatrix; assembly: GCA_030280995.1. Lineage (NCBI taxonomy): Eukaryota > Fungi > Basidiomycota > Pucciniomycetes > Pucciniales > Zaghouaniaceae > Hemileia > Hemileia vastatrix. The sequence goes on from JASXTE010000001.1 coordinate 52,265,864, forward strand.
AAGGGACTCAATTTGAACATCTGTGCATAAAAATAAAAAATATATAAAAACATATAAATTCAATCATTTAAATGACTTTTTATTTGTACAAGTTTTGTTGCATTTCTTTATACTTTCTAAGAACACAGATTCCATTCATCTCAAAACCATTAAATATAATTGGCCATAAATTCATTCTCTTATAAAATATACATTTTAGCTTATATTATTGAGAACTATTATTTTTCTTAAAGAGACAGGGTTTTCTTAGGTTTATCCAACTCCCTTGGATTCTGCTTATATCAAGGCAACTGCAAGAGCCTTCTTAAACATTTCACTTTGTTTTTACCATGGCTCATTTCATCTCATATATCATTTGCTACACTTTCATATTTCCCACCTATTATTTCTTCCTATTCCTTCTCTTTTCACAATTGTTTCATCCTGCACAATATTATCCCCTCCTTATCTTGTGAAATGAGTCCAAACACCTCTTTTTACTTGAAAAAGTAACTTGCTAAATCTTGACTTCATGTCAAACTAAAGCCATTTTCTTGATTTCTAGCTTTAGAAATTCATTTCATATTACAAACTAAGGCTCTTCACTATATCTCAGCCATAATAGCAAACAAGATCATTTAAGAATCAAAAAAATGACTTGTTTGATGCGCAGTATTTTTAAATACAATGAAGATGAATATGTGATTTAAAGTTGATAAAAGAAAATGTGATAAATGGCATCCCATTAAATTTACTTGGATTGATGAAATTTCATGTCAAAATTAGATACTTTTTCCATCAGAAAATGTGATGGTAGTAGGTGAATTCCCATTAATTCAAAATAAATTACATAATGAAGCAAATTATTTTTATGATTGTATGTGTAAATAATTATTCATAATTATAAGAAACATTTGAAAAACTGAGTGTGAACTTGTCAGTGTTAGCTAGTATATAATTATGACTTAATAGTAAATATTAATGGTCCAATTACTTATTTATAAATGATTTAGTGGTTAAACCTCAGGGGAAGACTAATAAAATAGTTATTCTCAATATGAACTCACAATACTTGGATTTTGTGTGTGCTAGTGGTGGAAAATAGATAAATAATATATAGTTATAGCTTATATAAAGATAATATCAATTTATAAATGCTTTATCATATATTTATATATGATAATAATTGTTTAATAGTGTTTATTTGAATTGAAGCAAGTAAGTGATGTCCAATAACCCATCAAATTGTCCCTTACTTATACCAAAATCCACTGGAGTGCAAAGACCTTCAATCCAGATGATGTCACTACTATCCACAGAAATTAAAGCACTGTGACAGCCCAGCACCTCCCCATGGCGTCTAATTCAAGCAGTTTTAACACACAGACCTCCAGTAAGGACCCTCCATCATAATTAATGATATCATAAACCCATACCATAAATAGAAAAAATTGATAAAAGTGTTTACCATGAATAAATAGGTAAAATAACTTGTCCAAAGAGTATATAATGAAACCCAAAGCATATAAAGGAACCAAAAAAACTGTACAAGCCCGCAATAAAATCCTTAATAATCCATATTAACCCAGCAATCATATCCCAACCCACAAATCTGTGAAAATCCATCAAAAGAAGCAGATTAAGTTGCCCAAACTGGATATATGTGCCTGAAAAAGGTGTATATGCTTGTTTAGGCAATGTGAGTTCACTGAATACATCCATATGACCTAAAATAAGCAAAAAAATAAAGCCTATAGGCTTTTTAGCTGTCAAAACCCACTTATAGACCTATATATACATAATATAACTACATATTTCATTGAATATGAGGTTTATGCATACATATAAGTTTATGTATGTCTATAATTATTTAATATCACTTAATGTAAGTATATTATGACTCCATTACCACCATAATAAGTATCTTAAGTTTATGGATAAGCTATTTAAACTTCTATAAGTCATATAATATTGTAATAATTATATATATAAGCATTATAACCATATATATGAGTATTATTACCTTAATTTTAATTTATAAGATTAATGAAATTAAGTTTATCTTATTTTAAACATATGAATTAATCAATCCTAAGGATACCTAGGCTGACACTCTCTCACCCAAAAAAATAATAAAAAAATTAGAAGACATTTTAATTAATAAGTAAGGAGTGAATAAAAAAATAAATTTTAAATTTTCTATTATACATATACTGAATTTTAACAGTATTATTTGGTTTTAAATTTTTCCAAGAGATTTTTAATATCAGAGAATTCATTTTATAGAATCCACTGGTCTTATTCACTTGATTTATTTTTAATCCTAAATAGATACTCTACTCTCTTTTCTTTTGTAAGGTGTCTCTTTTTAAGTATCTTTTCAATTTCTGCTTTTTAAACTATTTTTTTCAGGTTGCTGTTTATGCCTTCATGATCTTCTAGTAAATAGAGCATTATCATTAGAATGGTATGGCTTTATAAGAGAAATAGGAAATACTGGATGTTTTCTATCATATTGTGCATATGGAATAACTTCAGCAGAATTGTTACCAACCATCTTTTTTACTACAAATGGTCCAATGAATGTATCTTTCAATTTAAAATTACCATTTAAATAAAAAATTAGTGTAGAAATAAGGACTTCACTACCCTCTTTGAATACTTTCTCTAAAAGGGCTTTATCCCATCTTTTCTTCTCATACTTAAATGCCTTAATTATACATTCTTGAGAATGCGTTCTGCATAATTGCTGCATATGAATAAAAGATTTTTTACCTGGATGGATATCCCATCTAGGTATTTATTAAGATTTTTAGCAGGGGTATTAGGTACATAAGCCAACCATAACTCAAATGGATTTTTTCCAGTGACAGAATGTACTGTACTATTGTATGCAAATTCTAAACCTGGGATAAGGGTTACCCAATCATGCATGAATTTGTCATTGTCTTTAAAGTCAAGACCTAAAGCACAATATATTCTTATCATATCTTTTAAGGTTTTTATCATGCTTTCTTCTAGCCCATCACTTTGTGGATGGTGTGCTGTAGAAAGTTTTAATTGTCACCCTAAAACATCCATAAGTGATGTCCAGAACTCAAAAGTAATTTTAGGATCTCTGTCTGAAACTATTGCTTTAGGGAATCCTGCTATAATTAAAATTTGTGTCCACCATAAAAAAGATAAGTCCTTTTCAGAAACCTCTTTGTGGGTAGGAATAAATATTCACATTTTTGTAAATCTATTTACAATTACCCAGCAGGGGCTATAACTCTTATGCCCTGCTATTGGACAACCTGTTACAAAGTCCATGTTAATTATTTCCTATGGAGCTTTTGGTTTCTCAATTCACTGTAACAAACCAGCTCTTTTTCCTGTTAATCTTTTAGATTTTTGAAAAGAATCACATTTCTCAACATATTTTTGAACATTGTCAGACATGTTAATCCACCAAGCTGTATTTTTTACTCTGGTTAATTTTTTATGGAAGTCAAAATGACCTGCTAGTATATCATCATGACATATACTTAAAATTAACTCCTTCATTGAAGAGGAAATTACAATTACATTACTTAATTATTTCATTCAATATATAAAACCATCATTAATGGAAAATTTTCCTTTTTCTAATGCTTCCCTATATTTTTGTGGTAATGTTTTTATTAAAAAACTCATTGAAGCATTAGATGGATCATTTAATATTGTAGTAAGTTTACTCAAGTCAGGATCTGAAGTATAATTATCAGGAATTGATTGCATAAATTCATCCTAAATATCTACAATATAAATGCCATAAATGTTAGTAATCTCTGTTTTAAGAACATAAGCAGTATTATCATCATTATTAGGTAAAGGTACTCTAGAAAAAGATCTAAATTAGAGTGTATATTTCCTGTTCTTTGTGTAATAGTCATCCGTCCTCTATATTCTTATACAGCTGATTGCCATCTAAACATATGTCTATTAGGAGTTTTTATGTTTAATAGTGACTTAACTGCACTAAAGTCAGTTATTAACTGGAATTTTTGGTTTTCAAGGTAATAATGTAGCTTTTCAAGAGCCCATACTACTTCCAAGCATTCAAGTTGAGTAGCACCATATTTCAGTTCACTACCTCTTAGTGTACATGAAATATAGCAAATTACTACTTCTGACATTTTCCCTTAAATAAGTTGTTTTTGATGCAAAGCAGAACCCAAACCAATAAAACTTGCATCAGTATACAATAAAAAAGGTAATGGGAAATCTGGTAATCTCAAGATAGGAGCTGTCATCAAACATACTTTTAACTTATCAAAAGCCTGTTTTCTTTCATTATTCCAAATGAAAGCTTCTGATTTATTTATAAGTGTGAAAAATGGTGCAGAAATTAATTGGCATTTCTTTATATATTGTCTATAATAACCACACATACCAAGAAAAGATTATACATCCTTTACATTTTGAGAAATTCCAATATTCTTGATTGCAGCCACCTTATTTTGATCTACACATATTTGTAAGCCAGATACAATATGACCAAGCACCTTTCAAGACTCAAGCCCAAATTTACATTTATTCAATGCAAGGGTTATTTTTTTTTCATCCATCTTCTGAAATACCTTCTTTAAATAAATTAAGTGTTCATCAAATGTCTTAGAGAACACTATTATGTAATCTATGTATACCATTAACCATGCCTCAATCATTTCATTATGGAATGTTATATCCATTAACTTCTGAAATACTGAATGTGCATTTTTTTGGTTTTAATGTCATCCTGAAATACTTATATATTTCCATATGTGTTTTTATCAACAAAAAGTTCTTTGAATTCTTTACAACAGAAATTTGATGGTACTCTTTATTTCTATTTAGGAAACTTATGTATTTAGCACCTATAAGGGTAGAATTTATAGTGGAAATCCTTTTAAAAGGGTAAATATGATCTGCTGTAAATGTATTCAATGCTCTATAATCACCGCACAGTCTTGCTTTATCTTTTTTATAAGAAATTAGCACTAGAGATTTTACACAATATTTTGGTGTATTTTCAACCTTTTCAATAATGTTCATGTTTACCAACAATCTAATATTATCATATATGTCTTCTCTCTTCATTAGTGAAGAAGGGTATGGTCTATTTATAAAACTAGCAGGAATATTATCAATTTCACAGGTTAAACTAATTTTCATCTCATGATCTTTTACAAGGCCAAGTTAATTGGTCCCATGTGAAAAATTCATTGGAAATGCTTTATTTAAGTTCAAGCTATTTTTATTCTCAGCTTCACTTATCTGAGTTCCAAATGATTCTTTAGAAATTTCTGTTTCCAGAAGTTCCATCTTATTGGATTCTCTTCCTTTGCAATGAATATATATGACTGACTCAATGTGTAAGACTGTGTTAAAAGAATTTATTTTAAATTTCCTTTTAACATTCATACCAATTGTAACATTATTATTAGCAGGGTCTAATTTCACACCAAGCTTTTTCAAAATTTTATTTCCAATAATAAAATAGCTACTACAATTAGTATTATCCATTACTACAAAGTCACAAGCCAACCTAAGATAACCATATTGATGTTTAAAGAGAACAGAAGCTTTGTATCTACCAATGGGGTGTAGTACTGATCCAGAAAACCTCTCTAGTTTTTACTTTGAAGGGGTTCAAGCTTTGCCTTATAATCAGTATCAATTTTTTGTAATGTATTTGCAGAAACAACAGAACCAGCAGCTCCTGTGTCCAATACTATATTTACATTTTCTCCAGAAATCATTGCTGGAACCATGATAGGTGTCATTTTTAAGTTATCAGCTTGTATATTCTTAATGATTTCAGCATCTTCAAAATTCATTAATGATATATCTGAGTCCATATTTAATATTGGATTTTTAAAGATGGACAAATCATCTTCCAACATACAGACCTCATTTTCATCACTATATGAGATATTAATGTCATAATCACTTGAATATATAATTTTTTCTGTTTCATTTTCAGATTATTGCTTATTTTCAACAATATTTTTATTTTTCTCACATTTTTGACCTTTTACCCAATGCTTATTACACTTATAATAAGTATTTGTCTCATACTTTTTAGGTACTACAGGTGCAGTTGTTATTTTCTGCTTTTTCTGCAGTGTCTTTGAACTCTGATTTTTCAAAGGTTCATTATTTTGTTTAAAAGTGGTGTACCTTGCTTCATACTTATGGTTTAATAATATTTCATTACAAATATTAATGAATTCAGAGTATTCATTAACCATTATTGTTCTAGCTACAACAATGTCTCTGACAGATATAGGTAATTTATATATTATTTTATCTTTCCATAAGTTAAAATTCATATTTGGCTCAATGGCTTTTAATATTTTATTTAAATTCATTGAAAATACCATAGGTTTTTCACCATTCAATGGATTATACCTTGTTTTCTCATATAGTCTTTGCTGAGTTAGTCTGGCTTTTGAACCTTCAAATTTTTTTCAATCAGGTGTTTCCATTCAGCTCAAGAGTAATCTTTAACTTTACTTAATTCAGCTTCAAACCATAATAAAGTAACATCCTTAAATAATGAAATTAGTTTTGAAGTTATTTCTTCATCTGGTAACTTATATGAGAATTTTAAATTATCAATTCTTTGAATAAAATTCTTCCAATAAGAGCTAGCTTCCCCATCATAAGTTGGGTATTGATCTATCTTAGGCCAGCTCTTCTGATTGGATTTTATTTCACTTATCTTAGGTAAATTCAACAACTTATTTACTCTTGATAAATTGTCTTGTATTTCCTCCTGTACAGATTTGTGACTTACATTTTCAGACTTGAGACTTCCACCAGTTGTTTTTACTTGTGGTGGCATTGGGAATGATTTAGATTCATTCTTGTAAATGAAAGGATTATTATTTTACTTTGTGTACTTATGATTATCCTGATTTGTTAGTAGATAGGCAGTTTCAATCTCAACCTTAGTTAATCTTTGTAACAAATGAGGACACTCTGATTTTTTTGAGCAAAAGATAGCTTTTTTCTTGATTCATACTTAAATAAATGTGCTTCATACAATTTTTCTAGCTCATAGAATTTTTTTGAAAGTTCAATATATTTATTACTTAAAGAATCATATTTAAGAGTTAGAGCCAAGTGTTCTTTCTCTAATTCTTTATTTCTTGTTGCCAGTCAAGAAATATTCAATTTCAAGGAAAAAATTGTCTCACTTGTGAGCTTAATTGTTTTCTCCTCACACTCAGTCATTCTATTCCATAATGCTGAAACAACTTTATGAACAGTTGGATTATTATTAAAATATTCCACATCTTCCTTCTCACATTCTTCACTATTTTGTGAAGCTCTCAACTCACTAATAAGTGGTGGAAACTGAGGGTTAACTGTATTATTTTCGTGAATAGTACTATTTTAATTAAAAAAAGATAAATCAGGTATATCTACATCAAAACCTAATTTTCTTAAGTCTTCCTCAATTTTCTGAACAGATTTCACATCAATTATTTTACCTGCAATGTAATCATCAGTATTTTGTGCAATCTGAGAAGTTAATCTACTTACCATGAGATAGGAGCAAGTCCTGACTTTTGGAACTTTTGCTTTGCCCTGTAAGGATGATATGAGGCTGTCTGATGATGAGGTGGATCCCTGTTGCAATTGTGGCTTTCCCACTCCTAATGGAACCAATCCCACTTCCATTTCTCCACCAAGATCTTGTCCTGGGACTGAGCTGATCCTCCTTGGATAGGGGTTGTTGGTTTAGCTGTACTCCCTTCAGCTCTTCCAAAGTTTTTTTTAGTTGCTGGAATCCTACCCTGAAGTTGTTTTCCACCTTTTCTACTTCCTTTATTATAGAAGATTTGGACTCCTCTAGTTTAAGAACCTGTTTTTCCAGATGGCACCATTGATCCTGAAGAGGAGGTAAGGTATTTTTTATATTCATATTTTTTAATAAGGCTTCCTTTTCTTCTAAGCTCATTGCTTCTGGCTGTGGGTAGGTCTGCCCTTCCATAGTGATGTCCTGGTACTGTGTTTTAAGCTTTAGACCTGGTTTTAAAAGCAGGTTTATCATTTAAATTGTCCTGTGGAGCACTAATTATGACTTAAATAACTATTCTTCACATCTAAAAAAGAGAAAACCTGTATTTTAATTAGTAGACAAAAAATATTAGCAATATAAATACTAATAAAAGTGCTGGAGCTTACCCTGAATTTATATTTTAATTTATTAAATAAAACATGAGAAGATTTGAAAAATCTGTTAAAAATTAAATAATAAGTTTAATTAGACATTTATGAGAGTGAATAAGTAGCTTACCAAGCTTTAAACAAATACAAATTTTATTGGGTGTTATATTTGTGACCAAATACCAAGTAAAATTGGGTTTATATTGGGTACAGTTACTACTGTAAATACCTAATTTTTATTATAAAAAATTAGTGCAATTATTTAAGGGATCTTTTCTGAAATCATTAAATCTGAGTTATGATAGCCCACCTATGTGCTGCAGACCCAAATATTTGGTTTGTATGAGATATACTAGAGTAATAGTCACCTCCTAAAGCTTATACTAAATAATAAGGAATAATTAAAGAAAGACCCCCAATTGTCAGTGTATGCTAGTGTCTACCTAGGTATCTCCAGGACTGAGTAATTCTTATGTTTAAAATAAGATAACCTTAAATACATTAAGCTTATATCTTAAAAATAAGGTTAAAACACTTATATATATGTTTATAATAAACATATATATAATGATTACACTATTATATAACTTATAGTAGTTTAAATAGCTTATCCATAGCCTAATAATACTTTTTAAGGTGTTAATGGAGTCATAATATACTTATCTTAAGTGATATTAAGTATTTATTGACATACATAAGCTTATATGTATACATAAATCTCATATTCAGTGAAATATGCAGTATATTATGTATATTTAGGTCTATAAGTGGGTTTTTGGCCTCTTAATAGCCCATAACCTTTGTTTTTCAGCTTATTTTAGGTCATATGGACGTATTCAGTGGATTAACAATGCCTAAAGAGGCATATACATCTATTTCAGGCGCATGTACTCAGTTTGGACAACTTAATCTGTTTCCTTGGATGGATATTCACGGATTTATGGGTTGGGAGGTCATTTCTGGGTTAATATGGATTCTTGGAGATGTTGTTGGGGGCTTTGACATTCAATTTGTTTTATTTTATTCCTTTTGGATTAGTTATTTTACCTGTTTCTTTATGGTATCCACTTTTATCTGGTTTTCTATTTATGGTATGGGTCTGTGTTATCATTAATTGTGATGGAGGGTCCTTACTGGAGGTCTGGGTGTTGAATCTTCTTGAAGTTGAAGCCACGGTGTGGTAGCCTAAAGTTTAGTATGGCACCTAAGTACGTAAATGGAGTTATTACGGCGTGCGAGATTGGCGTTATTATTTTTTATAAAAGGGTTTTATTTAATTTATTTGAGTTTTAAATATGAAGAAATTGGTCAAGAGCAAATGTCTACGCGAAAACAATTTATTTTACGGAGAAAACTTATTTTTACGGTCTGAAGAGTTTATAAGTATCAAGTCGAGTCATTCAAGAACCTTGGGAAATTTTCCCAGAATTTTTACTATTTTTATTATATTTTTAAATGAATTTTAAAGTTTTATAGAAATATTTACGTTTTTAGAAATTACTTAACTTTGATGAATTTTCACGGGGTGATTAGAGCTGCTCAGACTACGAGAATTAGTTTGGAATGTAAAGGGGAAGTGGCTCTATCATGTGTAATTTTTCTAGATTTTTTTTTATAGTTTTAAAGGTTCTAATTGAGTCCGCTTGGACTCCGTACGGACTCCGTACGGGCTCCGGATTGACTCTGGGAGAGCTCTGGAGGGGAAAGCTTAGGCACGTGACTAGGAATACTTAAGCGCCTCTCAAACTCGAAATTGAAGGGGGGGATACATCATACAGCTTAATCATTAACCACCACAGTCTCATTTTTTATTACTCAACAAATTAAATAAATTGTAATACCCTTATAACTTTATATTTTATATATAAAATTTTAGAAATACTACTCAACAATTTAAATCACACTTCATACAGGGTATCTTTAGAAAGGTCTTCATCACTGGGACTTGATTATTTCTGTCTCATAAAAACTCAAATTATAATAAAAACATAAAAGTCAATCTTTACAGATCTTTCACTGGTACACCTTAATTGTTGTTATCAGTATTTCTTTTCTCAACAGCCACTTTTATTTAAATCTCAATAAGCGTTAAACATATCAGAGTTTCATTATTTTTATCAATTAGATCCAAGTAGACTGGTTAGCTTAGTGATTTAGAATTCCCATTTTGTTATTTTATTGGAAGGACGGGGTTTTCAGCTAAATCCACATATCTCCTCCGGATTCTGCTTACAGCAAGGCGACTTTAAGAGTTTACCTTACCATAACGGGGAGGTGATGGGCCCTCACAGTGCTGTAATTTCCGGGGATAGCAGTGACATCATCTGCATTGAAGGTCTGTGCACTCCAGTGGATTTTGGTATAAGTAAGGGAGGATTTTGACGGTTATTAGACATCACTTACTTACTAAAATTCAATTAAGCATTTAAATACAATTATTATCACTCAGAAATATATTATAAAGCCTTTATAAATTTATATTATCATTATATAAGCTATAACTATATTCTATTTATCTATTTTCCACCACTAGCACGCATTTAAATCCAAGTATTGTGAGTTTTATTTGAGTCTAACTATTTTATTAATCTTCCCCTGAGGTTTAATCACTACATAATCTATAAATAATTAGTATTACCATCATTAAATACTATTAAATCATACTTATATCCTAGATACATTGACAATTTGGAGACTTTCCTTGATTATTATAGATTATTAGATATAAGCCTTGGAACATGATTTTTACTTTAGTATAGCTCAAAAAAACCAAATATTTGGGTCTGCTGCACGTTAGTGGGTCATAATAACTCAGTGATTGTGGAAAAGAACCCTTATAATAATTGTACTAATTTTTTATAATAAAAATTAGGTATTTACACTGGTAACTGTACCCAATATAAACCCAATTTCACTTGGTATTTGGTCACCAATATAACACCCAATTATATTTTTATTTTGTTAAAGCTTGGTAAGCTATTTATTTACCCTCATAAAGGTCTAGTTAAACTTATTATTTTATTTTTAACAGATTTTTTTGAATTTTTCATATATTTTATTTGAATAAATAAAGATATAAATTCAGGATAAGCTCCAGAGCTTTTATTAGGAATTGTATTGCTAATAATTCTTATCTACTAATTATCATATAGGTTTTCTCTTTTGTAGAGGTAAAATATTGTTATTCTTATCAATATAAGTGCTCCCCAGGACAATGTAAGTGAAAAGCCTGCTTATAATCCCAGGTCTAAAGCTAATAAAAAATTGCTCCAGGACATAACCATGGAGGGTCAATCATACCCCCAGCCCGAGCAAATGAGTATAGAGGAAAAAGACACCCTCTTAAAAAAGATTACAATAAAAAAGACATCTCCTCCTCTGCAGGATAAACTGTCCAATCTTGCAAAACAGGTCCTGAAGTTGGAGGAATCAAAGTCTCTCATGCTGAAGGAAGTAGAGCAATTGCAGAACAATTGCAAGGTAGGATTCCAACAGATGAATCAAACCTTGGCAGAGATAAGGGGAGGCCAGCCAAGTCAGAAAGCCCCTACCCCAGGAGGGTCACATCATTCCCAGGAGAAAATCCTGGTAGACAAATGGAAGTGGGATTGGTTCCATCAGTAATGGTCCAGTCACAGCTGCAACAGGGATCCTCCTCCTCATCAGACTTCTTCAGTTCACCCCTACAAAGGAAAACAAAAGCGCCAAAATTCAGGACTGGCACAAATTGCATGGTAAGTAGATTAACCTCTCAGATTGAACACAATACTGATGATTACATTATAGGTAATATTATTGATGTCAAATCTGTACAGAGAATTGAGGAGGACTTAAGAAAATTAGGTTTTGATATAGATACACCTGACTTGTCTTTTGTAAACAACAACAGTACTATTCATAATAATAATACAGTTAATCCTCAGTTGCCACCACTTACTAGTGAGATGAGAAGTTTACAAGATTGTGAGAGAATTTAAAAGGAAGACATGGAGTATTTTAACAATAATCCAACTGTCCATAGAATTTATTCAGCATTGTGGAATAGAATGACTGATTGTGAGGAACAGACAGTTAAGATCACAAGTGAAACAATATCATCCTTAACATTGAACGTTTCTCAACTAGAAACACAAAATAAAGAATCAAAGAATGACCATCTGTCTCTAACTCTTAAGTATGTTTCATTGAGTAATAAATATAGTGAACTTTCACACAAATTCTGTGAGTTAGAAAAGCTGTATGAAGAACACTTATTGAAAAGTGAATCAAGAGCTAAGTTATCTTTTGCCCAGACAAATCAAAGTGTCTCTGAGCTGCTACAAAGATTGACTAGAATTGAGATTGAAACTACCAATCTACTAATGAATCAGGATAATCATAAGTATACTCAGTATAATTATAATCCTATCATTGGCAAAAGTGAATCTCATTCCTTCCCTATACCAACACAACTAAAACCATCTAGTGGTAGTGTCAAATCTGAAAATGTATATCACAAATCCGTAAAGGAGGAGATACAAGACTATTTATCAAGAGTTAATGAGTGATTGAATTTACCTAAGATTAGTGAAATAAACTCCAATCAGAAGAACTGGCTTAAGATAGATCAGTACCCAACTTATGATTGGGAAGCCAGCTCTTATTGGCAACATTTTATTCAAAGAATTGACAACTTGAAATTCTCATATATGTTACCAGATGAAGAAATAACATCAAAATTAATTTCTTTGTTTAAGGATGTTGCTTTATTATGGTTTGAAGCTGTCTTGAATGAGGTTAAAGATTACTCTTGGGTTGAATGGAAACAACTAATTGAAAAACAATTTGGAGGTTCTAAATTCAGACTCACTCAGCAGAGATTATATGAGAAAAAAAGGTATTATTCTTTTGAATGGTGACAAACCTATTGTATTTTTAATGAATTTAAATAAAATATTAAAAGCCATTGAGCCTAACATGGATTTTAACTTATGGAAAGATAAGATAATATTTAAATTACCTATATCTGTCAGAGACATTGTTGTAGCTAGAACAATTAATGTTATTGAATATTCTGACTTTATTAATATTTGTAATGAAATATTGTTAAACCATAAGTATGAAGGAAGGTATTCCACTTATAAACAAAATATTGAACCTGTTAAAAATCAGAATTCAAAAACACTTCAGGAGAGGCAGAAAAAACCTACTGCACCTGTAGTACCTAAAAAGTATGAAACTAATACTTGTTATAAGTGTAACAAACCTTCGTTGAAAGGTCACAAATGTGAGAAGAATATAAATATTGTTGAAAATCAACGTGAATCTGAAATTGAAACAGAGAAAAGTAAAGATTCAAGTGATTATGACAGTAATATCTCATATAGTGATGAAAATGAAGTCTATATGTGGGAAGATGATTTGTCCATCTTTGACTATCCATTATTTAATATGGACTCAAAGAATCTATAATGAATTTTGAGGATTCTGAAATCATTAAAGATATACAAGCTGATAACTTAAAAATGACACCTATCACGGTTCCAGCTATCATTTCTGGTGAAAATGTTAATGTAGTATTGGACACATGAGCTTCTGGTTCTGTTTTTTCTACTAATACATTACAAAAAATTGATAGTGAATATAATTCTAAGCTTTAACCCCTTTAAAGTAAAAATTGGAGAGGTTTTGCATCAGTACTACACCCCATCTATAGATACAAAGCTGCTTTTTTCTTTAAACATCAACATGGTTATGTAAGACTAACTTGTGACTTTGTAGTAATAGATAATACTAACTGTAGTAACTGTTTTATCATTGGAAATGATATTCTGACTAAGTTTGGTGTGAAATTAGACCCTGCTAATAACAATTTTACAATTGGAATGAATGGTAAAATTAAATTTAAAATAAGTTCTTTTAACACAGTCTTACATATTGAGTCATTAACAAATATTCCATGCAAAGGAAGAGAATCCAATGAGATGGAACTTCTGGAAACAGAAATTTCTAAAGCATCTTTTGACACTCAGATAAGTGAAGCTTAGAAAAATAATATTTTGGACTTAATTAAAGCATTTCCAATGGCTTTTGCACATGGTACAAATGAACTTGGCCTTGTAAAAGATTATGAGATGAAAATCAGTTTAACCTGTGATATGGATAATATTCTTGCTAGTCTTAAAAAGAAATCATATCCTGCTTCACCAATGAAGAGGAAAGACATAGAGGATAATATTAAGATGTTATTAAAAATGAACATTTTTGAGAAGGTTGAAACTACACCAAAATATTGTGTAATATCACCAGTGCTTATTTCTTGTGAACAATATAAAGCAAGATTGTGTGGTGATTATAGAGCATTAAATACATTTACAGTAGATGATATTTATCCCTTGCCAAGGATTGCCTCTATACATGCTACCCTTAAAGGTGCTAAGTATATAAGTTGCTTAGATGGAAATAAAGGGTACCATCAAATACTTGTTAAAAGGAATTCACAGAACTTTTTGTTGAAAACAACACACATGGGAATTTATAAATATGTCAGGATATCATTTGGACCAAAAAATGCTCCATCAGTATTTCAGAAGTTAATGGATATAACATTCTATAATGAAATGATTGAGGGATGGTTAATGGTATACATTGATGACATAATAGTGTTCTCTAAGACATATGATGAACACTTAATCTATTTAAAGAAGGTATTTCAGAAAATGGATGAAATAAAAATGACCCTTGCATTGAAAAAATGTAAATTTGGGTTTGAGCCTTTAATAGTGCTTGGTCATATTGTATCTGGCTTACAAATATGTGTAGACCAAAATAAGGTGGCTGCAATCAAGAATATTGGCATATCTCAAAATTTAAATTATGTACAATTGTATCTTGGTATGTGTGGTTATTATAGACAATATTTAAAGAACTACCAATTAATTGCTGCACCATTGACCACACTGATAAAGAAATCAGAAGCTTTCATTTGGAATAATGAAAGAAAACAGGCTTTTAATAAGTTGAAAGAATGTCTGATGACAGCTCCTATCTTAGGATTACCAGATTTCCAATTACCTTTTGTATTATATACAGATGCAAGGTTTATTGGTCTGGGTGCTGCTTTGCATCAAAAACAACTTATTGAAGGAAAAATGTCAGAAGTAGTAATTTGATATATTTCACGCACTCTAAGAAGTAGTGAATTAAAATATTGTGCTACTCAAATTGATTGTTTGGAAGTAGTATGGGCTCTTGAGAAGCTATATTATTACCTGGAAGACCAAAAATTTGAGTTGATAACTAACTGTAGTGCAGTTAAGTCACTCTTAAACATGAAAACTCCTAATAGACACATGTTTAGATGGCAATTAGCTGTACAAGAATACAAAGGACGTATGACTATTAAACATAGATCAGGAACCTTACACTCTAATGTAGACTGTTATCTAGAGTACCTCTGCCTAATAATGATGATAATCCTGTTTATGTTCCTGAGTCTAAGATTATTAACATTTATGGCATTTATATTGTAGATCTTGAGGATGAATTTATGCAATCAATTCTAGACATGTATGCTTCAGATCCTGACTTGAGTAAACTCACTACAATATTAAATGATCCGTCTAATGCCTCAATGAATGTTTTAATAAAAACATTACCAAATAAGTATAAGGAGGCATTAGAAAAGGGAAAATTTTCCATTGAGGATGGTTTTATATATTACAGGAAAAAATTAAGTAATTTAATTGTAATTTCCCCTTCAATGAAGAAGTTAATGTTAAGTATATGTCTTGATGATATCTTAGCAGGTCATTTTGACTACCATAAAACATTAACCAGAGTAAAAAACACAGCTTGGTGGATAAACATGTCTGAGGATTTTCAAAAATATGTTGAGACGTGTGATTCTTGTCAAAAATCTAAAAGATTAACAAGAAAAAGAGATGGTTTATTACAATAAATTGAGAAACCAAAAGCTCCATGGGAAATAATTAACACGGACTTTGTAACATGTTTGCCAATAGCAGGGCATAAGAGTTATAACTCCTGCTGGGTAATTGTAGATAGATTTACAAAAATGTGCAAATTTATTTCTACCCACAAAGAGGTTTCTTCAAAGAACTTCGCTTTTTTATGGTGGACAAAAAATTTAAATATAGCAGGTTTTCCCAAAGAAAGAGTCTCAGACAGAGATCCTAAATTTACTTCTGAGTTCTGGACATCACTTATGGATGTTTCAGGGTGTCAATTAAAACTTTCTACAGCACACCATCCACAAACTGATGGGGTAGCAGAAAGAATGATACAAACTTTAGAAGATATGATAAGAAGATATTGTGCTTTTGGTCTTAATTTTAAAGACAATGACAAATTCACACATGATTGTGTAACCCTTATCCCAGGTTTAGAATTTGCATACAATAGTACAATACATTTTGTCACTGGCAAACAGCCATTTAAGTTATGGTTGGGTTATGTACCTAATACCCCTGCTAAAACTCTTAATAAATTACCTAGATTTTATATCCATCCAGGTACTAAGTCTTTTCTTCATATGCAAGAATTATGCAGAAAACATGCTCAAGAATATATAAATAAGGTGTTTGAGTATGAGAAGAAAAGATGGGATAAAACCCATAAAGAAAAAATTTTTAAAGAGGGTGATGAAGTCCTTATTTCTACACTACATTTCAATTTAAATGGTAATTTTAAATTGAAGGATCCATTCATTGGACCATTTGTAGTTAAAAAGGTGGTTGGCAACAATGCTGTTCAGGTTATTCTATATGCACCATATGATAGAAAAAATCCAGTATTTCCTATTTCTCTTATAAAATTATACCATTCTAATGATACTTCTCTATTTCCAAGAAGATCAGGAAGGCATAAACAGCAACCTGAAGAAATAGTTGAAAAGGCAGAAATTGAAAAGAAACTTAAAAAGACACACCTTACTAAAGAAAAGGGAGTTGAGTATCTATTAAGATTTAAAAATAAATCAAGTGAATATGACCACTGGATTCCAGAAAAGGAAATCTCTGATCTTAAAAATCTCTTGAAAAAATTTAAATCAAAATAATACTGTTTTTTCAGTATATGTATTATAGAAAATTTAAAATTTTTCTATTCACTCCTTACTTTTAATTATAATGTCTTAACATTTTTTTATTGTTTTTTTGGGTGAGGGAGTGTTAGCCTAGGTATCTCCAGGACTGAGTAATTCTTATGTTTAAAATAAGATAACCTTAAATACATTAAGCTTATATCTTAAAAATAAGGTTAAAACACTTATATATATGTTTATAATAAATATATATATAATTATTACACTATTATATAACTAATAGTAGTTTAAATAGCTTATCCATTGCATAATAATACTTTTTAAGGTGTTAATGGAGTCATAATATACTTATCTTAAGTGATATTAAGTATTTATTGACATACATAAGCTTATATGTATACATAAACCTCATATTCAGTGAAATATGCAGTATATTATGTATATTTAGGTCTATAAGTGGGTTTTTAGCCTCTTAATAGACTATAACCTTTGTTTGTATGCTTATTTTAGCTCATATGAACGTATTCAGTGGATTCTCAAAGCCTACAGAAGCATATACATCTATTTCAGGCGAATGTACTCAGTTTGGACAACTTAATCTGTTTCTTTGGATGGATATTCACAGATTTATGGGTTGGGAGGTCATTGCTGGGTTAATATGGATTCTTGGGGATGTTATTGGGGGCTTGGACATTTAATTTGTTTCTTTATATGCTTTGGGTTTCATTTTATTCCTTTTGGATTAGTTATTTTACATGTTTCTTTATGGTATCCGCTTTTATCTGGATTTTCTATTTATGGTATGGGTCTGTGTTATCATTAATTGTGATTGAGGGTCCTTTCTGGAGGTCTGGGTGTTGAAACTGCTTGAAGTGGACGCCACAAGGAGGTGATGGGCCCTCACAGTGCTGTAATTGCCAGGGATAGCAATGACATCATCTGGATTGAAGAGCTGTGCACTCCAGTGGATTTTGGTATAAGTAAGGGAGGATTTTGACAGTTATTAGACATCACTTTATTACTACAATTGAATTAAACATTTAAATACAATTATTATCATTTAGAAATATAATATAAAGCCTTTATAAATTGATATTATCATTATATAAGCTATAAATATATTCTGTTTATCTATTTTCCACCACTAGCACGCATTTAAATCCAAGTATTGTGAGTTTTATTTGAGTATAACTATTTTATTATTCTTCCCCTGAGTTTTAATCACTAAATCATCTATAAATAAGTAGTAGGACCATTAATAAATACTATTAAATCATACTTATATCCTAGATACACTGACAGCTAGTATCTAAGTATTATTTAATAGTAAATATTAATGGCCCAATAGCTAATTGATAAATTATTTAGTGGTTAAACCTCAGGGGAAGACTAATAAAATAGTTATTCTCAATATCAACTCACAATACTGGAATTTTGTGTGTGCTAGTGGTGGAAAATAGATAAATAAAATATAGTTATAGCTTATATAGATATAATATCAATTTATAAATGCTTTATAATATATTAATATATGATAACAATTATTTTATAATGTTTATTTGAATCTTAGTAAGTAAGTGATATCCAATAGCCCATCAAATTGTCCCTTACTTATACCAAAATCCACTGGAGTGCACAGACCTTCAATCCAGATGATGTCACTGCTCTCCCCAGAAATTAAAGCACTGTGATGGCTCAGCACCTCCCCATGGCATCCAATTCAAGCAGTTTTAACACACAGACCTCCAGAAAGGACCCACCATCACAATTAATGATATCATAAACCCATACCATAAATAGAAAAAATAGATAGATAAAAGGATATACCATAAAGAAATAGGTAAAATAACTCACCCAAAGAGTATATAATTGGACCCAAAGCATATAAAGGAACCAAATCAACTTTCCAAGCCCTTAATAACATCCCCAAGCATTGATATTAACCCAGTAATTATATCCCAACCCATAAATCCATGAAAATCCATCAAAGGAAGCAGATTAAGTTGTCCAAACTGGATATACACGCCTGAAAAAGGTGTATATGCTTTTTTAGGCAATGTGATTCCACTGAATATGTCTATATTACCTAAAATAAGTAAAAAATAAAGCCTATAGGCTTTTTGGAGGTTAAAACCTGCTTTTAGACCTATATATATATAATATAACTACATATTTCATTGAATATGAGGTTTATGCATACATATAATCTTATGTATGTCTACAATTATTTAATATCACTTAAGACAAGTATATTATGACTTTATCACCACCTTAATAAGTTTTATAAGTTTATGGATAAGCTATTTAAACTTCTATAAGTCATATAATATTGTAATAATTATATATATAAAGATTATAACCATATATATAAGTATTATAACCTTGATTTTAACTTATAAGCTTAATTCAATTAAGTTTATCTTATTTTAAAAATAAAAATTACTCAGTCCTTGGGATACCTAGGCTGACAGAACTGCTCATTCTTATGGGGCTGATAACTTCAGTTCTTGATTACTGTAATTATGAAGAGGGAGAAGGGTAATATGAAATAAGGATATAGAATAATTAAATCAGGGATAGCTTGTGCAAAAAGGCTACCTGAGTTTTTTAAAAACCAGGAGTATTGGAAGTAAAAAATGTTCGTGTGAAAAATTGTACTAGTGGGTGTAAAGTGAGGGGCAAAGTCAGGAGTCAACCACTCACTGCTTTTATGGCAAAAAAATCACTATTTTCAAATCAGTAAAAATGTTATTTTAAACTGAAAATATCACAATATCAAATTAGTATTTTTGCTAATTAGAAAGCAGCAATGTTGCTACAAAAGTGACACAAGGATAGTAGAGACCTTTAAATTCAAATTGAATACTATTCTGCACACTTTAAGAAATGTGGCAATTAGCCTAATTTTTTAATTTCACACAGCACTTGCTAATTTAGTTTTTCAAGCACAATTGTACATGCACTGAGTCCTTCCCCATTTTTTCTCAATTATAGTGTTTTTTTATTTTGCTTTCATGGGCTATGAATGAGAAAAATATTGACATTAAATCTTAATATAATAAAAAATCAAACACAATATTTTTTAAGTGTTTCAGAGTAAAAAATCTACTGGAGAATTTACTTTGGAACTAGGAAAAATAAAATAAAAGAAAGAAAAAAACATTTGCAGCTCATTTTTCATTTCAGAAATAAAGAAGGGGGGAATTAATGACACCAAAAAGAAGGGAATGAGGCAGACAAGGAGGGATAATATGGGAGTTTGTAAAAGATAATTTTTATTATTTTTATTAATATTATTTTTTATTTATTTTTTTTAAAGAATATTATAAAAATAAATTTAACAGTTCAAGGTGATTCAAAAATTAATTTGGTGTGTTCATAATTTTGATTTTTTTTTTTTTTTTGGAATAATTTTTCTGATACAAAAATTTTTTTTTGGTTTAAATTTTTGATTATAATTTATTTATATCATTTTCTTTTAAAGTACTTTAGTTGGTATTTTTAGCACCTAATAACTTTAAAATTAATTTTTTGGAAATAATTTTACTTCTATTTTATTTTATTTTATTTTATTTTATTTTATTTTTGTTTCAATTTTTTTTTCAAGGAAAGTTTTTGTAATTGATTTCTTTTCATAAAACAATTATTTGGATTAATTTTTATCTATAAAATTCTTAAGGTTGAATAATCAAAATAAATTTTGTGAATTTTATTATTTTGCCATTTTATTTTTTTGGTTTTTGAAAAAAAAATTTCTTTGTTCAGAGAAAAATGTCTATTTTGTCATAATCACCTCTTACTTCTCTATCATCATCCTCTTTATCATCTTTATCATCTTTTTCAAATTCAACTTCATTTCAATCATCATCCAATTGTTCAGAGAAAAATTTCTATTTTGTCATAATCACCTCTTACTTCTCTATCATCATCCTCTTTATCATCTTTATCATCTTTTTCAAATTCAACTTCATTTCAATCATCATCCAATTGTTCAGAGAAAAAAATGTCTATTTTGTCATAATCACCTCTTACTTCTCTATCATCATCCTCTTTATCATCTTTATTATCTTTTTCAAATTCAACTTCATTTAAATCATCATCCACTTGTTCAGAGAAAAAAAAGGCTATTTCTTCAGAATCACCCCTTACTTCTCTATTATAATCCTCATCATCATCCTCTTTATCATCTTTATCATCTTTTTCAAATTCAACTTCATTTCAATCATCATCCAAAAAATCAAAAAAATAATGATGTTCATAGTCAGCAGAATAAAAGAAATTTAATAAAGAAAATTCATTTGGATTGTTTATTTGGCCATATATTAATTATCGGGTACTACAAAACTTGAGTGGATGAAAAAAATTCTTATCCAATTGAATTACCAGAAGATTTAAAATATTTAACTGAATCAGGAGATGATGAAATTAAAGCAGTTTTCAGTAATTCTTTTAAACCTAAATTTATTTATGAAAATCATTCTTTTAATGGTTCAATAGATGAAACCTTTAATCAACTATTGGATCTCATAATAACACTATATTAAATGGCTTTGGATTTTTACCATTAAGAAAAAAAAATTTGTTGGGTGGTATTATGATTGGATTGTTTCAGAGACCAGGATTTTTCAAAAGCTATTCTCTTGGTATGTCTAATAATATAAGTTTCTTTCTTAAAATCATGTAACTAATTTTATTTCCATAGGCATCTATTCTTTACTTAATAATTTATCTAAAGCTGAAAAAGATGACAGTTTTTTCTTATGGGACACCTTACCTTCTTTCAATACTTTTATTGCTCTTTGCCTCAAAAAACTCTGTAATAAAGCTTTTGAAAATAATAAACAACTTTCTACCAAAGTTGGAATACTGAATTGGTGCGACTCCAAATGGGTAGAAATTAGCAACCAATATCTTTTTTTTTTAAATGTTATTATTACTCATTCAGGATTCCACAATAAGATTCATATCAATAGGAATGATACCAATTATCTTACTTTTGGAATTTCCTCATATATCAATCCGATAACTGGACAACCTTTTCCTTCCCCAGCTAAAATAAAAGGTCATGGGTTATACTTTACAGATCACAACTGTATAGTTGATTTTGGATTGGGAACTGGAATCATAGAAACTATTTGGAACTCTTCTAAGGATAATCACCAAACAAGAATAGCTCCCCCGGGTTTGGAATCTTGTCATGATTTTTATCGGCCAGTTTTCTAGAAGAAGGGTAAAAAAGGAGAGGAAACAGAGGAGGAAAAAGGTAATGTAAATTGGAATTATGTTAAATAATAAAATAATATAATTATTTTAAAAGAGAGGCAACGAGTAGATTTTTAGGGACTTTATACGACAGTGATGTTTAATAAATTCTAATATAAGTATTTAATAAGTAGTTATTTTCAATGCGCAGCTGACACTATTAATTATTATTAGACCTATTGAAACCTGAAATTATTTATATAAAATTTTAATTAGATTTATAATACTAATAAAAATGATAATAAACGTGTATATATTAAAAATATGTTCAAGTTGAGTGTAAAGTCAGTGATGCAGCTACAGGGGGTAATCCAAAGCCTTTTATAGGCAAGGGACCCTCTGAAACGTAACCATATAGTAATTACAAAAAATTAAAAAAATGAAACAAGAATATAAAAGAAGAGAACTAAACATAGAGATTGAGAGAAAAACATGAGATAATAAACTAAACCCGTGAGTAATTAGCCATTTTTCCCACCATAAATTCCCAAAACAATTAATTAAAATAATTAGTAACCAAGTAAGTTTAAAAAATGAGAACAGTTAGTAAAATAACCCAAAACAGTTATTACAGTGAGATTTAAAGGGTTTAAGTAAAACAAATAGAATTATTTTCACGCCAAAAATTCATGTAATCAATTCAATCCAGTTTAAAGCAATTTTAATTAATTGTTTTAACTATGTAACTAATTTAATAATTAGTTTAAATGAAACATATAATTAATTTAATGATATTTGTAATTTAAAGTGGGGATTTTAATACTATATAATTAAATAAGTGTTATAATTTATTTAATAATTTTTCTGACACAATTAAGGGTCAAAAAAGCACCCAATATTATTGTTTAATAATATATGAAAAGTTTTATTTAATATATAAATTTAATTAATTAATTTAATTACATTATAAGTCAATTTTACACATATAATTATAATATATGTTTGTAATTAATTATTAATTTATAATTATTATATACATAAAAATGCGCCATTATTTGTAGGATATAAAATATATTATGCTTAATTTAAATGTATAAATAATTTATATAACAATAAAGTTAATATAACACTTATATTTAATAAGATATGTATATAATTTTATTATGCAATAAAATATTAATTTATATACATCAAATGCAATTCTTACGCCCTCTTTAAGGTCCAATAAATCAACATATCATTTACTGGGCTCCTGGTATAGCCTGGCTGACAATTTTACTCATTTTGGCTTCTCCTTCCAAATTAGTCAAAAACTAATCCAATGAATCAATAAGGTAAAAAAAGAAGGTAAAAGTTATAAGTTTAATAAAACTTTATGAAGATAAAAAAAGTATGGGGATGAGTAGAGTTATAAAATATTTTTTATTTTTTCATAAATTTTTTATAAATAACTCTTATATTTCAAATTCCTAAAATAAATTAATGGGCCAACAACCCTGTGTTGTATAAATGGGAATCATGACAAAATTTATTTGTTTCATGAGGTTCCTTGGCCTACACTTGTGGAAAGTCCCAAACATTTGTTTCTAGATGTATCCACATTTTGGCTAGAGGAATTTTCATTACTTTAAAACTAGGGAAATTGATATATATTAGTTGTTTATATATCAATTTATGTAATTATATTAAATTTTGGTGATTTTCACCCCTTACTTCAATAAAATGCAGGGGAGGGTATTACCAAATTTTCAAATCTGACATGTAAAATTGATGACTTAGAAAAATTTTGGTGATACCCACCCCTTGCTTCAATATAATGCAGGGAGGTTATTTCCAATTCTTTAAAACAATTATACAGTTTTGTTGAATTAGCTGTATTAAGAAATGTAAATTTAATTATTGGAATGTAAAGAAGAAAATATGTATGAGTTTTCAAATTTTTGCAAAAAAACTCATCTAGAATCAAGACCTTTAAAAAGTCAGCACATATTAAATAATCACCAAAAAGAAATAAAACAAAATTTATTTAACTAAACAAACAAATAATCTAAAATTTTGCAATAAAATGTTTCACATCTCAGTGAGGAGTGTGCGCTGAGTATTGATTGTTAGATTTAATTCATTCTATCAAGAAAAATTTCTAAACAAAATAAAAAAAACTAGTTATCAAACATTTTCATTAATCATTCAATTTCCTTAATAGATTTATTAGCTTTAACACATCCTCTCAAGAAATCTTTCTTTTTTGAACCATATTCAAGTTGATACTTGAGTTTAATTTGATCCAATAGGAAATTTTACTCTAGAGCCTTCTCCCCTATCTTTATCTTGAATTTCTTCACCTCCAAGTCAGTGCCCTCTCATCCCTCTTTAAAGAAAGCTCAAATTTTGTCTCCTCCAAGTCTTGTACCCTCCCATCCCTCTAAAAAGAAAGCTCAAATTTCCTCTCCTCCAAGTCTTGTTCCCTATCCACCCTTTGTAAAGAGGGCTTGGATTGTTTCTTTTGAAAGTTGAGAGTATCTCTTTCAACTTCAACTTTACCTAGAGTGAAAAGGAATATTAACAAAATAAAAGAAAATCTCACTTAACTATTAAGAGGTATGCTATCGCTTACCAGATTTAAGTTTCTCCAGAAAATCATTAAGGGAAGAAAAAGGGGTTTGGGAAAAACTATCTCTGTTTTTCTTTCTATGACTGTTGAAATTCAAAGTAGTTGATGGTCTTTTCTTTTTTTTGGAGGTAAAATTTTCCTCTTCTTCATTGATGCTAGCTTCAGACTCACTTGCTTGAGGATCCTGGTTTTGTTCATTAGCCTTTTTAGAAATAAAAAAATAAAACAACTAGACAAGAAATATAAACTTACTGTAGTGGGATCACATTGGTTTATATCACCATAAGGATCTATTGGAAAGCTATCTAGATTTGTTGAATTTAGAACAGGGGAGGCTTGATTGGAGGAAGAGGATGGGAAAAGATTTGTTTCAACATCATGTTCGGAGATATCATCTTCACCATCCAACATGTTTTCAGGATTAACATCAGCTTGCTCTCCAAAATTAGCATCCATCTCTTTAAAGTATGAACATAGAGATTCAAGTTTATCATCTATGGATTTTATGCCCTTACTGATATTGATGTCAGTAATACCAAAACCAGTAGAAAATGAAAGTGTCTTTGCCTTCTTGTATTTGGCTGGGTAATGCTTGAAACATTCAGACATCTGTTTAGGTAAAAGATCAATCCTTCCCTTTGTCTTATTTTGAAATTCATTGGCCATTAGAAGATAGACATTGACTTTTGATGCAGGGGGCTGGCCTACTTTAGTTTCATTCTCAGTACCAAAACAAGAATCATAATTAGTTTTTATTTTCAGCCAGTTGATAAGTATGAGATGATCATCTCTTTTTAGTTGAACAGTCTTTGATTTCTCAGCTGAGCAGGGGAAAGAGGGAGTAATGGGATTTGAAGAACAACTGGGGGGAGGCTGCCTTTGAGAAGGTCTATGATGATGGGGCATGTTGAGATATTTGAAGATGAAAAGGAGAAGAAAAAAACAAATGGGATGGGGAGGGGTTTTGAACAGAAATGAATAGACAGGATGGCAGTGCACAGCAAGGTAGGTAGGCTGGCACATCCAGAAAGTTGTCCAAGATGTGGTTATGAAAAATTTAGGATAAAAATGCCAGATAGAGGTGAACATTGACACATAAAAGGTCTAATAACCCAATTATTACCAAAAATAATTTTGGAAGATAATTGGGGTATAATGATTTTTATCTGCAATTAATTTAATTGCAGATCGGTCAACATTGATACTCCCTAATGAAAGTATTAGTGCAGTGATTGATAGATCATAAAGGATTTCGTCATCAACAATCTAATAATTGAAAGCTTGTGATTTCTTATGTTGTTGATATATATTTAAATAAGCAATTTTCTTACAAAAGAAAATCACAAATTTTAAATTTTGAATTTTTATTATAGATAGATTGTGAAGGATTATACATTTCTTGATTAATAAATCTGAAGAGTTATCAATTAAATCTATATAAATTAGGGGGTATCAATGTTAGAAATTTTCCATTTCAAAATACCTCTTTTTTCCACCAAATCAACCATGATTATTTTTTAAAATATGCCATATTGTGCCCAAAAAACACCTTTTTACTGAGAATTCATGTCAAGATTGTGGCTTTTTTTTGTTCTGTAAAATACCATTTAAATAATATCAAATTTCTAACATTGACACCCCCTATTATGGCTTAGCCATAAACATTTTCTAACCATTTTGTTACTTTTAAAATTTTGTATAAGTTTCCTAACATGGTAAATGTAACATATGACTATTGTTTGATGATGAAATGATTAAAAGGAGAAAAAAAAACAATGTGTTCGTCAGTTGATGAATTATTGCACAGTTGACGAGTTTTTTGGCAGCCGACGAACGCATGCAGTGGTGACGACCACATTTGGGAATGCAGGAAAATGCATCCCCTTTTGTCAACGCTAAGACATCGAAAACATTTTTTCGTCACGTTTTTTCATGCAGTGACAGTTGTAACAAACTTATCCTTAATTACGAGTAACTCTCCATTCCAAACTTTTTTGGGAACCATTGTGTTGTGAGGAAAAGTTGAGCTGCGATTGGATTCCCACATAAGCGAGAAGTTAAATTTAAAATTGTGCCCTCCATTTCCTCTCTCAAGCGTGCGAATGATTCCACGTATATATCTAGACATACGAATGGATGATAACTTTCAGGATTCTTTGATCTCTTTATTGATTTTGATTTACTAATCATTCAGATGACTTAAGGAAATCCACACCTTCATGGAATAATTTAATCTGAGATGTTAATTGACTTTTATGCATAGTACTATACAGTACTTCATCTGCAAAGGAACACACCAATGTTTGAAATATGTCCATCTTTTCTTTAAGGAAGTAGAATTCTTCTCTCAGGCGGCCCATTGCCATCTCCGCACGGGGCTTTCTATACAGTATCAATACTTCATATAGATTATTGAAGGATGGTTCCCAGATGGCCATTTCGTCTTGGTTTGTTGAGACTATATAATAATGCAGCAAAGTTAGAAACCGATCTGTTTGCTTTGCTAAGTCAGTTTCATAATGTAGTGTAGAATCCTGTTAAAAGAGAAATAATTTACTATGTCTTAGTCGTGGAATAGAAAATTCGCCATTTTCATTAATCAGTAGTGGAAACTTCTCCCAGAATAATTGCTTCATATTCACGCTATTTGCAATCAACCATATCAAGGACTGCACAGTATGCTCAATATCCCTAATGTGTGCATAAAGAAGTTTAGACTTTTTATGGAGAATCTCGTTTATTATTGGATTGGTTGATAGTGAGACACGTGCAAGGGCTTTTAAAAAATAAACGTTATATTATCAGAGATTTTTCTCTCTGAAATTAGTAACACAAAGGTCTAAGTGAAATTTTCACCTGTATCGTCAACAGATGCTCGTACTAGATAAGATCCATACAGAAAAATACATTTTATTATTCCATGAAGAAAAAGTGGAGCTGTTCAACAAAATAAAAAACTTCAAAACCTATGAGAAAAGGTGTTTTTTTAAAGAAAAAAAAACAAGGAAACTTTCTACGTGAAAAAGTGATGGCAAAATTACTGATGTTTCTTAAAGTGTCGTCATTCTTGTTATATTTTCTCCACGTGCCTTTTAATAAGCGCACAATTTCATCGCTCACACGATAATCTATGTGTTTCTTTCGATTATTGCTAAGCTCTATGATCCATTGTTGCGCATACGAAGTTTGACCCATCAAACATTGTGTTAGTGTATTTTACAAGATATTTGTTCACAATCTTACCAGGAATAGTCCGTGTTAGGGTCGCAGGAAGCAAGATTTTTTTGGCATGATTGTCCAGTGCTGACCAACACGCTTGAAGTAAGATGCGGAAAATGCCTGAATTACACGTTGATATCTTGAGGGGCGGCAAGGCCTTAAACTGAGGCCATCTATCCTCACTGACCTTAAGAAAACTCGTTGTATACAGATTGCTAGGTAGGTAGTTATTCCATTCTTCATCAATTACTGTTTCTACATTTAGGCGCCGATCGCTCTTTGCAATAAGGTGATTTATCACATCTTTTTGAAGTAGCAAATTAAAGTAAAAATCTCCACTGAAGATACCTTTAAGGATAAAACCTAATCACATTATAGAAAAAAAATCCTGGATATAGATAAAGTTAGAAGACAAACCATTAGAATCTGATTTCTTTAGCCATTTCTCCTTGGACTGAATTCGCATTTGATCCTCAAAAAGAGTAAGCACTTCGGTAAGAGCAGCATGATGTTTTTCCACTTTTCCACTGTATTCTGCAAAAGTATCTAATATAAAATCATAGTCCTTCTCATAAATATTCACATAATTACCAGTTTTATTCATTAACTTCATTTCTTGATTTTTTACTTCTGTGAAGAATCTTTGCTTCCCATGGCTACTTTTGCTCAACTCTGTGAAAACATAATATACAATTCGCAATGCTCGCTCTAAAACATATATGAACAAATTTTGAGAGGGTCAAATCATGTATGCACCAGAAGGAGTGAATAGCGAACCAAAGCCCATAGAATTTATCCGTTTAGGCAAAGCCCCTATAGCGCTGAAGAGAATGATCCATATTTTATCTGAGCGGGTTCGATAAAAAAACTTTTTCAACTCCTGAATGACAAATTCCGTTTGCTCTCTTAATTCAGCAACCAATTTCCGCAACATCGGAGAAACTTCATCCTCCAACAAGGAAACAGTGATGAGGAACGGTTTAATAACATCAATATTAGACCAATAGGGTGAACTTTCTACAAAACTCCTATACTCTGTAACAAAAAATCATGTTTCACACAACCTCCCAACCCCGAGAATGGTTAAAACATACCCCTAGCTTTCCAATCAAGTTGTGTAAGCACAATCCAACTTCTCAAAAACTGTGTTTTCCAATTGAATACACCAGTTTCTGGCGTCTTTTTGGAAACCTTGATTTCGTTTGGTAGCTCCAAGTGACTACTGAATTCACTGCTAAATGCAATCGATACCAAGAAACGAATAGGAATGTGACCAATTTTTACATTATTCACTTTTGGAGCATTAAAAAAATATTCGAAATCATATCATCAAAATCTAATCCCAGAAACTTTCCTGGAGTATTGTTATGATGAAATGGAACTTACTTAACCCAGAGAAATCGGACTGCCTTTCTATCTTCATTTTTTCTTCATTCGATGTCAGGGTGCTTTCTTCAGCGAGCTTAGCATGAGGAATGCTTTCATGCTGAATATTAGCATCCACGACACATAAATTATGATGATGTAAATTAGAAGAGCCTGTAGGCGCGAACTCGGTTCCAAACTGATTGTGAAAGACATCCTTGCACTGTTCGAGTACTTTCCCACTCAAGATGAAAAGAGGAAGATGCAACAAAAGGGGAATATACAACATTTCTCAACCCAGGGAAATGATGGAAAATATTACATCTTAAGAGCTCATAAAAAGTTATTGCAATACACGTAGTACCTTGACAATATCACACAAACAGTTCAAACATGTTTTTAACATGGATTGCGTCTCATGATACATTGCGTGTAAAATACAGGAATATTACGATCGTATTTTTTGAACTAGGTGTAAAAGAAATTGGGGGGGTACAGCTGACAAAATCAACTGTTGCACGGTATCAGCCAACTGGACTCTGAAAAAAACAGGAGAACAGGAGGTACCGCTGAAACAGTATATCTACAATAATGACTAAGCGCATCCACAGCCGTTTCAGCAAATATTCAGTAGCAATATGCATTTTACTGGCGCCATTTGTTACTTAATTGCAATATTCATCAGCCGTATGCAAATTCTTTAACTAAACGCGCGTTAAAAAAAATATTCATCAATCATGTAGCTGATTCAATAGGGGGTATCAAAGTTGACCAATCTGCAATTAGGGATCAGGAATTTTTTTTCCCGGGATCAGACATAATTAATTGCAGAAGATTCTTATCCACTAGCCCCAGGGCTAGTGGATAAGGATTCCATGATAATGCATTATCCTGCCTCTTATACCCCAATTTCCATTCCTAATTCCTGATCCCAAACTCATCACATCCATGATGGATTTTTAAGAAAGTCACATGACTTATAATTTCTGATGCCATCCTTAAATCTTTCCTCACTCTATGCTACTTAATTTTGGTGGCGAACACTTAAAGTTTTTTTCTATCTACAAACCCCAACTGCACATTTGGCAGTGAATTCCCACTTCCCTCATCACACAAGCCTTCCACTGACAACTATGAAACACCTCTCTACTAGGCAGCTACTTCACTCAACTATGAATGCTATTGCTTTACTTTTAGTTCTTTACTATAAAACAGAATCTGATTTGGAAGATGCTTTAGCCTATATGTCTTTTCTTTCCAAAAAGCTTTACATAAACCTAAGGGGGCCAAATCTTCATCATGATCCCAGATATGATCTCTGCTCCATTGTCAACATTCCTCAACTAAAATTCACTCAACTATTTCAAACTTCTCCCAATTCTTTCTTCAAACTTTATCAACTCATCTCCAAACACCCTATATTTCATAACAATTCTCAAGATAAAAATCAGGATCCTGCATTTCAACTTGCAGTTGCACTATGTTGCTTTGGCTCAAATGGAAATGGTGCTGCTGTAAGATGTTTGGAAAATCTCTTTACCATAGGATATGGGACAGTAATATTATACACCAAGAGCTGTATGATCGCTATTGTCAGAATAGGTATCCCCAGGACTGAGTATTTCTTATGTTTAAAATAAGATAACCTTAATTACATTAAGCTTATATCTTAAAGATAAGGTTAAAACACTTATATATATGGTTATAATACATATATATATAATAATTACACTATTATATGACTTATAGTAGTTTAAATAGCTTATACATAGCTTAATAATACTTATTAAGGTGTTAATGGAGTCATAATATACTTATATTAAGTGCTATTAAGTAATTATAGACATACATAAGCTTATATGTATACATAAACCTCATATTCAGTGAAATATGTAGTTATATTATGTATATCTAGGTCTATAAGTGGGCTTTAACCTGTTAATATCCTATAACCTCTATTTTTCTGCTTTTTTAAGGTCATTTGGACATATTCAGTGGACTCACAATGCCTACAAAAGCATATACATCTATTTCAGGCGCATATACCCAGTTTGGTCAACTTAATCTGCTTCCTTGGTTGGATTTTCACGGATTTATGGGTTGGGATATGATTACTAGGTTAATATGGATGCTTGGGGATGTTATTGGGGGCTTGGAAAGTTATTTTGGTTCCTTTATGTGCTTTGGGTTTCATTATATTCTCTTTGGAGGAGTTATTTTACCTGTATCTTTATGGTATCTGCTTTGATCTGTTTATTCTATTTATGGTATGGGTCTGTGGTATCATTAATTGTGGTGGAGGGTCCTTTCTGGAGGTCTGGGTGTTGAATCTGCTTGAATTGGATGCCATTGGGAGGTGATGGGCCCTCACAGTGCTGTAATAGCAAGGGATAGCAGTGACATCATCTGGATTGAAGGTCTGTGCACTCCTGTGGATTTTGGTATAGGTAAGGGAGGATTTGACGGGTTATTAGACATCACTTACTTACTACACATAAAATAAACATCATAACACAATTATTATCATATATAAATATACTATAAAGCATTTATAAATTGATATTATCTTTATATAAGCTATAACTATATTTTATTTATCTATTTTCCACCACTAGCACGCATAAAATCCAAGTATTGTGAGTTTATATTGAGAATAACTATTTTATTAGTCTTCCCCTGAGGTTTAATCACTAAATCATTTATCAATAAGTAGTAGGACCATTAATATTTACTATTAAATCATACTTAGATACTAGTATTCACTGACGATTGGGGGTCTTTCCTTAATTATTACTGATTATTTAGTATAAGCCTTACGATGTGATTTTTACTCTAGTATATCTTAAAAAAACCAAATATTTGGGTCTGCTGCACATTAGTGGGTCATCATAACTAAATGATTGCGGAAAAGAACCCTTATAATAATTGTACTAATTTTTTATAATAATAATTAGGTATTTACAGTAGTAACTGTACCCAATATAAACCCAATTTCACTTGGTATTTGGTCACCAATATAACACCCAATTAAATTGGTATTTGGTTAAATATTGGTAAGCTAATTATTAACCCTTATAAAGGTCAAATTAAGCTTATTATTATATTTTTAACAGATTTTTTCGAATTTTTCTTATATTTTATTTAAATAAATAAAGATATAAATTCAGGGTAAACTCCAGTGCTTTTATTAGTAATTGTACTTCTAATCATTTTTGTCTACTAATTACCATATAGGTTTTCCCTTTTGTAGACGTATAGAATTTTTATTCAAGTCACAATGAATGCTCAACAGGACAATGTAAGTGAAAAATCTGCCTATAACACCAGGTCTAAAGCTAAAAACATTGCTCCAGGACATCACCATGGAGGGTCAATCCTACCCACAACCAGAGTCCATGAGCATAGAGGAAAAGGACACCCTTTTAAAAAATATAACAATAAAAAAGACTTCACCTCCTCTGCAGGATAAACTGTCCCATCTGGCAAAGCAGGTTCTGAAACTTGAGGACTCAAAGTCTTTAATGCTAAAGGAGGTAGAGCAGTTGCAAAACAACTGCAAGGTGGGTTTCCAGAAAATGAATCAAACCTTGGTGAAGTTAAAGGTAGGGCAGCCAAGCCAACAACCCCCTACCCAAGGAGGGTCACATCATTCCCAGGAAAAAATCTTGGTAGAGAAATGGAATTGGGATTGGTTCCACCAGCAGTGGTCCAGTCACAATTGCAACAGGGATCCTCCCCCTCATCAGACTTCCTCAGCTCACCCTTACAAAGGAAAACAAAAGCACCAAAAATCAGGGCTTGCACCTATCCTGTGGTAAGTAGATTACCCTCTCACATTGAACACAATACTGATGATTAAAATATAGTTAATATTATTGATGTAAAATCTATACAGAAAATTGAGGAGGACTTGAGAAGATTAGGTTTTGATGTAGATACACCTGACTTATCTTTTGTCAATAACAGTACTATTTATAATAATAATACAGTTAACCCTCAGTTGCCACCACTTACTAGTGAGATGAGAAATTCACAAAACAGTGAAAAAATTGAGAAGGAAGACATGGAGTATTTTAATAGTAACCTAACTTTCCATAGAATTTTTTCAGCATTATGGAATAGAATGACTGATTCTGAGGAACAGACAGTTAAGCTCACAAGTGATAAAATTTTGTCCTTAACATTGAACATTTCTCAGCTGGAAACAAGAAATAAAGAATTAGAGAATGAACATTTGTCTCTAACTCTTAAGTATGATTCTTTGAGTAATAAATATAGTGAACTTTCAAACAAATTATGTGAGTTAGAAAAGTTGTATGAAGCACATTTATTGAAAACTGAATCAAGAACAAAGTTATCTTTTGCACAGACAAATCAGAGTGTCTCTGATCTGTTACAAAGATTAACTAAAGTTGAGATTGAAACGGCTAATCTACTAATGAATCAGGATAATCATAAGTATACTCAGTATAATAATAATCCTTTCATTGGCAAAAATGAATCTCAATCATTCCCCATACCACCACAAGTAAAACCATCTGGTGGTAGTGTCAAATCTGAGAAAACAAATGTAAGTCACAAATACATGCAAGAGGAAATACAAGACCATTTATCCAGAGTAAATGAGTTATTAAATTTACCTAAGATTAGTGAAGCAAAATCCAATCAGAAGAACTGGCCTAATATTTATCAGTACCCAACTTATGATGGGGAAGCCAGCTCTAATTGGCAACATTTTAGCCAAAGAATTGACAAATTAAAATTCTCATATAAGTTACCAGATGAAGAAATAAAATTAAAATAAATTTCTTTATTTAAGGATGTTGCTTTATTATGGTTCAAAGCTGCATTGAGTGAGGGTAAAGATTACTCTTGGTCTGAATGGAAGCAACTAATTGAAAAACAATTTAGAGGTTCTATATTCAGACTCACCCAGCAAAGACTATATGAGAAAACTTGGTATAATCTGTTGAATGATGACAAACCTATGGTATTTTTAATGAATTTAAATAGAATATTAAAAGCCATTGAGCCAAACAAGTATTTTAACTTATGGAAAGATAAGATAATATATAAATTACCTATATCTTTCAGAGACATTGTTGTAGCTAGAACAATAATGGTTACTGAATATTCTGAAGTTATCAAAATTTGTAATGAAATATTGTTATACCATAAGTATAAAGCAAGGTAAACCACTTATAAACAAAATAATGAACCTGTAAAAAATCAGAATTCAAAAACACTTCAGGAGAATCAGAAAAAACCTACTGCTCCTGTAGTACCAAAAAAGTACGAAACTAATACTTGTTATAAGTGTAATAAGCCTTGGGTTAAAGATCAAAAATGTGAGAAAAACATAAATATTGTTGAAAATACACATGAATCTGAAATTGAAACAGAAAAAAGTAAAGATTCAAGTGATTATGAGAGTAATATCTCATATAGTGATGACAATGAAGTCTGTATGTGGGAAGATGATTTGTCCATCTTTGAAAATCCACTATTAAGTATGGACTCAAATGAATCTTTAATGAATTTTGAGGATGCTGAAATCATTAAGGATATACAAGCTGATAATTAAAAAATGACAACTATTATGGCTCCAGCTATCATTTATGGTGAAAATGTTAATATAGTATTGGACACAGGAGCTTCTGGTTCTGTTATTTCTACAAATACATTACAGAAAATTGATAGTGAGTATAATTCAAAGCTTGAACCCCTTAAAAGTAAAAATTGGAGAGGTTTTGGATCATTACTGCACACAATTTGTAGATACAAAGCTGCTGTTTTCTTTAAAAATCAATATGGTTATGTAAGAGTAACTTTTGACTTTGTAGTAATGGATAATACTAATTTTAGTAACTGTTTTATCATTGGAAATGACATTCTGACTAAGTTTGGTGTGAAATTAGACCCTGCTAATAACAATTTTACAATTTTAATGAATTGTAAAAGGAAATTTAAAATAAATTCTTTTAACACAGTCTTGCACATTGAGTCAGTGATAAATATTCTGTGCAAAGGAAGAGAATCCAATGAGATTGAACTTCTGGAAACAGAAATTTCAAAAGCATCATTTGGCACTCAGATAAGTGATGCTGAGAGGACAAATATTTTGGATTTAATTAAAGCATTTCCAATGGCTTTTTCACATGGGACCAATGAACTTGGCCTTTAAAAGATCATGAGATGAAAATTAGTATAGCCTGTGATATGGATAATATTCCTGCTAGTCTTAAAAAGAAACCATACCCTGCTTCACCAATGAAGAGGAAAGACATTGAGGAAAATATTAAGATTTTATTAAAAATGAACATTCTTGAGAAGGTTGAAACTACACCAAAATATTGTGTAATATCACCAGTGCTAATTTCTTATGAACAAGATAAAGCAAGACTGTGCGGTGACTATAGAGCATGAAATACATTTACAGTAGATGATATTAATCCCTTTCCAAGGATTTCCTCTATACATGCTACCCTTAAAGTGCTAATTATATAAGTTGCCTAGATGGAAATAAAGGGTACCATCAAATTCCTGTAGAAAAGAATTCACAGAACTTTTTGTTGATAACAACACATAATAAATATGTCAAAATGCCACTTGGACCAAAAAAATGCTCCATCAGTATTTCAAAAGTTAATGGATATAACATTCCATAATGAAATGATTGAGGCATGGTCAATGGTATACATTGATGACATCATAGTGTTCTCTAAGATATATTATGAACACTTAATCCATTTAAAGAAGGTGTTTCAAAAAATGGATGAAATAAAAATGACCCTTGCATTGAAAAAATGTAAATTTGGGTTTGAGTCTTTAAAAGTGCTTGGTCATATTGTATCTGGCTTAAAAATATGTGTAGACCAAAATAAGGTGGCTGCAATCAAGAATATTGGCATTCCTCAAAATGTAAAGGATGTACAATCTTTTCTTGGTATGTATGGTTATTATAGACAATATATAAAAAACTACCAATTAATTGCTGCACCATTGACAACACTGAAAAAGAAATCAGAAGCTTTCATTTGGAATAATGAAAGACAACAGGTTTTTGATAAGTTGAAAGAATTTTTGATGACAGCTTCTATCTTGGGATTACCAGATTTCCAATTGCCTTTTGTATTGTATACAGATACAAGTTTTATTGGTCTGGGTGTTGCTTTGCATAAAAAACAACTTATTGAAGGGAAAATGTCAGAAGTAGTAATTTGCTATATTTCACGTACTCTAAGAAGTAGTAAATTTAAAGATGGTGCTACTCAACTTGAATTTTTGGCAGTAGTATTGGCTCTTGAAAAAGCTACATTATTACCTTGAAGACCAAAAATTTGAGATAATAACTGACACTAGTGCAGTTAAGTCACTCTTAAACATGAAAAATCCTAATAGACACATGTTTAGATGGCAATTAGCTGTACAAGAATACAGAGGACAGATGACTATTACACATAGAGCAGGAACCTTACACTCTAATGTATATTTGTTATCTAGAGTACCTCTGCCTAATAATGATGATAATCCTGCTTATGTTCCTGAGTCAGAGATTATTAAAATTTATGGCATTTATATTGTAGATCTTGAGGATGAGTTTATTCAATCAATTCTTGATAACTATGATTCAGATCCTGACTTGAGTAAACTTACTACAATATTAAATGATCCATCTAATGCTTAAATGAATGTTTTAATAAAAAAATTACCAAATAAGTATAAGGAAGCATTAGAAAATGGAAAATTTTCCATTGAGGATGGTTTTATATACTACAGGAAAAAGTTAAGTAATGTAATTGTAATTCCCCCTTCAATGAAGGAGTTAATGTTAAGTATATGTCATGATGATATATTTGCAGGTCATTTTGACTTCCATAAAACATTAAACAGAATAAAAAATACAGCTTGGTGGATTAACATGTCTGATGATGTTCAAAAGTATGTTGAGCCGTGTGATTTTTGTCAAAAATCTAAAAGATTAACAGGCAAAAGAGCTGGTTTATTACAACAAATTGAGCAACCAAAAGCTCCATAAGAAATAGTTAACATGGACTTTGTAACATGTTTGCCAATAGCAGGGCATAAGAGTTATAACTCCTGCTGGGTAATTGTAGATAGATTTACAAAAATGTCTAAATTTATTGCTACCCACAAAGAGGTTTCTTCAAAGAACTTAGCATTTATATGATGGAAACAAATGTTAAATATAGCAGGCTTCCCCAAAGCAATAGTTTCTGACATAGATCCTAAATTTACTTCTGAGTTCTGGACATCACTTATGGATGTTTCAGGGTGTCAATTAAAACTTTCTACATCACACCATCCACAAACTGATGGGCTAGCAGAAAGAATGATACAAAATTTAGAATATATGATAAGAAGATATTGTTCTATTGTTCTTAACTTTAAAGACAATGACAAATTCACTCATGATTGGGTAACCCTTATCCCTGGTTTAGAATTTGCATACAATAGTACAGTACATTCTGTCACTGGAAAAAAGCCATTTGAGTTATGGTTGGGTTATGTACCTAATACCCCTGCTAAAACTCTTAATAAATTACCTAGATTGAATATCCATCCAGGTACAAAGTCTTTTCTTCAGATGCAAGAATTATGCAGAAAACATGCTCAAGAATGTATAAATAAGGAGTTTGAG
This sequence comes from Hemileia vastatrix, assembly GCA_030280995.1. Classification (NCBI taxonomy): domain Eukaryota; kingdom Fungi; phylum Basidiomycota; class Pucciniomycetes; order Pucciniales; family Zaghouaniaceae; genus Hemileia; species Hemileia vastatrix. Next base: position 52,304,126 of record JASXTE010000001.1, read on the forward strand.
TGTGAGAAGAAAAGATGGGATAAAACCCATAAAAAACAAATGTTCAATGAGGATAATGAAGTCCTTATTTCTACACTACATTTCAATTTAAATGGAAATTTTAAATTGAAGAATCCATTCATTGGACCATTTGTAGTGAAAAAGATGGTTGGTCACAATGCTGTCAAAGTTATTCTATATGCACCATATGATAGAAAACATCCAGTATTTCCTATTTCTCTTATAAAACCATACCATTCTAATGATACTGCTCTATTTCCAAGAAGATCAGGAAGGCAAAAACAGCAACCTGAAGAAATAGTTGAAAAAGCATAAATTGAAAAGATACTTAAAAAGAGACACCTTACAAAAGAAAAGGGAGTTGAGTAACTATTAAGATTTAAAAATAAATAAAGTGAATATGACCAGTGGTTTCCAGAAAATGAAATATCTGATTTTAAAAATCTCTTGAAAAAATTTAAATCCAAATAATACTGTTTATTCACTATATGTATAATAGAAATTTTAAAAATTATTTTTCTATTCACTCTTTACTTATTAATTAAAATGTCTCAAATTTTTTTTCTGTTATTTTGGGTGAGGGAGTGTCAGCCTAGGTATCCCCAGGACTGAGTATTTATAATGCTTAAAATAAGATAACCTTAATTACATTTATCTTATAGCTTAAAAATAAGGTTAAAATACTTATATATATGGTTATAATACATATATATATAATTATTACACTATTATATGACTTACAGTAGTTTAAATAGCTTATACATAGCCTAATACTCCTTATTAAGGTGTTAATGGAGTCAAAATATACTTAACTTAAGTTCTATTAAGTAATTATAGATACACATAGCCTTATATGTATACATAAACCTCATATTCAGTGAAATATGTAGTTATATTATGTATATTTAGGTCTATAAGTGGCTTTTAACCTCTTAATAGCCTATAAACTTTGTTTTTCTGCTTATTTTAGGTCATATGGACTTATTCAGTGGACTCACAATGCCTAAAAAAGCATATACATCTATTTCAGGCGCATATACCCAGTTTGGTCAACTTAATCTGCTTCCTTGGTTGTATTTTCATGGATTTATGGGTTGGGATATGATTACTGGGTTAATATGGATGCTTGGGGATGTTATTGGGGGCTTGGAAAGTTGTTTTGGTTCCTTTATATGCTTTGGGTTTCATTATATTCTCTGTGGAGGAGTTATTTTACCTGTTTCTTTATGGTATCCACTTTGATCTGTTTATTCTATTTATGGTATGGGTCTGTGGTATCATTAATTTTGGTGGAGGGTCCTTACTGGAGGTGTGGGTGTTTAATCTGCTTGATGTGGGCGCCATTTGGAGGTGATGGGCCCTCACGGTGCTGTAATTTCTGGGGATAGCAGTGACATCATCTGGATTGAAGGTCTGTGCACTCCAGTGGATTTTGGTATAAGTAAGGGAGGATTTGACAGGTTATTAGACATCACTTACTTACTAAACATCAAATAAACATCATAAAACAAATATTATCATATTTAATTATACTATAAAGCATATAAAAGTTGATATCATCTTTATATAAGCTATAACTATATTTTATTTATCTATTTTCCACCACTAGCATGCATAAAATCCAAGTACTGTGAGTTTATATTGAGAATAGCTATTTTATTAGTCTTCCCCTGAGTTTTAATCACTAAATCATTTATCAATAAGAATTAGGACCATTAATATTTACTATTAAATCATACTTATATTCTATTATTCACTGAAAGCTATCCTTTCCCTCAAGTGTCAAACACTTGCTTGGCCAACTCCACAACAGCAACTTGAATCCTCTCAAGTTATGCAAGCTGAAGGTTTCTGTCAGGATAAGATAAACTAAAAAGATTTGAACAAGCTTGAAAAGTCTTTTTCTAGAAGATTTATATGGTCCTATATGAATACTGTAATGTAAATCCAACAAATAGTAAAATATAATTCAAAAATAAAGGTCTCAGTAAAAGAATTCTCACTAATATTATATATGGCTTAAAATATTTTTAGTTGGTAGAAAAATAGATTTTAATTATTCTAATACTATTTAAAAGACTCTCTGAAGTCTAATTGATATTTATTGTAATTTATTTGGTTATATGGTGTAAATTGTAAGGATAAAGAATGTAGAAACATGACCCAAAAACCTCCTCCTTTTATACACACTGAGTTCCCCAATGAATCCCTTGATGTACCACTCCAATACACAGTTAATGACGCCTCCATCCAACTAATATAGATGTCCATCAACATCTCCAGTAACCCATAACATAATTAGAAGAGTAACAACCACCAAAATCCATCAAAATTAAAGAATAAGATAAAAAGAGAGTATATGCATATTAAACAACAATATAAAAGACTAAAGAGGGAATTTTTCAGATTAATAAGAGCTCAATAATAAGGGGGATTCACTGTAGAAATTATGGAACTAATCTTGAAATTATACTATGTGAAATTCCCATTCAAAAATGACCAAAATTGACTGAGAAACCACCTAGAAACTCAAAAAAGAGCGTGAGATGTGGGGTAACTACATGCAGTCCTTGGCAGGTTCTTGCACGGGTAAATCCTTGACTAAATTTAGGCAAATTTAAGTGTAGTGATGAAATAAGATGCCAAGAATGAGGTTATTAATGAAATTAGTGCATATAAACAGGGTCAATGCATTATTAATTAAGCTAGGACACTAAATAAGCGCCTCTCGCCTATTTTAGTGTGTTTCCCCACAGTGGGCGTAGAATGTGGGGTAATTATAGTGTGAAAAGGATAAATTTTCTAAAAATGAAGCTATTCACACGGAAAAAAAGCAGGCAGTATGTGGCCAGTACACAGAAGCCATTTCTGGCATAAAAAACACTAAATTTGAAAAGTGTTATTTTTATCCATTTAAGTAGCTAAATCAATAGTCCTAAATGAGACAATTGAACTGTCAAAGCACAATTTTGATATTCTCAAATTTATAGCGCATATAATCAACTTTTAAGTGAAATAAAGCGCATTTCTTGTTTTTTGCATAAAACAAGGAAAATAACAGCTTTAAGTGTACTTAAAAATTATGTAGCCTTATAGTTAAGGTTCTTAAGATTACTCTAACATATCCCAACTTAATATTAAGTACATAAGATTTATAAAAGGTGGATATATGCATGTATATAAGGTGTTATAATGGCATCTTTTGTGTATTATCATAATTTTACTTATGTATACTGTTTGTGTACTCTCATTTATTGTTCCCATGTATAGTTCATGTGTTTAAAATAACTTATAAGTACTTTTTAATCAGTCCTGGGGATATACAGGCTGACACTCTCCCACCCAAAAAAACAATAAAAAAATGATAAGTTATACATTTTATTTATTTATTTGTTAATTTTCAGGTATTCAGATTATTCTTTAAAGAAATAAAACATAATAAAATATTATGTGTACTGGTTTTTACCCCTCTGTTGGTTGAACAGAAATTTATTTCTGTTCAAATTTTTTAAGAAGGGTGGATAAATTAGAAATTGCTTTTCAGGTATCCATTTATCAAATTCATTTGATTTCCCTTTAAATCTTAATAAATACTTAGTTCCTTTTTCTTTAGTAAGGATTCTTTTCTTGATTATTTTTTCAATCTCTGTTTTTTCCACAATTTCTTCAGGCTTCTTTTTATGTCTTCCCCTTCTTTTTGGAAATAAGTCAGGATCATTTGCATGGTAAGGTTTCAATAATGAGATAGGGAAAACCAGATGTTTCCTATCATATGGGGCATATAATATGACTTCGACTGCATTATTACCAACCATTTTTCTTACTACAAAAGGTCCTACCAAGGGATCCTTTAATTTAACATTACCTTGTAAGTTAAAATGTAGTGTTAAAATTAGGACTTCATCTCCCTTTTTGAATTCAAATTCTTTATGAGATTTATCCCACCTTTTCTTTTCATATTCAAATGCTTTTTGGATGCATTCTTTTGCATGCCTTCTACACATTTGTTGCATATGAATAAAGGATTTAGTACCAGGGTGTATATCTAACCTTGGTAATTTATTTAAATGATTTACTGGGGCATTTGGTATGTATCCCAGCCAGAGTTCAAATGGTTTCTTCTCTGTTACAGAATGAGTTGTGCTGTTATAAGCAAATTCAAGGCCAGGAATTAATGTTACCCAGTCATGTGTGAATTTCTCATTGTCTTTGTATTATAATACAAAAGAACAATATCTTCTGATTATGTCTTCTAGAGTTTGTATCATTCTCTCATCCAGCCCATCAGTTGGTGGATGGTGTGCTGTAGACAATTTTAATTGGCACCCTGATACTTCCATCAAAGATGTCCAGAACTCTGAAGTGAATTTAGGGTCTCTGTCAGAGATTATGGCTTTGGGGAACCCAGCAGTATTCATCATCTGAGTCCACAATAGTAATACCAAGTCTTTTTCAGATACCTCTTTATGGGTAGAGATAAATTTACACATTTTTTTTAATCTATCTACTATTACCCATCAAGAATTGAAACTTTCTTTTCCTGCTAATGACAAGCCAGTTACAAAATCCATGTTTATAATTTCCCATGGAGCTTTTGGCTGCTCTATTTGTTGTAACAACCCAGCTCTCTTACCAGTTAATCTTTTAGATTTCTGACAAGAGTCACATGTTTCAATGTATTTTTGTACATCTTCTTTCATGTTTATCCACCAGGCTGTATTTTTAACTCTGGTTAGTGTTTTGTTAAAATCAAAATGACCAGCTAAGATGTCATCATGACAAGTACTCAACATTAAATCTTTCATAGAAGGTGGTATTACTATTACATTACTTAGTTTTTTCCTGTAATATATGTACCCATCTTCAATTGATAGTTTACCTTTTTCCAACACATTTCTATACTTTGGAGGCAAGGTTTTAATTAATGCACTCATGGAGGAATTAGTTGGATCATTTAGAATGGTAGATAGTTTAGTCAAATATTTATCAGATGAATATTTTTCAATATAGTTTGCATAAACTCTTCCTCCAAATCCACTATATAAATCCCAAATATATGTATAACCTCACTTTCAGGTACATAAGCTGGGTTGTCAGCATCATTTGGCAAATGACTTCTAGATAATAAATCCACATTAGAATGCAATGTTCCTGCTCTGTGAGTGATTTTCATTCTTCCTCTGTGCTATTGTACAGCTAGTTGCCATCTAAACATGTGCCTATTATGGGTTTTCATGTTTAGTAATGATTTTACTGCACTTCAATCTGTTATAAGTTCAAACTTCTGGTCTTCCAGATAGTAATGAAGTTTCTCCAAGGCCCACAACACGGCTAAACATTCTAGCTGTGTGGCACCATACCTTAATTCTGTTTTTCTTAAGGTTCTGGATATATAACAGATAATTTTCCATTTATTATCTGTTTCTGCTGTAAAGCAGCACCTAACCCTGTGAAGCTTGCATCAGTGTACAAGATAAAAGGTAGGGTGAAATCTGGCAGTCCCAATATTGGAGCTGAAATTAAACATTCTTTTAATTTATTAAAGGCGTGTTTTCTTTCATTATTACAAATGAAAGCCTCATTTTTCCTGATTAATGTTGTTAAAGGAGCTGCAATGGATTGGTAATTTTTAATATACTGTCTATAATATCCACACATAACCAAAAAACTTTGAACCTCTTTTACATTTTTAGGTATACCAATGTTTTTAATTGCTGCAACCTTATTCTGGTCAACTCAAATTTGTAATCCAGATACAACATGTCCAAGTACTTTCAAGGATTGAAATCCAAACTTACATTTCCTTAATGCAATTGTCATATTAATTTCATCCATCCTTTGAAATACTCTCTTGAGGTGATTTAAATGTTCATCATATGTTTTTGAAAACACTATTATGTCATCAATATAGACCAAAAGCCATCCTTCAATCATTTCCTGATGGAAAACACTATCCATTAATTTTTGGAAGACTGAAGGCAAATTCTTTCGGCCAAATGGCATTCTCACATACTTATATGTACCCATATGTGTGGTTATTAATAAGTAATTCTGAGAATTCTTTTCCACAAGAATCTGGTGGTAACACTTGTTTCCATCCAGACAGGAAATATATTTTGCTCCTTGAAAATTAGCATGGATAGAAGCTATCCTTGGTAGAGTGTAAATATCATCTACAGTGTATGTATTCAGAGCTCTATAATCACCACATAATCTTGCCTTATCCTTTTCATAAGAGATCAATACTGGTGAAATGACACAATACTTAGGTGTTGTGTCTACTTTTTCAACAATACCCATTTCCAACAACATTTTTATATTGTCTTCAATATCTTTCCTTTTTGCAGGAGATGCTGGGTAAGGTTTCTTTTTCAAGCTGCCAGAAATATTATCCAAATCACAACTTAAAGAGATTTTCATCTCATGGTCTTTGACCAATCCTAGTTCATTTGAACCATGAGCAAATGCCATAGGATATGATTTAATCAATCTCAAAATATTTTCTTCTTCAATTTTTGAGAGTTGAGGACTGAAAGAGGCCTTTTGGATTTCATTGTCCAATTCAACCACTTCAGTGGTGGTTCTTCCACCTTGCAGTTGTTCTTCTTTTGGAGAAATAGAATACACTGAATTTTCAGAACATATCTTGAATTTTCTCTTACCATTCATGCCTATAGTGAAGCAACTGTTTGCAGGATCTAGTTTAATGCCAAATTTTGTCAATAAATCATTGCCAATAATAAACCAATCACTACAATTATTATTATCCATTACAACAAATTCACACACTGCTCTAACGTATCAATTATTATATTCAAAGAATACAGCAGTTTTGTATTTGCCAATTGGATTTAAAACTGAACCAAAACCCCTCCAGTTCTTTGTCTGAACAGGTTCTAGTTTTTCTTTGTACTTACTGTCAATTCTCATTAATTTATTAATGGAAGCTACACTAACTGCAGCCCCAGTGTCAAGAATGGCATTCATTTCTTTTCCAAATATAATAACAGGTGCTCTGATAGGTGTTATTTTGTAAGTACCATGAGATACATCTTTAATTATTTCAGCTTCCTCTATGGAAGTTAAAGATGTATCTGTATGAGGTATAGCATCATTCAGGAATTTAATATCCTGTTCTAATACAAATATCTCATGTTCATCATCACTGTAAGATATGTTACTTTTACAATCCTCACTGGATTCCACGTTCTCATCTTCATGATTACTTGGTTCAGAATTCTGTGAGGTTTCAATAACATTTATTCTTTTCTTACACGTGTGAACCTTAACCCAAGTTTCATTACATTTATAACAAGTGTTATTCTCTTGTCTTTTAGGGACAAGGGGAGCTGAAGGTTTTTTCTTCTCCAGTGAAAATTTACTTGTAGTAGGTTTTACCACGTCAACACTTTGTCTGTAATTACTATACTTGGTTTCATACTTGTGGTTTAATAATATCTCATTGCATATATTAATGAACCCAGAGGTATCTCTGATGGTTTCAGTTCTAGCTACAATAATGTCTCTAACTGATATAGGCAACTTGTATATTATTTTCTCTTTCCACTCATCATAATCCATTTTTGAATCCATATCTTTCATTATTTTTATTAAATTCATTAAAAGGAACATGGGTTTATCTCTAGCACTTGGATTATATCTTGTTCTTTCATACAATCTTTGTTGAGTGATTCTAAATTTTGGGCCACCAAATTGACTTTCAATTAGTGCCTTCCATTCATTCCAAGAGTAGTTAATTCCCTCACTCAATACAGATTCAAACCATAATAAGGCCACATCTGCAAATAAAGATATTAATTTTGAAGTAATTTCTTTGTCAGTTAATTTGTATGAAAATTTTAAGTTATCAATTCTTTGTATGAATTTTTGCCAATCAGATTTTGAATCCCCATCAAAAGAAGGGTACTGATCTAACTTAAGCCAGTTTTTTTGGTTAGTTTTTGCTTCCCTAACCTGAGGAATATTAAGTAATTCACTTACTTTGGAAAGATGATCATTTATTTCATCTTTTACTGATTTAATGTTCTCAGAGCCCATGACACTATGTTCATGTTCCATCATTGGTGTTTCATTTGAGTGTTTCATGAAAACAGGTACTCTTGCCACATAAGAGGTGTTATCTTTTATTTTTTCAGTGTTTTTCAAAATTTTTGCTACTTCTATTTCTACTCTTTGTAACCTATCTTTTATTACAGGTACATGAGTCAGAGTATCATTTACATTTGAAAAAGACAATTTAAAATGTTCCTCAATGGTAGCCATAACATTCTGAGAGTGTTGTAATTTATTTTCTAAATTTCTAATCTCAGAGTTCAATATTTTATTTTCATTGATTAATTCATCATTTGAATTTTCAATAATTTTTAATCTATTGGCCGTAGTACTCAATGATTGTGTTAGCTTTAATAATACACTTTCTGTATTATTGTTTGACTCTTTAGAGAATTCTTTTAATTTTTCAATTCTCAATAATAATTTACTTATTGTTTTTGATTCCATTGGATTCTCTTTCAAAAAATATTCAATTTTTTCTGTGTCCAACTCAGAAGACTCATAATCATGTTCAAGATTTGATTCATTTCGTTCCAATTTTATATTAATAGTATTATCCTGGTGATCAATAAAATTATTTACATTGTCCTCATTTAAAGACAAGTTTAACATATTATTTTCAAATGAATAATCCTTTAAATCTTATCAATTATATCTAATAATTCCTTATCAATCTCATCACCTATAGGTAATTCATTGTTAGGTTGATACAATTGATCATGAGAAGCTGGATGACTTACCAAGGTCTTATCCCACTTCCCCTGCCTCTCCTTGCCTTTCCCCTGTAAGGGTGACTTCTGGATCCCCGTTGAGGAGGGTTGTTTTAATTTTGAGCATACCAATTTCACTTCCATTTTCTGGCTGTTATTTTTTGATCCTCTTCTGGGACTGGAGGTGTTGCTGTGGTATTTGTTGGTGCCACTGTTTGTGGTTGAGACTTTATATCCACTAGAGCCTGGTTGACTTCTACAAAACCTTGTGCTGCCCTTTTCTCCAGATTGTTTATCTGCTCTAAAATATTGTTTACTCTTATTGTGAGGTTATTCAGTAGGGTTGAGAGGGAGTGAATTTGCTCTTGCAATGTGTTTTTGGTCTTCTTTATTGACACTTGCTTTAAGATTTTTTCCCTTTCCTCCAAGGACATTGGTGGAGTGTTGTTTATTATTGGAGATGCTTTTCCCTCCATTTGAATGTCCTGAAACAGGTCTTTCAGCTCTAGGTCTTAAGTTATAAGGTTTTGCCTTATTACTTACAATGTCATTGTTGTCACACATTTTGTACGTGGAATTTGATTTAAAAAATTGAAATTGAGATATAAAAACTTCAAAGAAGGAGTTTTATCAGTATTAATCAATACCTGAAGAAAATTATATTGCCTACTTAGAGGTATTAATTGAATTTTCTAAGTGCCAAAAGTCAAATATGCTTTTTAAGTGTTCACTTGATTTAACTGGTCTACAATATGTAGCCATGTATTTATATTAAAAAAGAAAACTGTCAGTAAGATTCTTTTTAAATATTAAATGAATATTACAAACCAATAGAAAGGGATTAAAAGTTCTGTTTAAAAGAAAACAATTAATCAGTTTAATTGGTTTATTATCTGCAAAGTACACAAATTTAATTGGTCTATTGACAGACTCCCACTAATAACAATTATATTATGTTAAATTAGTGGTAAAATTGTTGATTCAATATCACAATTTTATTATATAACAGGGCTTCTTTTTCTGAAATAACAATATAAGTGACCCCAACCTGTTGTAACTATCCAGATATTTCTATAGGGATATTATTTACGTGTACCTTCTTTGAGAACTTTTACTTACTGGATTATAACAGAATTCTTGAGGAAAGGTCCCCGATTTTCAGGCTAAGATCAACTAAAAGGAGTTGAACTAGCTTTAAAAGTATTTTTCTAGAATATTTATATGGTCCTATATGAATACTGTAATGTAAATCCAACAAATAGTAAAATATAATTCAAAAATAAAGGTCTCAGTAAAATAATTCTCACTAATATTATATATGGCTTACAATCTTTTTAGTTGGTAGAAAAATAGATTTTAATTATTCTAATACTATTCAAAAGACTCTCTGAAGGCTAATTGATATTTATTGTAATTGATTTGGTTATATGGTGTAAATTGTAATGATAAAGAATGTAGAAACAAGACCCAAAAACCTCCTCCTTTTATACACACTGAGTTCCCCAATGAATCCCTTGATGTACCACTCCAATACACAGTTAATGACGCCTCCATCCAAATAATAGACATTTCCATCAACATCCCCAGTAACCCATAACATAATTATAATAGTAACAACTGCCAAAGTCCTGTAATAATTAGGAAAATCCATCAAAATTAAAGAATAAGATAAAAAGAGAGTATATGCATATTAAACAACAATATAAAAGACTAAAGAGGGAATATTTAAGGTTAATAATAGCTTAATAATAAGGGGGATTTACTGTAGAAATGATGGGGCTAATCCTGACATTATACTACATGAAATTCCCATTCAAAAATGACCAAAATTGACTGAGAAACCACCTAGAAACTCAAAAAAGAGCATGAGATGTGGGGTAACTACATGCAGTCCTTGGCAGGCGCTTGCACGGGTAAATCCTTGACTAAATTTAGGCAAATTTAAGAGTGGTGATGAAATAAGACACCAAGAATGAGGTTATTAATGAAATTAGTGCATATAAACAAGGTCAATGCATTATTAATTAAGCTAGGACACTAAATAAGCACCTCTCGCCTATTTTAGCGTGTTTCCCCACATTGGGCGTAGAATGTGGGGTAATTATAGTGTGAAAAAGCTAACTTTGCTAAAAATGAAGCTATTAACATGGGAAAAAAGCAGGCAGTATGTGGCCAGTACACAGAAGCCATTTCTGGCATAAAAAACACCAAATTGGAAAAGTGTTATTTTTATGCATTTAAATAGCCAAATCAATAGTCCTAAATGAGACAAATTGATCTTTCAAAGCGCAATTTTGATATTCTCAAATTTATAGCGCATATAATCAACTTTTAAGTGAAATAAAGTGCATTTCTTGTTTTTTGCATAAAACAATGAAAATAACAGCTTTAAGTGTACTTAAAAATTATGTAGCCTTATACTTAAGGCTCTTAAGATTACCCTAACATATCCCAACTTAATATTAAGTACATAAGACTTATAAAAGGTGGATATATGCATGTATATAAGGTGTTATAATGGCATTTTTTGTGTATTATCATAATTTTACTTATGTATACTGTTTGTGTACTCTCATTTATTGTTCCCATGCATAGTTCATGTGTTTAACATAGCTTATAAGTACTTTTTACTCAGTCCTGGGGATATACAGGCTGAGAGTCTCCCTGGCTGTGTAAGATTTCAGAGATAGCATCTTCACCATCCAACATGTTTGCAGGATTAACATCAGCTCGCTCTCCAAAAATAGCATCCATCTCTTTAAAGTAAGGACATAAAGAATCAAGTTTATTGTCTATGGATTTGATTCCCTTACTGATATCAAGGTCAGTAATACCACAACCAGTAGAAGATGAAAGATTCTTTTCTTTCTTGTATCACCATGCAATATTTGGGGGGGACTTGCTAGCAAGTCCTCAACTTGAAGTCAGATGGAAATCATATGGAACTCAGACTGAATTAATATTGAACTTTCAGTTGAAGTATCACACAAACAATAATGGATCTATATTGAAAATATAGTAAAAGTGTGAGGATAAACGAATTGAATCCAGAAAAAATCATTCCATAAGTCTACTCAATGCACAGTATTTTTTGATGCAACTTATTTAAATAATACTTTATTAATTTAAGTTGATCAATGAAAATATATCATTAATATCACAATTCTTAAATACAATAATGTTATTAAAAACTTTCAGATTACATACAAAAAAATCAGTGACTTTTTCTACTACCTACAACTGTTTTTCCAGAATTGAAAAACTGTAATTTTATTATTAACACAATATAAACTGAATTTCTCCTTGATGTATTTTTTGAATGTCAAGATTAAGAAATGATATATTTCAATATATTGAATTGTCTATAAAAAATAGAATAAACAGGAAACATAAATTATTTATTATAGATTACAATTAAAAACATGGAAAACAAAAATTTAAAGTATGGTAATTATTTTTGTAGCTTTTTGACTAAATGAAGAACTTTTACAACTTATTTACACTAATTACTTTTAAATGAAAAGTTGTTGATTATGTATCTTAGAATTAGCATATATCTTTAGTCTTTAGACTCCAATGAATTTTGGGGGCATAGAAAATGCAAGAAAAGGAAAAAAAATCCCCAAAATATTTCTCTCTTTTTAAAATTCTACCAATTCCTCAGCTACTAAGACAATATATATATTATATCATGGGTAAATGAAATATCTATCTAGATTTGAGAATATATTTTTTATTTATTTCATAAATATTTTTTGGCATACTTTCAGTTGGTGAAGTGATCTAGAGAACTCAAAAAAAAATTCCACTCAGTGAATTCCTTTCATAAAAAATACAGATATAATGTCACTAAAGTTATGAAAATAATTTTTAAGTAAATAGCAGAATATTTCTTAAAATGCTTAGCTGAATAGTATAGTGTAAATTAATTCTAATATTTGAGATAAATATACTTTTCATATGGAGATTCACCTCACAAATTTTACAGTGTATCCATGTAAGAAGAGGTGCACAAGATCGAATTTCTGGCTTTTTAAAATTCAAATACTCTACCAAAGAAGTAGAACTGATATTATTCATCCTTCCATAGTTTTATTTGTAGAAAGACATCTATATATAATTTTTTTGTAAGAAAGATACAATAGATAACTTGAGCCATGACAATATAAATTGCTACCATTTTAAAAATTAATTTCTGATTAGTATAAATTTGTTGAAATACTTTAAAATATATGTAAAAATAATTCAGCTTTTTTATTCAAATTTTCTTAATTAAAATTGTAGAGGATCATACTCTTGGTTGGTGAGATTAAAAAATTTACAAGATAATTTTACAGCTCTAAAATTTCACCTTCTCCTCATGTTAGAAATATAGGTTAATTGTTTTTCAATTATTTATTTGAAATAAGATAATAAAACTTATAGGTAAAAATAAATTATCTTATACATTTAATGAGTCAATTTATTTGATACTTTCTAGAAAAAAATAATATATAAATCCTCTTAAATATTTTAATTATCAAAATCCAATACATGAATAATTAATTTTTTACTTAAATTAATTTCAACCAAGATTATTATGAATTTCCAGTGAAGATTAAAGCAGAAAAACAAGTTAATAAGTTAAATTTGATTGCAATTTAAATTTTTGAAAACGATTTTATGTTTATATTTTAAAAACTTCTATTTTTTTGCATTGGAATTGATTTAAACTTAAACATATAGATCTATATTAAAGAATGTGTTACTAGGAATTACCTGAAATATTCTTATTTAAAAGAGATTTTTTCTCTTTTGTTAAAGTATATTGAGTATCAATAGGAGCTCTAGAAAATTTTTATAGATATTATAAAAATATAAACATAGCTTTAGAATTTTTTTCAGTCTATCAATTGAAAGCAAAGTCATTCTATGATAATTGAAGATAAAATGAAAGCTATTTGAAATAATGTTTTTTAAAAAATTTAAAATTTTTTTTATTTATTCTCATAAATTAATATCATGTAGAAAAAATATTTTTGTTAAAAAAATATACTTAGACTTACATTATAATAACTTTTTTTTAAATTTTAAGAAATTAAAAGAACTTCTCACAGTTTAACTAAGTTTAAACCACAGTCATGTATAGGTTGTAATTGAGAGTTCAATCTAAGTTCTATTAAAGCTAAGATATTTAATTTTAAAAAATTGTATGTATTTATTGTGATAAAAGATTTTTAGAAATCAAGATATCTCAGAGAGTTGTTTCTTTTACTGATTAAATAATAATACATATATTAAGAAATTTTATACTTTTTCTGTCCCTGAGTGTTTAGTAATTACATTTATTTATTATGGTACATATAGTAATCAGAAATTAAGTAATTAAGAAAAAAATAATAATTTTATCATTATATCTTGTGGTAAATCTTCATTTGAAGCCCATGATTCATGTAGAAGATTTTTTTCACCTCACCAGCAGAACTCACATGTACATTCTAAACTATGTAAGCTCACCTAATGAGGCCTATTAAAATGGTTTAAAATTTAATCAAATTTTTTTGGTTAAAATTATTTTCTAAAATACCTATTATTTTTTGTCATATATATAATTATCTACCACATTACATAAAAAAGTTTGTAAGAAAAATTATACTAATATTATATGGGTATTTTTTATATCATATTACTTTTCATTCTTTATATTAAAATGTATATAAATAATGATCAATACATCAGTATGTTGAGTTAGTGAAAAATTATAGAAATCCATACACCATAATTCAAAAATAATTTACATGATAAAGTAAATTTACAAATTTAGTATCCTATTTAAAATGCTAATGTATGTCTAAAACTACTTTGGAGTTAATTGTTTCACCTTATATATTACATGTTTCAGCCAATATTTTATGGCAGTGAACTCTGTTCTTTGCCTGAAGAACAGAGTCCATCCTCCTATTTTCACACTCATTTTGCACCAATCCCCATCCCTTTCAATTCTATTAACACATGCTTGTCTTCCCTCCCCACCCCTTTTGCTACCCTCCCAGCCCCATTGTATGCCATCCTCTTTTGATCCCCATTTCACCCCTCCCAAACTCTCCCCAACCATTTTCTTTATTCAAAATGCCTTGGAAACCCTTAATCTTCCCTTCCAACTCTTTCCCAACCTTTTGGCTACCCCATATACCCTTCCTCACCCCTCTCTCCAGACTCCCCAACCCTTGTAGCCCCATTCCTCCCCTTTACCTTGCCTCCACAATCCTTGAACCCCAATTTCCTCCCTTTCAACTCAGTCCCTATTTATGTATATAAAAATAAAGTGTTAGGGAGGAATGGGGAGGTAAGCAAACTGGAAGGAGAGGGGTGGGGACGGGTGGGGAGGGAGAGACAAATGTGGATAGGGGTTGAAAATGATGAAGAAGGGATTGAAAAGGGTGGGAAGAAAGATGAGGTGAGGAAAAAAAGAATATTTCAAAGGTAAAACAGTGGGGTATTCTTGAGAGGGAGTAAAAAAAGACAATAAAAGAAGATAGTAATACAAAATAAAAATACAAAAAATATATAATATATAAAATATGTTACAAAGAGTGGGCACAGAGATTCCTTGAATCCTAAAAATCCACAAGTCCTTGACTGTTATTTTCTTCATTTGCTTAAATCAAATAAAAATCTACATTTTAATATTTTGAAAATTTTGAAGAAGAGGGGAAATTAATTTTAATAAATTTAGTATGAAATTTTTTTTAATTAATAGTGAAATATAGTATTTCAATTGAATTTTAAAATTATATTTCTAAGTAAAGTCTTTGTAACATCATTTTTATAATTTTTGCACCTTCTTTAGATATCTTAATGATTTATAATATTCAATACTATCTAGTCATAAAATAAGTATATAGTTTTTTCAATTCTTGAAAATAATACAATAAATAATATAAATGCAAAAAATAACCTTTCATGAAAAAATTGAAATATTTTAATTTATAGTTTCTCCATGTATTGCTGGACAAAGAAACTCATATAATTATGTCAGATGGTATCTTGCCAAATCTATACTTTGGTGTTTATTTTTAAAAAATTGCAAAGAAACTGCTTAAATAGTTTAAAAAATATGTATTTTTCAGAATAATTTGGGTGTGGTCTGCACTGTATTAAAATTTCTATAAAAAAAATCTCATTCTTCATATCTCAAGATTTGTTCAAAGTATTATTACCTATGCTTCATTAAATGTTCAAGTTGTATTCATATTGAGTTCACCAGAATATCAATATTTTTTCTTGGTGGTTTCCTCACTAATTCAATGTGGGCTCAAAAAGATATGAATTAGGGTTCAAGGTTTCAGACTTGCTAGCAAGTCTGCCCCCCATATTGTGTGGTGTATTTGGCTTGATAATGCTTGAAGCGTTCAGACATCTGTTTAGGTGAAAGATCTATCCTTCCCTTGGTCTTATTCTGTAATTTGTTGGCCATTAGAAGATAACCATTAATTTGTGATGCTGGGTGCAGTCCTACTTTAGTTGCATTTTCAGTACCAAAACAAGAATCATAGTTAGATTTAGTTTTCAGCCAGTTGATAAGAATGAGATGATTATCTTTTTTTTAATTGAACGGTCTTTTATTTCTCAGCTGAGAGGGGGAAAGAGGGAGTAGTGTGATTTGAAGAACAACTGGGGGAAGGCTGCCTTTGAGAAGATCTATGATGATGGGGCATGTTAAGATAAATGAAGATGAAAATTAGTAAAAACAACTGGATTAGATAGAAAGGTGTTCTGAATAGAGAGAATAGACTGGATGAGATGAGAATGGGGTGCGCAGAAAGGTAGAAGGCATATCCAGAGGGTAGTCAAAGATGTGGTTATGAATGAAAGTAGGCCAAGATGTGGTTATGACAGAAATTTGTCCAATATGTGGTTATGAAAAATTGAGTAGAAAAATGTTGGATAAGAGGTCAACTTTGACATGTAAAATTTCTAATAACCCAATTATTAGCAAAAATAATTGTGGAAGATAATTGGGGTATAAGGATTTTTATCCGCAATTAATTTAATTCTGGATCGGTCAACTTTGATACCCCTTAATAACTACTAGGACATCCATTTCATACTTCAACTCATACACACACATCCTCAATAACATGGCACAAAGATTTATGTACATTATAGATGAACTACAATCTATTAAAGAAGAAGAAATCAAATTTAGAGATCTTTTAGAGTCAATAAAATCAAGTTAGAAAGCCCATAAGAAATTATTTATTAATTGCTATTGCATAGATGGACATCACCAGCTTATGAAAGATTACTTTAATACAAATAGTACCTACAACTCAACCATGTTTCACCATCATTTTTGCATTGGGAAAACTCTATTTCTTTTAATTTCTAACAACATATAGCTACATAATGTGTATATTGGACACAGAGGACTGTAAGTCAAATGTGAAGCACTTGGGTTGCTCACTAATTCTTATTCATGACAAAGCAAGTTGTTCTTCTTGGGGGTGTCAATTAGGAGACCTTTTTTTCCAAGATTCAGTGAGAATAGATGAGTTATTATTGAGATATTATAGATGAGAAGGTGTGGCTGAAGTGTTTAATGGAAATATATGTAGTAATTGAATGAATAGTAGTGGCTATTGTTGTGTGAAGTGAGGGTAAAAAAATTGATAAGTAATTAATGAGGCACATCTGGCTTCAGTAGGTAATGGTTGAGTCAAAAAAAGTGGCATGAGGTTTTGGAAATTACCGAAGCTACTCAAGAAACTTTGCTCATTTGATTATATGAGTATAGAACAAATTAGTTACTAGAGTCTAATTGAGCAACAATTGGGGAATAAATCAGTAAAATATGCATACCAAACTACTTTACCAACTTGGCTGCAGATGCTCTTACACAATGATCCCCCCTACTAACCATTTCATCCAGCAAAATAACCAACTCCATGATAGAAAATAAAATGAATATAAAAAAAATTTAGCCAAGTCTTCATTAGCCTCCTGCATGACTATATCCTGTATTATATTTTATTTGAGTAATATTCTTAAAATCATAAATGTTAGGCTTTGTTTGAGAGTTTAGGAGGAGGAGCACTATGGGAGCTATGCATTGTGAGAGGTGGAAGAGGGGATATTGAATAAGGGTGTTATATGGGGCAAGAACTGTGGAGCACCCCTCATTGGACAACTTATTTAGTATTTCTAGTTACTCTCTAGTCTCACTGCTAAATTAGAATAGTCAGTCTTAGCTGTTCTCACTGCTGTATCCAGAATAGTCATTCCTGTCTCAGGCTAGTGTTAGCACTAGTAGTAATCTGCCTCCTTAGGTCTTAATATTTTGTCCAATCTTAATTGGTGCACTACTGAAGAAAAATGAATCCCTCAAATCAACCTGATGCAGAAACCCTCACTGAAATGCAAGAAAAAATGGCACGCTTGCAAGAACAAAACTTTAGACTCATGAAATTTCTAGCAGAGGAAAGGCCTTCATATTGTGGCCCCACTGAAGTGGGGCTGGGCGCTGCTGAAGCCAAGGCACAGGCACTGCCTACAACACCAGTGCCACTTTTTAAAGGCCCAAAGATTGTGGTCACAGCAATCTTCAATGGATAACAAGGTCCCCAGGCAGATCAGTATTCATTGAAGGTAAAGCTCTATGTTGTGCTCAACAGGCATCAGTTCCAGATGAGAAAACAAAGATTGGGCTTGAAATATCATATCTCACAGATGAGGTGGCACACTAAGAAAGGCTGTATACCAAGGAGCTCCTTGAAAACGCTCAGTCAGCAACAACATTCTGCCAGTTCATGGAAGCATTTGAGTTATCTTTTGGTGACCCTGACATGGCCACAAACTTGGAGCATGGGCTAAACCAACTAGACCAAAAATATTCAGTGGCCAAGTACATGTTGGAACTCTAGGGAACACCAGCTATTTCACAACATGGGGAGAAGGGGTGCTCATGTTTCACTTCAGGAATGTGCTCTCATAAAAAATAAGAAATGTCCTAATCAGCCACCCTTATCCAACCTACCTCCAAGCACTCATGGATCTGGCTATCTAAATTGATAAAAAGTTTATGCATCAGAAAATAGATAGTTGGAGTGGCTCTTGTCAGTGAAACAAATATGCCTCATCAAGCGGGGCCAGTGCCAGGGACCCAAATTCCAATGATGTCATTGCAGTAAATGCATGTGGTGCTAGTGGAAGAAGAAGGTTTCCTGATGAGAAGTAACAGAGGCGTATAAGCAGAGTTCTGGGCCTCTAATGTGGGAGTGGTCTTCATTTGGCAAGGGAGTTTAGGGGGAAAATAAGGGTTAGTGAGGTGGAGGATAGTGCAGGAAAGGTGCAGGTAAAAGACAGTGCTCAGGAGTGAGGTTTGGGCCCTCCTTAAGTGGATTAGAGGGAAAGGATAAGGGTGACTTAGTAGAAGAATTATCAGCATGTAAGCCACTTGAAGTAAATGATAATCACATTATACTGAACTTGCCTTTAATGACTCTTGACACCACAACACATGTACAAGCCCTACTAGACTGTGGGGCAACAGAATGTTTTATTTCTAACAAGTTTTTACAGAGAAATAAAAAGAAAAAAGAAAAATTGGACCACCCTATGCATTTAATTATTTTTGACAGATCCCCAGGTGGGGGAGGAGAAGTAAGAGAGAAGGTTTTTCGCAGGTTATGATGTGATGGAAGGGGGTCTCAGTGCAAGTCATATGTGAGAAACCTGAAGGGCAAGTACAACATGGTATTGAGTATGACATGTCTGGACCAATATTATCTGAAAATTGATTGGAAGGTAAAGAAGTTTCAGATGGGAAGGAAAGGGAATGCTGGCGCTAAATTATTGGCCCCCTGGCCCCTTCAGGGGTCAGGGGCCCATCCTGGTGATTCTTCTGATTTAGTAACAGAATGGCTGACACCACAATCAGTAAAGGTGCTCCAGTCAATTCTAGGCTTGGAAAAATTTTACTGCTGTTTTATTTAAAATTACTCCCACATTTGCTGACCATTGCATGACCTCACAAAGAAGGAAGCCAAATTTATCTGGACAAGTATCCAACAAGATGTGTTTGATTACCTGAAAATAAAATTTGTAACAGCCCCTATTCTTTCAATCACTGACTTATCAAAGCCAGTTTTTCTGGAATTAGACTGCTCATATTTTGCACCAGGTGCAGTATTATCCCAATACAATGCTGAAAATGTCTTTCACCCAGTATCTTAGTTGTCACAAACACTGCTGGGTGCCAAATTAAACTATGAAACATATGATAAGGAGTTGTTGGCCTAGTAGAAGCAGTAAGCACCGGGAGCCACTATTTGGAAGGAGGGCCTCACCTGTTACAAGTTATTATTTACACAAATCATAAAAACTTGGAAACCTTTCTTACCACTAAAAAGTTGAATTTCCAGCAGGCACACTGGGCAGAACTGCTAAGCAGCATTAATTTTGTTTTACATTCCAACTATGGAATAAAAGTGGTAAAACTGATGCAATATCATGACTTCCTGACTTGCACCCAGCACCGGGCCAGCTACATACTGTTGGTGCAACATTATTGAAAGAGGACCTTGAAGAGGGGGTAATCCTTGATAAGGTGAAATTAGTGGTTGAGGATTTGATGGAATGGGTAAGGAGAGGGCAGTAAAAGGATGAGTGAGTGCAGGAGTTGGTGAAGGCACTGTTTTAAAAGGAGTTATTGGTAAGGAAATTATTTGAGGAGTATCACCTGGAAGGGGGAGTTCTGTATTGTAGTGGGAGGATAGTGGTGCCAAATGATGAGGAGCTCAAGGGGCAGGTGGTCAAATCAAGGCATGATTCCCCAATGGCAGGATATCCAGGACCTCTGAAGACTGTGGAGCTGGTGAATCATAACTTTTACTTGAAGTCCATGAAGGCATACATCCAACACTATTTAGCAGCATGTGACTCTTGCCAGAGGAACAAGGTTAGTAAAATAGCAACACCACTGACCACGCTAAACATTACTAAGAAGCCATGGAAGGAGCTCTCCTATTATCTTATAGTGGAATTGCCCAAGTCTCAAGGAATAAATTCTATCCTCACAGTAGTTGACTTCTGCACCAATATGGCACAATTTATTCCCACCACTACCAAGGTTACATCAGATGGTATTGCAGATTTAATGGTGGTGCATGTCTGGAAATTACATGGATTGCCTGAAAGTATAGTATCAGATAGGGGAAGTAATTTTAACTCTAAGCTTTTAAAAGAAATGTTTGAGCAACTGAAAATTAAGCCCATCTTGTCAACAGCATGTAATCGACAGACTGACAGGCAATCTGAGATAGTGAATAAGGAAATTGAACAAAATTTGTGTCATATCAGTAAGATGATTGGGTGCAGCTGTTACCGCTGGCTGAATTCTCATACAATAACCAGACACATGCTGCAACAGGCATGTCACCTTTTTAGGCTAACTATGGATATCACCCAACATTCTCAATTGTTACCCCATCCATCTTACAAGTCCCAGAAGCAGAAGAGCAGATTCAAAGAATATTGAGTATATTTCAAGAGTTAGAATTAGCACTCAAAGTATCTCACAGTCAATAAATCATTATCATTATCAAGGAAATACCAAGCATCATGTACTACAGGTAGGTGACAAGGTTTGGATAAACTCACCTTTCCTTTCTACATTGCGCCCAGCACTAAATTAGATCACAAGAAAGTGGGACCATTCAAAATCAAAAACAAGGTATATAACTCAGCTTTTGAACTGGAGCTACCAATCTAAATGAGGCAAGTTCATCCAGTTTTCAACATTTCATTTCTCACAAAGCATAAAGAAGATACAATCCCAGGACATCCAGAAGAGCCACCAGCACCAATACAGGTGGGAAATGAAGAGGATTTTGAGGTGGAAAAGGTTGTTTCTATGAGGGTGTACAGGGGAAAGGTTCAGTACTTGGTGCATTGGAAAGAATATTGGTTTGGAGATAGGTCTTGGGAACCAGTGGAAAATTTGGTGAATGCTAAGGAGAAGTTGAAGGAGTTTGAGAAGGAGGGCAGGGGAAGGAGGGTTTAAAGAGAGGGTAATGTTAGGATCTTATTTAGAGGTGATGAGGAGGAGCGCTATGGGTGCTATGCATTTTGAGAGGCAGAAGAGAGGATATTACATAAGGGGGTTATATGGGGAAAGCACTGTGGAGCACTCCTCATTGGAAAACTTATATATTATTTTCAGTTACTCTTTAGTCTCAATTCTAAATTAGCATAGTCAGTCCCTTCTTCCCTCACTGTTGGTAGACCCCAACATAGTCAGTCTTAGTTAGTCTCACTGCTGCATCCAGAATAGTCAGTCCTTTCTCAGGCTAGTGTTGTTGCTAGTGGTAGTCCTCCTCCTTAGGTCTTAACATTCTCATTTTTTTATGCAATTTTGAAGAAAAGGAAGAATCTGGACTAGTTTTATTTGAATCTCATGTCCTTTTAACCAAAAATTCTCCTGAAGCCTGCCTTTCATTTACCATAAACAATTTTTAATTTGGTTTATTGGTTGCTTAGATACTGACCTTTACAGTTTTTTTTTTTTTGCTTTGATATTACATACTTAACAAATAAAACTTCTCAAATGCTAATATCAAGATAATTTTCATATTAGTAAAAGTTATTTTTCATTTCCAAAGAAAATATCAAGTTTACTGATTTCATTTGAAATCTTAAATACTTTTTGGATTTATTTTGCTACACTTTTGGTATCATTTTAGCTTGTATTTGTTTAAACTTATCATTGTGGGATTTTATTAAAATAAGTGAGTGCTCTATTTTTATAAATTTCACATGCAATGTATAGTTTCAGATAAAGCTTGTTTTTTTTCAATGTCATAATTAAGCATATACAAGTCATTTATCCAGTTCTATTACTTGAGGTTTTAGAGCATTGGGCCATGCTGTTGTGGTATCATGTCTACATTAATTTGTGACATGTTTTCTTGAATTTATTTGTGAATCACATTTATATTCTTGAAGTCTATCACTTTATCTTTGTGTCTTGATCTTAATGAGTTTCTTTTATTGTTGATTTATGCATTTTAATGTAAATTTGGCAATCTGGACCCCCTACTAGGATAAAATGTGGGGGGAGGTATTGCCATTTTTTTGAACTGATAATTTAAGAAAAAAAAGTTAGAAAATACACAATTTTTTGTATGTTAGACTTATTATTTTGAAAATAATATAAATTCTACATTAGAAATATAAAAATTTACATTCTTGAAAAGATGCATTTTATATTACAAACATGACTTTAACAATGTACCAGATCTTCATGATACCTAATGACATTTTGTTAAAAAAACATGACAAAGTAATGAAACATTTTTGTACATAAAACACATCTGATGAACAAAAGAAATAGCACACCTTAAAACAGAATAATAAATGCTACCTTTTATCTCAGTCAAAGTGATTTTTCCACTTTGAGAAGGTTTCTGTCAGCCAGTCTATGCTAAGAGTCCAGTAAATCTTATTTTAAATCACTTTAACATAAAAAAGAGACAAAATGTATTTAAATTATATACACAAATTAATATTATATTAAATAAAATTATATAAAACTGTTTTTAATATGATTAAAATAATTGTTATATTAATTTTATTGCTATATAAATTGTATATACATTTAAATAAACATATAAATATTATATTCTATAAAAGATTGGCACATTTTCATGTATTTAATTTTTATCAATTAATATTTAATTGATTACAAACTCATATTATAATTATAAGTAATAAATTCAACTTATAATTTAATTAATTAATTATATAAATTAAATAATAAAACTTATAACTTAAAACCAATAATTATTGGGCGCTCTTTTGACTCACAATTGGGCCATCAAAGAAATTAAACAAGGAAAAACTTTATTAAATAAAATATAAATGTTTTTATTCTAATAATTAGTGATTTCATTGAAATAATTACTTGTTTAAATTACAATACATTTTATACTAGTAGAAGTAGTTTGAGTTAGCTAATTACTTATGATTTTATTACATCAACAAATTATATTAATTCTTTACAGCAAAATAGTATAATTTCATGTTTCCCTTAAACCTGAATATTTTTCCACAATGTTGTAACCTGTTTTAAAAAATTAATATAGTACATTCATCTGTTTCATATCAATTTAGGGACCCAATTACTAGTATTACATTGTTTAAGGAGTTAATTGGGGGATAAAAATTGTTTTATTTCTGTTTTGGTAAGTTGTCTCATGGTAACTCTCTATTCTTTTTCACACTTATCTTTTTTGTTTTATATCCTTTTTTACCCTGTATATACATCTAAGTGATGTGTTAGTAGGTCTTACTTGCCTATTTAAAGGCCTTGTTTCCTCCTTTTTAGATAGCATTACTTACATTACTTTGCATTTCTAAATAAAAATTATTAGTTACAAATATATGTATTTTTCTAAAAAACTTATTGTAATATTAATTACTACTAGAATTTAAGAAACATATATATACAAGGTTGCTTTAAGAGTGGTTCAACTATTAATTTTTGTCTTGTTATTAGCAGAGAGAATTTTAAACTTACCTATAAACTTTTACTTCCCCTATAAGTCTATTGTTGTTATCTTCTTTCCCTTTTATTTGTCCTTTCTTCTTCTATCTTTTCCTTTTCCTTTTTTTCTTCTGTTGTAGACAATCCTATAGTACTAGCTATAGGCCTTGACCAAGGGAGTTGGAGTAAAACTGGTGAGAAAAACCCCTGTCCCTTTGAGAAATACCAGGTGACATTTATTTTCTACAGAAAATTAGAGACTGTTACAATACCCCTTCCAACACACTTCTTGACTGCTTAACAAGTCAAGAAAGTAGCCTAGATTGACCACAGACCAAAGAGAACCTGAAATGCAGAAAGATCCACACCATAAATACAAAACACTGTGCACTTGTTGCACAGAAAACATCAATAATACTTGATGCAGGTTGCAAAGCTACACCAGAGAACCCAGTTTCCAAAGTTGAGTTAAATGAAGAACTAACCTTGCAACAAACACAGCCAATTGTGTCCAAAAAAACATTGAAAACTGAGTGAGAAGCAGTGATCTAACTACCAGATGGTTGTATGATAATGAAGGTTGCCCCAAACCATCTTATTTAGTATGTACACACAGACCACTCATCTAAAAATCCATGCACAGCAAGTAATTTGGCACTTTTGACAGCTAAATTGAATAAAAACCCTCTTGAAACGCTCCCCAGCCTTCTATAACCAAGGTGGGTGGTCCGCCCAACATTGGGCGGATCTCCCTGAAGCCAGAAAACCACTAAAAACCTCCAATAAAGCCCAAAATACTTAGAAAAATCCACCATGACTACTAAATCCCTTAAAACACAAAATTAAGCTATGACAACATTGAGACACAAAATATAGAGCCAAATTAGCTCTACTTAATGGTACCAAGCAACTAACCCTAAGAATTAAGGTTAGCCCATAAAACATGAAAAACAAAATTAAACAGCTATCTTTTAGAAATGAAAAATGAGTAAATGACCCCTTAAAACTTGGAATATGAAAAATACCACAAGACATCAAATATAGAGAAAAGCCAGGGCTATCCAATGGTAGTACCCAAATACCCATAGTCCTAAATTTTACTGAATAAAACCCAAGATAACACCTAATTCTTCAACCCATGTCAATTAAGACATACACAAACAGTGCCAAATAGGCCAACAAAGGCCTCTGCCAATGTTGGAAGACCACACCATCTTCTTCATCTTTTTTTTCTGTTTATTTCTTTATCCTTCTAGAAGACCAGCAGACAGTTTCTGATCAGAGGAATAGTTGTACCATCAACAAAAACCAATACATCCCCTGAAACCCTTTGCTTGAGTAACCTGAGATTATTCAAGTTGCTCTTCTTTGGTTGAACAGGAAAGAAACAGGGAACATAAGGAAAGAAAAGCAGTGATGCTTCATTTTGTATAGCTATGAATTGAACTATATCCTTAAGAGGAGTCCTTTTTCAAACATTTCAAGACAGCTCTATGACCATTGGAGCCCAAATGACATAGTGTGACACTCAATTGAATTGAAGGATCAAGTTGTTGTTTTTTTAAATTGTTGTGAAACATGGGGTGATCCTGAATAAGCTTAATGAATTTAAGGAAAAATTCCTGTGAAGTCTTGAATAACTGTCTAAAACTATGCAAAGATAGTTTAAGAAGTGTCTGACTGGTGCACTTTGGGGTATGAAGTACTTGAGGCTTTCTGTGAAGAAAGTAATTTTTCATGGTCATTTTTTAAAAAAACCCAAATTTTTAAGATCAAAATCCAAATCAGAATCAGAATCCAAGAGGAGATCAAGAGCTATGAAACTTATTTCTTGCTGTAGTTTATCATGATTTGAGAGCAAGGAAGGCATGACTCTTATATAGTTTTAAAATGTAAATGCTGTAAAATGCTTTGAGTTATGAAGTGTTATGCTGCAGAGCGCTGTTTATGAATGAGATGATGCTGGAAAAGAAGTGTCATGGGAATTTATGGTGAAATCAGCACTTTTGCTTGAGAAAGTGTGAATTTGAGTGAAATAAGTGACTTATTTCACTTTTGAAATCCACCAGTGTTGAGGCTAGTGTGTTTCAGAAATCTGCACTTAGATAAGTGTTGATTTGGATTTGCCAGAACTGACACCCCTTATTATCACTAACACTCACCACCAAACCACCCTTAACCTAACTAAGTACCAAATTCACACTAATTATGCAGAACAAGGAACTCTCAATGTTGATGTGCCACACTGTAGAGATCCAGGGATTAGAATAAGAAATGTTACTGGAGTAATATAAAAAATAAGAGAAAACATTGTGAAGTAGAATATTTTCATACATATTATGACTGGAGAGATCTGGGAGGGAATATTCTACAATATAGCTCTCAATTTATATGTTGGTAGAGTAATGCTAAAATAGGTTTTATGTATTGTTGCAATAATCATAGACAAGGTTGATCATCTAATCTTTTTTATTACAAATCCTGTATTGATATGAACATTCTTAACAATAATATTATATAAACAGTATCTGATCTATGGCATATAATCCAAGTTACAAATAGTGTGGGATCATATATTATTGTATTATATTTTACCTTGGTATAGTTATATTTAGTTCTTGGTGCTTCTGATAAGACTTATTTAAACCTCTAGTGATTTGGCCTGACAAGTGGCAACAGTTGAAAATCATTATTGAAGATATGATTATGCAAAAAATATTACCAGGATATATTGCTGGGAACTGTACTGGGGGCAAAATAGTGTCATGTTTTCATTATAGGTGTTATTTTTTTTTTAATTTTATTATTATCATTCAATCTCACCCAGCTAGGGGCATGAAGGTACGAGGCAAATAAGTAGTAAATACATGAGGAGTGAGGCTGTTGAGGAAGGAACGGGACAATAAAAGAGGAGGCACATATATAACAGCTATTGGGAGAGGGGGACATTGTGTGGAAATCTACCAGATTGAACAAGAAATGCAGCTACTAATGGGGCAACAGGGAAGTGAGAAAGCAAAAATGGAGAAACTACAAGCAGCTCCCAATAACCCAATTATTTTCAAAAGGTAGTGGTAGATAACGATTGGGGTATTTCAATTTTTTAACGATTATTACTTCAGTGGAAGATCATCGTCCGCATTTTGTTTTCGGATGATGAAAATGTTTGCATTAGGGCATTCTCGGTCTCACAGGCAACACACAACGCCGCCTCCAGGCGATGAGGATTGTGATTGACTTCCAGACAGTTTACTGGCTAGAGATGCGGCCTGAAAGAAAAGGTTGTGGGAAGATTACGGTTCGTTGGATCTTCAGCGCGTTGACAGTTGTTTCATGTTCGCGGCCAAAACGCACTCAATATATGCAATATGTCGTTGAATTGCTTGTTGGACTTTTCTTTAATTATCTTAATTCCACCCAAAGAAATTTTCCCTTGTTCATCATGAAATTCGGTGTCACCATTAAAAATGCCCTCAATGAGGAGTGGTCTAAATATTATATAGACTATGCTGATCTCAAGAAATTCATCAAGTCTGCTTTGGCAAAGAGAAAATGGTCTCAATCTGATGAAAATCAATTTTTAGACGCCCTCAATCAACAGCTTACAAAGGTCGCCGATTTCCAGGAGAAAAAGGTCATCTTTCTTCTCCATCGTTCCCCTTGTTCCATTCTTTTTCTTTCGCTCCTTCAACGTTGCTCATCATCCAAAAACCCTCTTCCTTCTTGCGCTTAGATTTCCGAAATTCTCCAGCTCATTGAGCAATACGAAACTGAAGTCAAGGAACTCATTCAAGTTGTTAAAAATCAGAATTCAAACTCTTCTCAAAGTGATGTCGATTCAACCAATCCAAATGGAAAGACAACCATCGATACTCCTTTCCAAACAGAAGAGAGTATGATAGATGAGTTGAGTGACGGCACTGATGAATCACTTGAAGCACGTTATGCAAGCTTGGAAGACGAGATCACCAACATCATTGCCGATGTTCATGACTTGGGTGCGTATATCCTTATTCTTTCCTCATATCTAGCTTCTAACGGTGTTTTTGATTTTTTGATTTTTTTTTTTTTTTTGCACAAAATAAAATTTTCTCACAGGCCACTTCTCTCATCTCAATTATACTGGATTTATCAAAATTGTAAAAAAACATGATGTATGAATGATCTTCTTTTGGCATATTTTTATTTTGTTCTATTTCATTTTTTTTTGGTTTGATATTAATGTGTTTGGTTTTCGTGAAATCAAAGAAAAAAACTGGTTGGGAGCTCCGAAGAGATTTTATTAGGCACCACATGGAAAAGCGACCTTTTTATAAAGAAAACTACGAGGCTTTGGTAATTCAATTATCAAGACTTTTCAACTTAGTTAGAACTCGGGGAAACCCTCCAGTTGGAGATAGCTCCGCTGGTGGTGGGCAAAGTGCGTTTGTGAGACAAACCACCAAGTACTGGGTACATTTTGCAGATTTTGAATATTTCCTTGTGTTTGGCTAATTAAACACTTGTTTCAGGTTCATCGCGATAATTTTGTAGCTTTGAAACTGTTGGTCCTTAAACATTTACCGGTTTTAGGCAAGTCATTTCAAGTTGCAGTTTTTGTAACGGGTGGAACTTAAGGCATTTTGCTAAATATTCCCCACACTTTTTCTGACAGTTTTCAATCCGGACAAGCCATTTGAACCTGCTGATACCGCAATCTCCTCGATATACTACGATAATGAAGATCTTGAACTTTATTTAGGAAGGCTTGAGAAAACTGAAGGTGCCGAAGCCATTCGAATGAGATGGTATGGAGGCATGGACGTTAAACAAATTTTTGTGGAACGAAAGACACACAGAGAAGATTGGACTGGGGAGAAATCAGTCAAAGCGCGCTTTGCTATCCAAGAATCAAATTTAAACGCTTATCTCTCTGGAGAAATCACAATGGATGAACAGTTTGAAGCCATCAGAAAAAAAGGCAAGAAAAGCGACAAGGAAGTTGATTCGATGATTAAATT